>VWPW01004521.1:501643-542838 GCA_013389825.1 Crypturellus undulatus
TATTAATAGATGAAATGCTACCTAGTTTGTTGATGTCATTTCTTTACCAGAACAAAAATCTCCATTATAGATTAATTCAAGAATTTGATGGTTATGGCTAATAGTCAGCCAAAAATAATAGTACCTCAGTGTTCAGTCATATAGTAATTAGACTAGCAATGCCTTCTACATTTGCAATTTCAATGAAATGCTTAAAATATAATAATAGACAGATACAGGATAGATGCATTATGTACACCTGAGATACTGCAGGAGAGACTTGATGGCACTTGACTGAAATAGATTATATTTTTTTTAAACAGTATGGCATCTTGTTTCCAGTATTTAGTGTTTTAGAGTTGCTGTGTTTTCACCAAACTTATTCTTAAACCATATGGAGATGACCTCTTTCATGCTTTGCTTATGTCCAGTTTTAGTTCATAGAAATAGCTTATTGAGTAAAGTGTAACTGTGCTTTGTAAAATACTCATCTTGTATCGCTTCTTTTAGAGATCAGACATTTCCTTTTCCCATAAGGTCTAAGGATCTGTAAGTTGACATAATTCTGCACAAATCACTCTGGTAGTGTAACTTAGACTGTCCAAATTCCCCTCGGACTGTGGCCTCTGTAACTGTGCCATCACTCACTTAACTTCACCTTATCTTTAAATAAGTTTAACCAGAAGGGACTTGTTCAACTCACCACCTCTTGAGTAACGTGAATTATTTATATGATCTTCATATGTGTTTGTTAAGCTATACAGTAAGCCGAAGCGTAGCTGTTTATTCTGTTCATGCCTAAGTGTGCCACGCCAGGCTTTGAGCTTGGACTAGCTACAGTACAAACCTCTCTTTTTTGCTGTTCTTTGATGGAAATAGACATCATTTTTTCATGTTGTACAATGGCAGCAGTGTTGTTTCAGGCTGGCACATTACCCTGGGAACACATAAAGAGACATTTCACATGTTTGGTAGTGGTATATTGCTGCTTCCCAGACCACCTTCCTCTCCTGCTTTGCACAACTGGGTGTACAGGAAACCATATAGAGCCGTGCTGGACACTATAAACATGCCGATTGTGTAACCTGCATTTCAGGTAAATAACAACAGTGCTGTATGTTTATAGATGAGGCTAGAGGACTGTATGCATTTTCTGTTTAGAGGCAACATTTTGGGGGGAACACAGTTGTACCAATGATAGTCTAAAATCTTGAAAGGGGAGGGGGAATGATAGTTTTTCTAATTTATATTAGTTGTCTAATTTATACTAGTTGTTTTTGATTTTCTTAAGTAGATGGGATGTACTTCTGCTTTCTGTCTGGAATTGGTCAAGAACACCAGTGCTTATGCTGTTGCTATTAGAAGCGATCTCAAAGGCATCAGTCCTGTTCCATTCTTCTGTGGATGGTGTTCCTCGAACATAAGGTATTTTAACACCACAGTAAATCATGGGATGAATAGTGTCTACCAAATTAAACATTATGCCCTTTCAACATTAAGTGTGCTAAGGTTAAACTTGCTTAGATTTTTTTTTCTCACTTTTTTTTCTCCTGTTTTCTCTGGAATGCTTGTGTCATCTTGCATAGAATGGGCTTTCACCTTGGCAGAACAGCTTCACACATTCCATGTTTTTCCACTCTTCTGGAGTGGAACACACATGTTCCTGTGTGCTGATAAGAGGGTCCAGCTTTGGAGAACCTCCAAAAGACAAGATATTTGTGCATCCTTCTTAGAGGTCTATTTCCAAGAGTCCTTTGAGACCAATTCAGACTTCTCTCTAATTAGAATAGGGTAGCGTGGTGTCTGCTTACAGTCAATAAAGCTCTGCTCTGCCTCAAGAATTTTTCCCGTACTTGGTTATATAATGGAAGATAGACAGAGGAGACCATAGTAATTTCATTCACTATCTTTCATTCAAATAAAAGGTTCAGAGAGACTGAGTGAGAGAAAGAAATATGAACATGGTGCTAGTAAAGGAAGCCTCCCACGCAGATAAGTTTTGTTAGTGCACTGAACTCCTCCTCTGCTTTCCCTTTTTTAAGTGATTTGGGAACTGATATTGGACCAAAATACATCATATTTTAACTAGCAGCCATCATCCACCCATAAAGCTACATTATACTGCAGGAAGCATCGGCACGTGGCCTGCAGCTCTGGGGTGAAGGTGTCCACTCCAGGAGCAAATCCTGCTCTGACCGACTGCGTATCCCACGGCACAGAGGCAGATGTCCTGAAGCTGCAGAATTTCAAGGTCAAGCAAGCAGTCGTCTACTGAGTTTAGTGACACGTGGCCGTGCAGAAGGGCTGGATGGGACTAGGCCCTCTTGCAGTAGATAAGAGTATTACCTCTAGCATGGTTTTTCTTCAAACCCTTTTGTCGTATATAAGCCTGAGATGGGAGATTAGTCACATGAAGCAGAGGGTAGGACTGACCTAAACTGAAGAACTAGTTGAAAAACAGACAGACAATACAACTGCTTTTTGTGACCCCAATTTTTCAATTTCTAGCTTTCTTGTGATATTTTTTTCTTGAATTGGAAGTACGATATCTCCTTCCATCAAAACAGAGTTGGAAAGCCAGCTCTTATATGTAAAATTTTAAATCTAGGATGGCAGTTGCCTGTCTGTCATTTATACAAAGTCTATCTGTTAATTTCTTGATGTTGCTTCTAAAAACGAGGGTAATGATATTGTAACTTAGGGGACATGTTTGATTTTTTTTCTTGGTAAGATTGTTCAGAAGCAAATCTTTTCAGAGAAAACTTTTCTAGCTCTGCATCTGTGATGAACGGTTGATTATTCCATTGTCAGGCCTGGGTCTAAAAGTTAAAATAAAAAGAAGTGCAATAGGAAGGAAAAGGAGCTACATTACAATGTGGAGGTTTAAATTTTTATTGCGCTGATCTAAAAGGAAGGAGCTTTTATTGCTTAAAGAAAAGTTAATTTCTCAAGTTACTCAACTCACAAGCTGATAACAAAAGATCTGTCTTACTGTGTTCCTCAAGCCTCAGCTCTGCAACCCATAGCTCAGAGTCAAGAGTGAGAAACCAGTACCAGCAAGGGAGCAGAAGCAGCCTCCCTTCTTTTTATATCTGGGTCATCTTAATTGATCCCAGCAGACTTCCTCGTGGCTGGACTACCTCAATCAACCCACCTACCTCCTCACCTGGAGGAACTTGTCTCTTTTCCTAGCAGCTGAGGCAATGCCTCTGGGGAAGGAAAGGTTTCCTCAGTTACTCCAGGGAAGAATTTTAACCTCATCTGTGCCATATGCCTTACTGGGCAGTCCCCATCACAAACAAATGACAGGACAAAACTTAAACTTTCCAAGCTACTATATGTTCACCTATATTTCTAGAAAAGAAGGAGTGAAAAGATATTTAACTGGTTTTCTCCCTGCTTTGTGCACTTAGTTCAGTCTATAATGTCTTCCTGAAAATTTTGGCTAGTGAGAGCAATAACTACAATGCCTTTAAAATGTGTATAATTTTGAAATACGGATGGCTGGTTTGAATTGATTGAACTTTTGCTAAAACAAACAGACAGAAATGACTCTCAGCTTGAATAGTGAATGTTGAAATTAGGAAAACATTGGTACAGTTTTCATTGTTGCTATTGAAATTGGGTGTGAGGTTATGCATTTTTAGTTGGAAGAAATGCTGCAAAGAAATCTTAAAGTTGTTTGATATATATATAGTATCTTGATCTGTGTAGTATCTTAAGTAGTAACTTAGCCTAGCATCTAAAATCAAGAAGTGATAAAATCTTCTTAAGAGAAACCTTATGTGTAAAATTTTCAATTTTAGCTTTGGTTATTTAAGTGGTATTTGGATCAGTTCTATCTCAATTCATAGGTGCTTACTCAATTTTTGAAGCATTTTTAGCTGGAAAGTGCCCTACCATTTTCCAGTGTCACTGAATGATCATGAAATACTCATACACTTATTTTGCACAGCTGTGCATTTTCACATTCCACAGGAATGTGAAGAATTGTAAGAATCTTCTACCTCGATGCATATACTTTGAAGGATGTGATGGTGATATCCCATTTCAGTAAGAATGAATAATTCTAGAAACTCTCTTATCTTTCAGTTTTCCTCTCAAACTTGTTTGGAAATGGCAAAAAAAAAATCACTTAACATCCAAAAGATATTTGGTGCTATAAATGAAAAGCGTGAGTTTTGTGTCATTGCTTCTTTCTGTATCTGTTGCTTTCTTGAAATATCAAAATGCAAATTTAGTAAGATTCAAGTTAAAATTTCTGAAATCACTGCATTTGAAAAATACAAAAATGAGGTCAATGAATCATCATGTGCTTAGTCTAGTGACCTCAGTACTAACTTCTTCAACTATCTTGATGTAACCCCATACTATAGGGAGGGTTTAAATACAAAACACGAGAGCAGTCCACACGGCGCTGTTCAGAGCGTTATACAAATCACAGGATGACCTCTCTCTGCCATTGTGTTCTTCCTTTTATTTTTTATTAGCATCAATAGAGCTACCAAAGGCCAAGAAATGACGGTATCGAGTGTGTGACCGCACTGCATGATTTTCCAAGGTTACAAGCAGCCGTGCTGTGTTTTGTTGCCTTGTTCGGGTCTCAGATGCTCACGTCTCCGCGGAAGAGCCTGGCCGCAGCTGTGCGAGCCGGCCCGGCAGCTCTCCGGGGCGGCCGGCCGCGCTGGTGCCCGCGCGGAGCGGGCCGGGGTCGTGCGCTCTGCCCGCGCGCGGCCACCGCCGGACGGGGCGCCGGCACCAGCTGCGTGAGCCGTCCGTGCGGCCGGGAAGGGTCCTGCCTCCTGCCTCCGTGGCGCTTCCAGCTCCGCAAGCTTCGTGCACGCGCGGGGAAGTGCTAGGGGTGTGCACGCCGCTTGGGTGCCGGGCGCTGCTCCGACTCCGTGCAGCTCATTTCACACGCATCTAGTTATGATGAAAAAATCTTATTGTTGTTCTTAGCCGTTAACAATAGGGCTAAAGGAATGGGCTGAGGGTTTCACTGGAAGAGGTACCTGTGTTTTTGCTTTTTTCTGCCTGCATATAAGCTCTAACACTTTTGTGTAGCTAAGCTTTAACTTCTTCGTGGTTTTGAAGTCTGTTTAGTATAGTGAGCTTGGTTTGGTACTACTACAGTTCAGGCAGCAATCCTGTTGGAAAGATGAAAGGCAGAAGCTTTTGAATCATCATAGCTTTTAAGTGGGGATGTAACTAGCTTCTTGCTTCCCCGAAATGACAGTCAAAGTCAGTAAAAGCTTCAAGAAGAAACGCATACTGGAAGCACATCCCCAGTACAGAAAAGAACCGTGAAGCTCACAAATGCTGCCTCCTTGCAGGACTTTGCCGAGGAGCCGTTGCTCAAAACTCCCATTTCCACCTTGGATGCTCTGACCCCCCAGAAAGCAGTGAGTTCTGAAGTGTATAAGAAAGCTGAAAACTGACTGTGCATGATGAATCCTTGTTGAAAGCAAAATAAACAGAAAGGAATAATTTCAGGTTTGATGGGAAATTCTAAAACCAGTAAAAGGAAACAAGCATTTGGGACTGTTAAGATTTAACCGTCTGTGGTAGGAACAAGGAGCCACATTTCTCTGCAAAGTGAAGGTCATAAAAAATCGTCTTAATTTGAGCAGCAAAAATAAATGAAAGCAGTGAGAGAAAATAATTTGTGGAATCAGCACTCTTAAGAGGCAATCTTAAAAATACAAAGTTGTCTTAGTGATCAGGAGCAGCTACACGTTCTTCCATCAGACAAGTGATACATTTGCTTTAGTTTATCTATGTCATATTAAATTGTATTTATGTAGCTGTTTAATAGAAGATAGTAAAGAAGATACTTCTGCAGAAAATGGCCTCAGAACCGGTTTGCAGTTACAAAATCTCTGTATTTTGAGAAGAAAAGCACATGAGAAATTTATGTTAATGACATGGCCACCATAGAACAAGAGTCCCTTCTTGCTTCCTCTCTTGTAATGCCCGCCAGTAGAGTAGTTTCTCAAAGTCTTTCATTAAAGACATGTCCAAGTATCACAGGGAATATGTGCCAACCTGTAAATACCACACCGGCACTGCTTGGCCTACTTCATTTGATTTTCATTTTTTAAAAGCAACTTATAAGCAATTCTTCAGGGAAGATAGCATATCCTACTCTAGATTTAACATTCCAAGGGGTTTTCACTTCCCTTTTTTTTAATATGCATTTAAAATATCCTGTCTAAAAATTATCTATTTTTGCTGGTATTTCATTCTACTGAACTATTGTTTTCATTTTGAGAGTTGTCTTTTCCTTTCTTTTGAAATAAGACCTAGACTAAATACCAAAATTCCTTCACTGCATATTATGGCTGAGTGCACTAAAATATAAAAACCTTGATTTAAGTATTTTTGTATTCAAAGATCATAGGCAAGTGTTCATTTGAAGGTTCAGTGGCATTTTGAAATGAGAACATCATATATAAAGATGTCAGAGATGGAGCCTCCCACAGTGAGGTTGAAAGAAAAAGAAGAACAGAATGAATAGAAGAGTTTCTAAGTTCTAAGGAATTTTAACATCTCATTATTTTAGATTACTCTACATATAATTTTCCAATATTTTGTACTATAGACTTCTGAATGTATTGGTAAAATTACTTCATGCCTGACATCAATTTAGTCTTTTTCATTATCTCCTTTAAATAAAACCTTAAAAATAGCTGGTTACAGTAAGTGAGCAATTTTCTGATAGATGCAAATTTTTCAATATTTCCAGAGAGAACTTGCTGTAGATGAAAACAGAAAGACTAGGAGGAAGCAGTCCCGTAGCATTTCTACAAAAATCTAGCATTATAAGAATTTAACTAGCTATAGCTTATGCTGTATTTTAGCACATTCAAAATTCTCACAACCCTTCATTAAAGCCCTTGCTACTAAACTGTACAATTCTGACTTGCTTTGTCTAGTGATGGTGACTGCGATATTGTCATTGGCTGTAGTCAGTACTGTGTTTGGTGTCCGTGTGTCTTTGTTAATCTGAAGAGCTGTGCGGTAAAGCTGTGCTTCCTGAAGCAGCACTGGATGTGGAGCACAAGTGGAAGGATCTCCGTATCTGCTCCAGTAGCCCTCTGGAGCTATACTCAGTTATGAGGTCATCAGCGACCTCATCAGCTGCATCTCTTCTTGAAACCCGTGTCCATTTGCACTTTGCTTCTATGGCACAGCTGTAATCTGGCTATAAACATATCAGATACCAGATGAATGTTTTGTTACATATTTTTTAGTTATCTGAAGTTTTTTTTAAAAACTTCCCATTGTAACATGCACCACTTGCTCTTCCACCTTCCTCAGTGTTTTAGAATAATAACGTTTGTGATCCTTAAAAATTACTATGCAAATTTCCTCTCTTTGCTAGAAATGTAAATGAAGCAAATCTATTCCAACTGTAAAATCTTAGAGCAGGTTTCTGTATTCAAATATCCATCGTACCTAATGAAAATACTGAATATATAACCATAGGCATCTAAGATAAAATACATTTGTCATTTGCTGTGCGACGCTTTTTGTCTTTGAAAGAACTTACAAAACAATTAGTTAAACCCACAGATGCATTCATTCTGATATAGGAAATAAATATGCCAGTTGTTTTATAATTCTTTTTCTCTCTCTCATGCTCTGCAGGTGGATGAATCACAGCAAGGTGGGTTTCGTGGCTGACCACGGTGCTCCCTACCAGCACTCGCTGGTACCCCTAAACTCTGACAGTTATTCACAACAGTGCAAACCTAATGCAGCCTTTCCAGACTGGTGGCATTTCAAAATCTTCTGCTGTCTTGCACGCCTCTTTATTCCCCATACGCTTCTATGCACTTCCAGGTAGAGTTTTGATTGCTTTTTGTAGGCCATGTTGCCAGTTCTTACAATTTTATCATGAACTTTGTGGTATTTGATGCTTTATTTAAAGCTTCAGTTCCTGAAAGTGCAAAAAAGTTTTTTAAGGTAAAATGACACTTTCAATATCTCTTGGTTATGTAGGAAAGATTGAAAGGGTGACGGTAACAATATGTTGGAAAACCAAGTCCCTAAACATTCAAAGGCATTGTGAAAATATATTAAAAAAAAGTGCACTTGTTTCTGTGGGATTTTTTTAATCTTATGGTTATGATGCCTGTTCTCAGGATTTGGGGAAATCCACTTGATCTGTCAGATTTTGGAGCCGTGCATTTGCAGAGAGAAAGCTATAATGATATTTTTATTACATTTTTCAAGCCCTAGTGTGGGAAGAGGAACAGGCTGCCCGGGGAAGTGGTGGAGTCACCAACCCTGGCAGTGTTCGAGAAATGCGTAAACGAGGCACTTAAGGACATGGTTTAGCAGGCACGGAGGTGATGGTTTTACGTTTGGACTTGATGATCTTGAAGGTCTTTTCCAACCATTACGATCTGGTAAGAGGACAGAGGCTTCTCCCTGGAAGCCAGTGTTCTGACATTTCTTTTCTCCTAGCTAATGCTCTCCCATATATCAAGCAAAGAACGTAAAAAGAACAAATGCAACCTTGCCCCCACAGAAATTACAATCCCCTTCAGCAATTACTTTGTAAAACTCGTCATTTGTTTTAGATGCCTAAATGATATTCTGTAACATCATGCAGTATTCTACACTTAGACCACTTGGTAGGACTCCATATTTGGCAGGAACTTACAGCACATTTGAAAATCTTTGGCTGATTTGATAAATGGAAAACACGGATTTTTGCAGAAGCAAATGTGAAAAATGAGTAACAGGATCATTAGCCGTGATTGCATTTTCATATTGATTCTGATACTAAATCATCTGCATTTACTATATTTTTATGCCCAAACTCGCCTTTGCCACCAGGCCCATGACCAAAAACTCTGTCCCTGTTCAGCGAGGGCAGGAACAGAACACCGATTTTCACATTTCCTTCAAGTAAATTACATCACCATTTTTCTCCTGAAGATAACCTTGAAAATCCAAACTAGAACCAATCGGGAAGGTTAAGAGCTTGTCTCAGATTCTTTTTCCCCCTAAAGGTTATTCAGAATTATACAACAGCCTCTAGGATTAGGCTTTCCAGTCAAAGGCCAAATCCCTGGAGGTGCCAAGCAGCCCCAGTGCCTGCACATCTCTATGCTAAGAAGGGAATTTGAGGGATCTTCACCCTAAATTATTTCCCCATTTGTGTCTCCTCTCCAGCAGTGAGCAGTCTTGTTTAACGTGGGCATCTGTAGGCTCCCACAGCCCTCCCCTTTCCTGTCCTTGTCACCATCACCTCTCCCAATGCTTTATTCATTATGTTTTCATTGTCTTGAATTTATGCATTGTGGAAAGTGGGCTCCTAATGTTATAAATGTTGCTTTCAGTCTACTTGGCATGTCATTTTGCTGCCACAGACAGAACTTCCCCCTCTTCCCCAGATATCTTCGCTGGGAAGCTTGATTCCAGTTTCAATTTTCTGTTCCAAATCATATGGACTTTTAGTGAAATCGATAGCAAGTTGATAAAGGGGAAGAAAAATGTAACTCATAGAGCCATGATAAACCTGTGATGTCTGGTTCTGACCACACACCACTGGTACAAACTGGCAATAGCTCCAGCAATGTAAAAGTTACCCAAATCTATGTAAAGTAGACTGGAAAAGAGCCATGCTTCTTGCTACGCAGATGCTTGTCTAGATTATATGGGAAATGGTGCTCGTGGGCCTGAATGCAAGCAGAGTCAGTAACTGCACGGCAACACGGAAACGGAATTTCTTACCAGTGCCTGTTTCTGAAAAAACAAATCTCTCTAACACAAAAGGGAAGGGGCTCTGAATAGCAATACCTGGGCTTTATATGATGGTTTTGGTGAACATTCCTCCATTTTTTTAAGCTGCATCGTTAACTGTTTTTCAGATGAAGACATAGAGGTGAAGCAAGCAGCCCGGGTTCATGCTTCAGGTAAGTGATGGGGCTCCGAATGGTGCAATGAATTTTGTGCAGAACCTTTCTGGCTCCTTTATACTTACTGTAGAAGACTTAAAATAGTAAAATGAAAGAGACGGGGACATGAGAGGAAATGAAACCATATAAAGATAACTAGTCAGCCAAGTCATCCTTCTCAAAAACACAAAATAAAAGTTTCATTCAATCCCAACAAACCCAGATGTCACCAATTAAGTGCAAAAGTAGGAACAGGCAAGTCAGACCTTTTGTTGTTGTGTTTTAATGTAACTTTCCTATTGAAATTATATTCATACATTTTTACACAAATCTGACTAGTAATGCATTTCCAATTTCCAGTCTTTTGTGATAACACACTTAAATATAAAAACACGCTTAAATATAAATAAACTTAAATAGCAAACAACAAATCTCCGACATTGAGAAACTGAATAAACCAGCAAATCTTATCCCATATTATAATTTCCATTAATGGTGCTGTACATAAAGAAATAAACAACTAAGAATTTCCACTCTTTCCCAATTATACTTGGCGCTCAACTGCTTTACTCTTTCCAAAGCACTGAGATAGAATTAGGCAAATTTTTGTGTAAAACATCTGTACGTCTCTTTCGTTTGCTTCCCTGCAGACGTGAGGGTGGTGCTTGGGGAAGCAGCACACGGGATTTTCCCTTTCTCCAAGGACGGCTGGGCCTGGACACGAAGAGCAGCGCAGAATGTGGTGGGGTGACTGCTGCAGTGCATCTTGGTGAGCCGGGGCTCGGGGATGGGAGGAGGCGCAGGGATGGAGAAGTTCTGGCTCCGTGAACAGCACGAGGGTACAGAAGATGCTTCAGGAGCCACAGGGCTTGGGCCAGGGGAGAGCAAGCTGCCGAGTTAGGCTCTGTGTTGTGAAATCTCGTTCTTCGGGAGTTTGGTTCCCTTCTCATCGCAGGGTAAATCTGACAAAACTCTGTTACACTAAGTAGTGTAAATCTGGTCTTGGGAAAAGGAGAACTGTTCCCAAAATTTAAACATAATGAAACGCTTGCATACCACATGTGTGCACTGGCATTCAGCTTTCATTCACAGCCTCCCGCCCCTGACAGGCTTTATGAAAATGCTCATTCAGGTTCATCCCTGAAAAAAAAACCTGGGATGGATTATGGTTTTGCATCGAAATCATGAAAAACTTACGTGTTTGACGTGAGTCCAGAGGAAATGTGGGAGTTTCTTCTTGAAATTTTCAGTTCAGTTGATCTTGAAATTCAGAATGAAACGGGGAAGGCGAGAGCAAGCACACACAGATCTGGAGGACTGGCTGTATTGAAACAAACCCTTGTAAAATGCAGACCCCAACAGCTTTCAAAAACAGAAACAAAACAAAACACTTTCTTCTCTCCTGACCTGACTTTTGACCCTACTAAATATCTCCCTTTCTACTCTATGCAATACTTTTTGTTAAAAAAGATAAAAAAGGAAATGCATAATGTTTTGCTCAATAAAATGTCCCTGTAACAGAACTAAAAGCAGAGGGGAAAGTATGTTTTAATTAATTTATAAACAAAAGATTATTTCCTGCACAGCCAGCAAAATCCTGTTTTCCAGCAAGGTTCTGGCTTCAAACATTATCAGCAACTGGCAGGATGAGTCCTTTTATGTAAATGGACTCATTATTATTAATTTCTGCTGGCGCTGAACGATTTATGAACTGCTTTTCGAATCTGGAAAAGTGGTTCATGAATCAGAGGGGAAAAAATGTTCAAAAAGTCCTCGGTCGATAAATAACAGTACTCATTCATGAATCCCGCCCATGGTGTCTTTCATCTTCAGCAAGGAGAAGATCAAAATGATAAAATAGTAATGTGCCAACAAAAGAGGATTGAATGGGCAGAGCCTAGTCACATTGTCCTCTTCAAGCCCTAACGGGCAGGGACGATGGCGCCAGAGCGTCCTGCATGAGCCCGGCTCTCCTCCGCGGTGCCTCCCGGCAGGAGATGCTCTTCTGCACCCGCTGCCAGGCTGGAGCGAGAGGGGCTGCTGCCCCAGCCCTGCTGCCCACCTCATTCCTGTGCTGCGGCAACGGCACCTTTCCATCCTAGCTGCTTCCCAAGGATCATGCAAGGTACAATTATTGCTCCGTACATGGATCTGGCACCTCACCTGGCTCTTGCCTACAAGGCAGCGAGGACCCACTAGGTTTCAAAGGTGCTTGTTTTAAGGTGACCAGTAACTTCAGAGATGAAATGTACCTTGTGAAAAGCAACGTATCCAGCAGCTACTCATGTTAGCTCTGCTCTCAGACCATGCCACCAGCCCTGGACGCGGTAGAGTCTGTAGAAAAGTCCAGTGCATGCAACTAAACATTTACTGGGTCTTGGTTAATTAAAGCACTGCTTTTTTTTCATCTGTATTCAAAGGAATCAAGCTGAAATATCAAATTTTGCACGTGCCAAGAGTGGATTGTGGCCATAGAGATGGTATTTCCTCCCATAGGAAGTTCATTGATGTGCGGTCACAAAGAACTGAGTCAAATTTATCCCCAATGTAATTTCATTAAAATCACAGAAGTTGTGCCCAGAATGAGTTTAGCCCATTATTATTTCAATGTTAAATATAAGACAATGCTATAAAAATGAAGTAGAGATGGTGATAAAAATCTGTCCTCTAATTAGTTTTGCTTTCTGCAGTTTTGATATAGGAATAAACTACAACTGTACATGATTTGCTCTTACATAGCATTGTTCATCTAAGGACTTCAAAGCACTTTCAGGTGACAGTCAAATCTCACAACATCCCATGAAGTACAAGGAAGTGTATTATTGGTAAAGGTGAGCAAAAGGAAATGGGTAAATTTCACGCACAAGATCTTGAAAAAAATTTGGCACGGTCAGTATTCAGAAGAAGAGCTCATGACTTTTCCTTCTGCAGCCATTAGTCAACAGTATGTTCCAGCAGAGGAAAATAAAATGGCAGAAAAATAGATGTTTTTAAACCTTATTCTTGTGTATATTTAAAATTAATATTTTGCCTGTTTTCTTTATTTCCTGTTGCCACAGGAAAAAATCCTATGCTTGTGAGCTCAGCAATGAAGTTTTAATCACCTCAGTATACATCTTCCCATAATATATATTTTTCTGCCTCCCAAAGACATAATGGCTACTCCTTTTATGGGAAACCAGGATTTAATCCAGTAAGTCTGTGAGAATCAATATTCTTGTGAAATGACACCATGTTGAAGTTATTTTATGTTATGTTGATGGTTAGCTAATTTTGTAATGGAGACATTTCTTCTAGAAGCAGACATAGTATAATTTAGTGGTAAAAACGTCAATCACAAGGGGTTGAACGCCTGTGTCAGGGCAGGAAGAGGGCAGATTTATTGATGGAAATGTATCTATATACTCTTTGTGGCACTTTGACCTGAAATATCCATTTTGGTTATAATTTTGTTTTGTGAAAATGACATCAACTGCAATCACTAATGCAAAAATGACACTGGAATGCTTTGTTCCACTGGCCTGATTTAAAAGTCTTGCTGCTGTTTGTTATAGTAACAGCTTCTCAATAGTGAAGAAATTAAGGTACCCATTTAGCTGCTGCTTTTTTCTGTTTGTAGGATTTTGTAATAGATGACAGCCTCAAAAGAAAACATAGCGTTCTTTTTATACTGTTTAATATTGTTTAAATAATAAATATATAGCATGTTTCATAATGACATTGAGGTAACCAAGAGAAAGAGGCATGGTGCTCTGGATAATACTATATGTGGATATATTCCTGTGTGGTTTTTCTTCCTAATGCCAGCTAACCACCCACCCAAAGCCATAAAAATAACAATAGGAATGGGAAGGAGAAGAGGGACTAGCGTTAAGTACAGAGGTTGAGGAAGAATAGTGTCAGGGAAGGAGACAAAGAAATGGAACAGTGAAGAATGCAAGGAACATAGGAATATTCCATTTGTAACTTTTTAAAAGTTTTATTTCTTTTCTTTTTTTTTTAAAGAATATAAAATCCTTGGGTTTAGTCCAACAAGAATTACTAGGAATATACTAGATTGTGCTTTGCCTTTTTCCAGTATGAACCTGGATCAGTTCAGTGGCCTTCCACGTTATTATTCCAGATTCATAACAATGTAATTAAAAGCAGAACTTGGCCCAATCTCAGCTTATGTACTAACAACAGGATCATTTGGAGCAATGTGAATTTTACAGAGAACTGATGCTGTTTTGTGACATACAGGTTAATGTCTATTTTCTGCTGCATTATCATTCCTCAGAAGAGTGCCTTTTGCCAAACAAAATCGTGCCTGCCTAATTATTAAAGGTTTGATCGATCTCTGTGCTAGTTCTGAGAAGTCTTCACTTTAGTGTAGGGTAACCTTTGCACACCCAAAGTTTAATTTAGCATGAGTAACAGCTGAGTGTCTTCCCAGATAGCCTAAGACTGACACAGCTTTCTCATCTTCTGCACCTCCGTTTATATGCTTTGCATGAATGTCAAAGTCAATAGTTCACTTTCCTCCAACAACCACCTTTACTGAGACCTACAACAGTCCTAACGTCCTTTGTAATCCTTAAATTTTGGCGCCTTTGTGGCAAACGAGCAGAGGAATCGGGGACCATCCAATGTTGTGCTTTCTGCTGAGGCACAGTGATTTTCTTCATTTAAATGTAGAAACCATTTTCAGTCTAGGTAGATTCATGATAGATTCAAATGGGGAAGAGTGCACAGGTCAGACATGAAGGAAGAGCTAACAGTACAACTAGTTCAGTGATCAGACTGAAATTATTAGGTTAATTAAAAATGAAGAGTTTTCTTATTTTTTTCCTAAACCTGGACATTTCAGTCCTGGCCATTTGCATAAGTAATATCTCCATTGTATCTATTCACGCTGCCTATAAAAGAGCACATCACAGAGTGCCTGGAAAAATAAAACTCCAATGAAAAGGGACCCATCAAGTTTAAATGGGGGTTTATATTGTGGTGTTATGAGACACATTTGCAACTCCCATGGCAAAAAGTGAAACTCTGAACAATTAAAGCAGCACAGACATCCTGCCCTAAAGGACTGTAAGCGTTTAAAAAAGCAACCATGACCTCTCTTTACTAGGCCTGTTTTCTATTTAATTTTCAGTCTTTATTAGCCAACAAAATCTTGGCTGGATCTTAGTTGAAGTGATGAATATACAAGCATTTTGATCTACAATTTGGGGCACTTCAAAGTGTTCTTTACTTTATGATCATTTGTAATCAAGGTCAGAGCTCTGGCAGCAATTTAGATACCACCTAAACATACTCACAATATACAAGGTTTTCTAGCAGTAAGGTATGTACTGTCCTGTCTAGAATTGTTCCTAGTAACAATGGTCGGGTTTTCAGACAGTTACTCCTGCACTAAAGATGCGTAAGCAGCTCCGTACCTAACTGACTTTCAGTTACGTGATTCTCATGATGGCACACAAAAATGATTTGTTTCCATGGATTTACTTATTCAAGTACTAGCTTGGGAGAGTGGTAATTGAAATGATTCATTTAACTTTATGGAAATCAAGGCCTAAAACTTTTGGAAAGGAGTTTCTCTTCTCTTTTTATGTGTTTTTCTCACTTGGCCATACATTTTGCTCATGCATGAGTCTTAGACTTTCTCGNTCTTTTTATGTGTTTTTCTCACTTGGCCACACATTTTGCTCATGCATGAGTCTTAGACTTTCTCGGATATAAGCCGTTTCAGCAATACTCTCAGTTGCAGGGAATATCTCTCATAACAGCAGGATTTGGCAAAGCAAAAGCATGGAGTTGTAGCCACCCCATTAGCACTGTTCTCTCGAGTCTGAGCCCAGTTCTTCCTAGCTCCTCTTTGCTGGTGTAGACCTCATCATTCTTGCACATCAGCTCCACAGACTGATAACCACACACCGACTGCAGCTAAAAACATCCTACAGATGCTTTAAGGTCCATCATAGGCTCTAGTTTGTTCACCCCCCCCGTCACATCCGTGTCTCCTGACAGATGGATGCGCAGCCACCATTCCCACCAGATCTCAGTCCCCAGCTCTTCGATTCACAACCACATCCTTCTGCTTTCTGCTCTCCACTTTACAGAAATCTACTAAAACATTGCGCTTGCCCTTCCTCACATCCTGCCTTAGAACTCTCCTCTGCTGTGACACCTTAAAAAAATGGATAGTGGTTAAGCAGCTGATGTGCTGTGACTGCAGAGCGATCATAATTATCTCCCAGTTACCTTGTCATTTCTGCCCCTCTCCCCATCTGTTTGCTGTCTCTTGTCTTCTGCATAGATTAAAGATTCTTCAGGGTAGGGACCACATATGTATTTCCTATGGATTTGGCTACTGTCCTGAGTGAAGAACCTTGGGTTTAGGCACTACGGCAGTGCACATAAATAACAGTTACTGTTTCTAAAGTGAAATCCTCTACAGTTTTCTTTCTTTCTTTCCTTTTTTTTTTTTTTTTTTTTGGATGCATAAATTAGAGCTACATCCTGTAATCCATTTTTCAGGCTAAACAATTGACTTCAATGGGATTTGAGCCAGGGCAGAAGTTGGCTATGGCCTTTATTCAAAACAAGCAACATAACATATTATTAATCACCTTAAATAGAGACTATGACGTCCAGTGGTGCAGTCCTATACCTGCGGATAAATTAAATACCTTTCTGGAGACCTTACGACTTCTCTCAGGTACACAAGGCCAGCCTGCTTTAAGAAACTACTGCTCTGCTGGGGATAACCAGGTTGCAGCAGCTCGTGGCTGTGTTTCCTTCATGTTGATTGCTGGGAGAGGGTGGGAATAACCACTGGAGTCAGGTGTGTGCCACCCGATGCTGTCTCAAGGGACCTAGAGGAAACTCACTTCCCATTCTGTACTTTGGCCTCCCACTTGAGCAACACGGAGCATTTTTGGGATGGGGATGGGGATGGGAATGGGGATGGCAGGGAAGAGGAGACTGTAGTTTGTAGTTTTATAGAGAATGTTGTTAATATTCTCAGCTATAGCTGTAACCATATCATGACCATATCCGTAAATTGCTAGCTATAATTCACAAAGGTCTTGGAGAAGCAATCGGTTTGGCCGGGAATGCAGTTTGGGAAGAATCTCAAGCTGTTCTAGCCTGTCTGCAACAGAGCTGTTGGTGGGAGAGGTGGTTACGGAGGCCACTGTCTCCTGCACCGCTCCTTGAGGAGCGACAGCTGTGCACTTCCTCCCGTGTAGCTTGGAAGAGCTGCAAAGGAGGGGAAAGCCAAAACCAAAAATAAAAACATGCGCAAAAGCAGTGAGTAAAATCTGCCAGATTCAAGGAGCTGTTGTATGATTGGAGATGAGCCAAAAATCTGTGAAAGTCCCCTATTAATGCAATGTCTTAGTTGTAATTGCCCCCTCCCGCCCTTCCTTCCCCAGGTGAAACTTGTCTGGCGTGTACAAGACAGACCCGAAACAGTACACACACTTTTTCCAGAGTTCTGTTTGTCTTACAGGCTTTCTGCCTGAAAGTGTTTTTCTCCTCTTCGCCTGCAAAGTGCGCAGCTTCCTATGTGTACGAGTGAGACCAGTCCTCGAGATATCTAGTAAATCTCCTCTGTGTGTGCATAGTTTCTTTTCAAATTAATTATTATTTTAGGTAAAGGTTAATATTAAATAAGTATTTACAGCTTAGGTTGCATTGCACTTTCTGTCAGTGTTCAAGTCATTAGAAACTGGTCTATAAATGAGCCATGGAGATAAGACCACATGTTAAATATCCAGGGTTGCTTCATGCAGGAAAAAAATTTGTCAGGATAAGGATCTCTGTGCTTCAGCCCCTAAGACAACTATTGACTTTCTAGCTCTAGGAAGAACCCTTCTGAAGCATTCTCTGCTTGCCACTGTCAGAAACTGGTACTAAATTAGAAGCACCGTTTACCCCGGTCTAACTCCAAACTCCCCGTATTCCTATAAAGGTGTTCATATATGAATAGTAAAATTGCTCTGACGGAATGAAGCATGTATACAGAAAGAGGAGTAAGTTCCAGGTTTCTTCCTAGCCTTCCAGAAAGGCTCAGAATATTTATCTAGAAAATATACAGCATATTTAGAATATCTGTATAGAATACATAGAGCCTTTTATTTTAAGGGTCATAAGAAATTTATAGCATTAAGTTGAATTTTGTGCTTACTGTATTCTCAATAAGGTCTCTGTCCCTATATATTAGATTGCTTCTGTTAATTATTCCCTTGTTATTGGGAGATTATTCTCTAAAATTTTAAGTGGAATACTAAGGTATATCATATTTTGTAACATTGTCTATGCCTTCCTATCTGAGAAAAAGCATGAAGTACTCAGTAGATGGAGCAAAACTTCATATTTATTTTAATTAATTTTGCACCAAATTATACAAAAGTGATATGTGATAGATACACAAAATCTGATGCACAATTGTGACTAGAAATTAGTAATAATATCCTGATTAAAAATCTTATTTAGGTTTGTTATCCAGCCCCAAATCCTTGACAGACTTGTATGGCTCAAATAATGACAAGATTTTCAGATGAAAGCTTTGGGAAAGTTTCATAGAAAACAATCCCTAGTGACTTCTAGTATTTTTCAATATTGTGCTTCTTCTATAGCAATGGTGGCTTTTGGGGCCTCTTGCTCACTTATGGGACATGTGGGTCATTGAAAAGCTTAAATATTCATTATGAGATGAGCGGGAACTATCTATGCAATATGTTTGGTAAAAAAATAAATTTTATGTAAATTCTTCAGTGATGTTTTCTAGCTCAGTTAGAATCCATTCTACTGTTTATCTTTCTACTAATAATGGTCTCTTGGGCTTCTTTTTAAGCCTCTCAGTATACTGTTTTTCTTTTAAAATGAAAGGTGAAGATCCAGAGAAAACAATTTTTAAAGATAGAAACAGAAACACAAGGTAAAAGGAATTAGCAGTGCAATCTCTGCATATATTATATGAAAATCTACAGAATTGCAGCCTGAAATTTTATTCCGAGGATGTTTAACCATTTCATATTTGAACGGCACAACAGCTTTAGTTCTGCACCCTTTGAAAACCTTTAGATATATCTTCTGTTTCTGGATATTTCTGTAATATATATTGAAATATTCCACCTCCAAAGTGGAAAACGCAGTTCTCTGGAAGAAATAAAATCTATGGCATAGCTCTGAAATGAGAATTAACCTTGATTACTACAGTAATTTACTAATCAAAACTGGAGACCTGCTAATCAAGCCTGAATTACCAGCTGCTTGATTTTTATAGTGACATAACCAAAACCGAACATTTGGTAAACAAGGGTCTTATTTATGAGGGAAAAAAAAGTGGGGGGCATGTTTATCTTAATGTTGTTATCACTCCGTTGTGGCAGTTTCCTTATGCAATGATGTGGGTGACCTCCAGCCAGGACCCACGTATCCAGCCCAGAGAGACCAACATTATTGTTGAGGCCCAAAGAAGCAGCAGCTCCTGGGTGGGGAGGCATCTTATAACCCAGCTGGTTTTGGCCACAGGTGTTTTTTTTAACTGCCTTTTTAATGAGCAGGTTAAATGAGTCTTGGAATAAAGGAGGTTGAAAACAGTCATAGAGAAAGGGAGGAAATGAAGGGGCTGCAGAGCCAGGGCTCAAGGATAGTGATGGAGACGCAGTGGAGCAGGGGGCAGCCCCGGGGCTGACCTGCTGCCTGCCCTGACCAGGTGCCGGGAGCTCCAGCCACCCCAGTGCACCTGGAAATTCAAAGTATTTGTCTGCTTTCTCTAAGTGCAAGTAATTTTGTGGTTTTAATTTTTTTTTTAATGTTTTCTTTTTTTTCCACCTCCCAGATAGTATCTTGTATTCACTGACACAGAAAATAATTTCCTACTATTTTCTTTAATGAATGACCTCTTATGAATGAGCAGGAAAAAAAGCCCATATTGTATAATTAATCCATAGAAATACTCTGATGATTAATAGAAATGCAGAGAAGTCCCCAAAATAGGAATTGTTTTTATTGCTTGAACTGTGGATGGTATTTCACAGAATGGTTTATACGTTTAAAAAAAAAAATTCCTGCCCAAATTATATTATTGTGGGTAACTGTGTTATTAAAAAGGTATTGAAATCTTTTTTTAAATGATGTTTTTTTTTTTTAAGTGATGACAAAAATTCCATATTTTAAGGGTGGGTCCTGTAAGCACGCCCAATAGGCAAAGACTTCCAGCACTTTGCAGGCCAAGGATAGATTGCGGGGGATGAGCGGTTTGGGCAGATTTAGGCATCAGGGGTTGTGCTCTTACAAGACCAGGGCTTTGCGCCGTGGTACGTCCCTGCAGCCATGAGCCAGACGCAGGAACATTCAGCCAGAGGTGCTCAGTGTCATCCTGCATCTTCACCGCGACCTTTAGCTCTATCAAAGCTTCAGAAGCCCAACAAACCCACCTGGAAATCTGGCTCCTTTCAGGCTGTGCTGCGTTAGGACACAACAGGAGGTCTGCAAGGAGAAGGGCTGCAGCGAGAGCCTCGGAGGGAGCACCAGCAGCAGGGGACTGACTGCCATGGGGAAGGTCAGGCAACAGAACAGACAACAACAGCAGCAAAAGGGAAGGCAGAAAGATTGAGAAGTAGAAGCAGAAATTTAAAATTTACACCATAATGCTCTACTGATTCTAAATCAAGGTAAAAATTGAAAACATTCATTTTCAGACAGAGAAAAAAGTAAGGAATAAGTAGAGGTTAAAAGAAGAGGACAGAAACTAGAACATGTGAAGAAAATGAGCGGAAATGGAAGAGGAAATTAAGAGTGAAGAAGCAAGTGCTAGAAGCAAAGAAGTGGATATTTAGGGAGGAAGCAGCATGAAAACATCTGACATGTAGGGCTTTTAGGTAAGCGAATTTTATTTGTATATGTCATTTCCTACTTTTTATTGCATTTCTCTGGCAACCATCCCACGGTTCCATAACCTGGGGGTGGATGGGAGGAGATGGCTAGGAAGGCCGAATGGTAGTTTTTGGCAGAATATATTCTGCCAAAATCAGGCCAGGTCATTACTTGTGTTGTCATTAGAGTAATAATCAAATGGGGTTAATGGAGCAGGTGTTTATGAACCCTACAGGCTAGAGGAGGCTCAGTTTTCAAATCCTGACTCCGGAGACCAAGCATTTTGATGCAGTGAAAATGATGGTGCTTCCAATGCTGCAGAGACCTCTTCCAGCTTCATACGGCAGTTCTCGGCTCATTTGCTTCAGTTTCTTAGCGGGCTTGGGCAGGTGGCTACTGCCAGGTTTCTCTGCATTTTGTTCTTGGTTGCTTATTTTGCAACTCTTGAATGAAAAGCATTTTTCTTGGTGCAAAATGAGATCTTGAATCACAAGTAGGTGGCAAGACATGACCTCCATGGAAAATGTTCTGAACTCATGAGTCTCCAGCTTTTGTGTTGCTTCCCTTTGTCCTTTGGGTAACTCCTTCCAGGCATTTTTTTTTTTCTTCCCTCTAGCTATCTTGTCTTGAATTTGAAATTGAAAAAAATCTAACACATAAGGCCTCAAATAAAACAAGTAAGGATTTTGAAAATTTCAGAACATATGAACACCAGCTGCCACCTGATTCAGACAAAACGTTCTCCCTGACCAGCGTCCTATGTCTGGCAGTGAGCAGGGGCAAACACTTAGGGAAAATGCATATGAAAAAGGTCACAGAGAGGGGGATCCTTCTCCCACTGCATCCTTCTTTGAGGATCAGTATGTCATGAGCTTTGATTTGGAGGTTGGATCTTGATCGCTGTGCTTATTAGCTCCTGACAGATTTATCTTGCATGGCTTCATGTAATCCTTTTCATCATCCATCTACACTTTTGATGATAAAGTACTTTTTTGTTTGTTTTCAGACTGATGCCCAGTCACTTAATTGGGTGCTCTTTGTCCTTGCATTTGTGGGAAATGTTGAATAATTGCTCCTGATGAGGCTTTATAAATGGAGAAACTTTCTTTCATCTTAAAGCATTACAATCAGGCAAGATCATCCTCTTCTTCCTGGCTCTTCCATGGAGAAAAAGGAAAAATTCCACATTCTCTCCAATAATGAGTCACAATTCCACCTTCAGCCTGATGAAGTTGGAGTTAATTAGAGCAAGGGCAGGGTTGTGTAGTTCATGCCGTGCAGATAAGCAAACTTAGCCTAACTTGGTGCCTCCTGCATGGTCCCCTTCTCCTGTCACACGGCTATTGCTGTTCCATGGCATATGAAATCATCTACTCGTCACGGTCTGAGGTACAACTGCTGAACATAACTATAGTAATGGGGGAATATGCCCTTTATTGAGCTCCCTACAGTAGGAGGAAGGGGAATGGCCTGGCAAGTAACATTTAAAACAAGTAGTATTAATGTTCTTGAGTTTGGGCAAGACCTGAGCATGGCACACTGCAAGCTATGAAGGGGTGAAGGAGGGTGGAAACCTAGGCAGGTTTCTCAAAACTTTAAGTTTCCTGTTCACTTGCCAGCTCCCCAGTATCTGGGGTGACTATTACTGTTGCTCGTTCCCTGGCGTCTTGCATTTGTCGTTGGGCGGCAGCGGATGTGGGTGTTTGCTGCGCGGCAGCTGCTGCAGGTGCGGTTGTGGGCCCGCGCTGCTGGGCTCTTGGTGCCCGCGGTCTCTGCCCCGCTGGAGATGAAGGCAGTAACCGTGTGCTGGCCGGGGGGGAGCAGGCCCCGCGGGAGGTGGCTCGGGCCTGTGTGCCCAGCAGGCTGCCCCAGAGCTCCTCATGTACCGTATTTTAGCCCGCCTGGTGCATGAGCAGCGAGGAGACGGGGTGAGGCAGGGAGGCGTTTCCTGCTCCTGCGGAGTCACCTGCGCCTGCCGTCGGCAGGGTCCCTGCTCCCGCGCTCTGCGCATCGCGCCGGGCAGGTCGCTCTAAGGGCAGACAAAGCAGAGCTCCCCAGGCAAAATCCGGGCTGCCCTGAGACTGCGTGGGCTGTGCCGGTGTTTGGAGCAATAGTGGGAAGCTAATAAAGGCGCTGACCCTAATCCGGGAACCAAAATAAAAGACTTTACTGCACCTCACGGTGGGCTGGAACAAAGACCGCTGCAGGATCTTGTTTGTATTCGATTATTGCGATCGATATCCAGCACTTAAAAAGAAGCATCAACACAGTGGTTTTCACTGACTTGTATGAAGAAACAGGGTAACTCTAAGAAATAATGTCAAACATGTCAGAAATCAATTGTATTGAAAATACATTACGTTTCCTAAAAAAAAAAAAATCAGAAAAGGAAGCAGCACAAGCAGGAAGAGAGACAGCACACAAAGATTTACTTCTGAGTGCTACAAAATATTGAACTAAAAATAACATTAAAGATGAAATTTGCAATGAATCTCAAGCTGCTAAATTCCCAAAGGCTGGGTCTGCCAAAGGCTCTGTTGGTTTCCTCTGTTCTTTTCTGTCTTTATTTAAATATTTTATACAGTTGTCTATGTTCATGTGTAGTGCGAACTGTCATTTATATTTCAGTCCACTCTAAAATGGATCTTAGACTATCTCAAGCTGTGCGCTGCAGCGAGTAGTTTTGAACTGAGAGGTAAGTTGAAGTGGTAAGGACAAATGAAGACTGATATTTAATGTAGTTTTTGTGTACTTATATTTTGCTGTCATGTATTTTGCCTTAAAACTGATTTGTAAGTTTATGGGTTTTGCGACATTATGATAAGATGCGATGTGAGTACGGCTCCCATTTAGCAAATACATTGATGTGTTGTGGAGCCGGAGAGGCTGACGGTGGGAATTGTGCATTCCGACCCTAGGGTTTAATGCTTAGCAATAACAACATGCAAGTTTAGATCTGCAGCCTCTAATGCTCCTCCCTGCGCTTTGGCCTTGCCAAGGTAAACTTTTTTTAAAACAAGCCAGGCCTAAGCTTATTTCAGAGGCAGTGCTGAGCCAGGCCTGTGCGGTGATGGTCCCCGTGCATTTGGGCTCGAACAGGGGCATCTGGTTAGCAAGAGGTGCTGGGATGGTGTCTGCGGCCAGAGGGCTTGTGGCCTGGTGGGGAGTGGGGACAGAGGGTCCTTCCGTGGCCCCCCACGGCAGCGGAGGTGCCTGGGGCACCCAAGTGGCTCCCCGAGGCAAGGCCCTGCCGGCCTGAAGCAGCGCTGTGGCCTGCAGAGCAGCCTGGGCTGGAGCCCGGCACGGGGCTGGGGAGAGGGAAGCACCCGCGCGCGGAGCCGGCGCGCACGGCGGCACCGGGAGGACAGATCTGTGCTGTTTGGCTTCATTTCCTCAGGTCTTATAAAAGAAGAGTTAAGAAACTGTGCTGCTTCCTTGCTTCTGAACAGTAAGTCATACGGAATAAAAATTTAAAATAATAGCAATTAGATTAGGAAGTCTGAGAAGCTTTTACTACTTGGGAGCTTTGACTATTAAAGAATAGATAAATTGCCACTGAAATACAAGCAGCTCTGCAATATGATAGATCAAAGTTCATTTTTTTTCCCCTAATGCGGAGCTAAGATGAGCAGACTTATTTTTTGCCCATCTTCTTTACAGATCAAAAACATTCCTTTCTTTTTATTTGAGTGATCAATTTACTAGAAGAGCCCAATATATACGTTGTGACTGTAATAAAACTCTAATTCACCAGTCGTTAAGTAGTAATACGACATGTTGGCATTATGCAAAGCTCAGTGCATCTCAGCACTGCTGTCCAAAGTAGGTAGCATGTGTCTTCCACGTAACCCAGGTGCACAGGTAATTATATTTCATAATGCAGTATATTTTTTTTAATATTTTGACCCCATCATTGAAAAGTTAACTTTAATGGTGTTTCTGTATTGAGTTAGCAGAGGAGTTCAGCATGCCCTGTGTTAGTGGGCTGTACTCCACAGAAAGTAATCAAATGGCAAAAATGTCTATCTTGGAGAGACGTTTTAAGCTTGTGACGTTTTAGAAGTGTATTAATTGCGTGTCAATGTAGGTTTAAGAGTTTGTCATTTTGTATGGGCTTCTTTATGTATTAAATACCTGTTACTATTTTATAAGGCCGTCTAAATCCATTCTGTGATAATTTATCTCTTCTTAAAACCCCTTTATTAACACTAAAATATGTAATGAGCACACAACCTTAAGGACAGGAAATATTAGCATATCTTCCAGAAAATATTTCTAAAAATTGTGATTTTTAAGCCCACTTACTTACAAATAAATAACTTATTAAAACCTACTGCTTGTAACAAGACCTTATTACATCTGGATCACTGGGTAAATACAGTCTGGCACTATAGTTGTAAGAGAGAGAGACATTTCTACTTTTAAGAGCAGTTACATAAAGGGAATCTTGTTATCGGTGTCCGCTCTTCGGCTGTGGATTTTAGGTCAGCTGCAGTCTGTGCGCACTGCCACCGTAGCCTGTGCTCGAAGAGCAGAAACCAGCGCAGCTCTATGCTCCATCTTGCAGAATGGAACACAGTCTAGGGCCGACCCAGTGAGACACGTAAGCACATATTTAGTTTTGAGCTTATTTAGGTTAAATATGTACCTTGCTGCACGATGCAGGGCCAGATGCATGTATTCCTGAATGAGGATGCAGATGTATATACACGATGTAATTTGTAAAACTAAATTGTGTGAGAATACATCTTTCTGCACATAGATAGGTACGGATAAATAGATTAATAAGGAAACCTTCAATTTCAGTTGGAGGAGTGTCTGTCTTTGCAGTGTGTTATTGCACATGCCGCCTTCCGCAGCGCCCCGTGGTTTGCGTCTGGCCACGCGGTTTCCCCGTATGTAGCAGCTCTCTGCAGCTTAAAGATTTTCAGTCTGTGAGCCTGGCTTGGCTCAGCTTGACATCAGTGACAGAAATCCCAATTTTCCTTTCAAAAGGCAGGACTAAACCAGTTAACATTTATTCCAGCCTCGAATAAGGACATATTGCTTATTTTTTGGAGAAAGCACACCCCTTCAGAGGAGCATTACGCATTGAGCCTGGCCCACGGAGTTACAGCCCTAGAGCTCCCTTGCTCTCTCTCCCTTGCTTTGTACTGTACTTTTGATAACATGTGTCTGCACTCCCACAGCAACAATATTCTGGCACGTGGTAATACCATAGTTTTGAAATATGCTTTCCATATGAAGTGTGCAAACATAAAGTCTATATATGTGCAGTATACATGGGGAGAAGAATTCAGGTTACAATATGTAGCTACCAGCATAATAAATGGAAATTGATGAAAAGGGAATCTTTCCACTGCTGGGATTTTAAAGAATTAGACAAATGTGCATAGTTTAAATAAGGCAGAATATTCTGCTTGTTGTCATAGAAAGAGCGACGCACATGTATCAGAAGGGAAAATCAGCTGCCACTTGGTAAGTACCCTATGATTTTTCTTGACTGCTGCCATTTGGGCCCTACCAAGTCCAGGACTTACTGTGCAAATCAGGCACGCTAGATTCTGTTTTGTTCTTCTGTCTTGAAAGGGTAATATTTCTGAGAAAAATTAAAACTATGGCAATATATTGCCTTCTCTTAAGATATATTTTTATTAGTTCATTTGATTTGCAAGAGGGACCTAAATCTGAATAATTGTGAAGTTAATTCTTGCTCCAGTATTTTCTCCTGAAGGCAGAAGAGAATCCCAGAAAAGTGACATTGTATGCTATTTTTATCTGTTTTTATAGAGCGTCTTTGCATAATAGGATAGTAAGTGAAGCAAATTCTTGTAGTCCATGTCCTTCTGCTAGCTGTTTTTAACTATTATTATTTTAGTAGTAGTAGCAGCAGTATCGGAAGTCCCTCTGTAAGGCTATGCACAAAGAGATCATTAAAAGATAGCGTTCGGGAGATGAGGCTGTATCTCGCCGAAATCAGCAGGGTATAGGAGCTGCGTCCTGTATGATGAATAACAAAAGAAAGGGTAGTTTACATTCTTTGATACATTTCTGCTCGATTAACCCCCAGTGGGATTTTACCCCTCCAGTCACGTTCTTTTGTTCCTCTAATCTTCTTTTGTATTTGCTCACTGACCCCAAGCATGTATTTGACTTGTGACCCTCTTTCTGTTAATAAAATACAGGCTATCTGACCAGCATTCGCCCCGATGAACTACAAGGTGCTGATTACCTCCTTGCGGATGCTGGGACCTGGTGGCAATCGCGATGCGGGGCCGGGGACCGAGCGGGCTGAGCCTCCCTGCGAGGGCATCGCCTTCCGCAGCAAACCGGGGCTCATACCGCCCCCAGCCCCAACTGCGCATTTCCTTACGTTTTGCTCAGTTATTAGTTAGTTGATAATGCTTAGGGGATTATGGTGTGACAAAAAATGCTTATCGCTATAATGTGGATATTTTCAGTATCTGTATGGGTGGTAGCTTATGAAATCAAAATTACCCTATTTACATTTTCGGTTATCAATTATAATTATATGCCTCATGAAAAAAAATACATCAGCACTCATTGGTGATAATTTCAATATAGTGTTTGGATGCTAAATTAATAGTGCAAAAGATAGGTGAGCTCTTTCTAAGTATTTTGTTTTTAAAGAACTAGCAGAAATGTTAATTCTCTTTTTCCTTCTTTTTTTAAGAAGAAAATACATAGTAATGAACTTATTAATGCTTTCACCAAATCTGTAAACCATGAAATCGTATGAAAAACACTGTTAATTGTGTGTTACATGAGAAATCATACCAAAGCCATTTATCAGATATGTAATCTGGGGCTCTGTTTTGTGACAGGAAGCCATTATTTCCACTGAAAAAACAAATCCGTTAAATTTGAGCTATTAGATTACAGCGGGGTTAAGGCTGCTTCTGTGCTGTAGAGTCACATCAGGGTCAGAGCCCAGTTCTAGAGATGTACTGCAAGAGCTTCATATCTGATTAAGACAAAAAACTGATAAAAATGTAATGCAGACTAACAATATGGAATTATCTGATGCAGTTTGGGGGCTAGGGGCAGGGGGTATAACATCATTCAGTTTATTTGCATATGTTTGTTCTTTCCACTGAAATCAATCTCTTTGAAGGAAGCAAGAAAACTTTAGAGAAAGAAAACATTATTAATGCTGGTAGGAGAACACAGAAGAAAATCTTTAGTAAACATTTCTTTTCCAGCGTTGATTATAATTCTGTCTAATGTTTATTTTCATAATTTTCTTTGATCCAAACACAAATAACAATAAAGTTAGCGCCATTGCTTTGAACTCACAGAACTATATACTGGGGCCAGATTCAGAGGAAATTTCTGAAGTGGCTTTTCATTTTGCTTTACTGATTTAGAGGGGGATTGTATCTGCATAGCTTGCAGCCTCTCTCTCACCGGGCTGTTTCTGTGGCTCTCCCTGTGGGGCAAAACCCCTGCCCAAAGAGACCAAGTTACCTCGTGGTGCTCTGGGGCCACACCAAGAGCCAGAGCCCGGGTTACATCTTCACCCTCTTCTCTCAGGAGTCTGGCAAACAGCTGTGTGCTACAGGCTTAGACATGATTACATTCCTAATATAAGTATTATAGGGTAATAAAATGTGTACTACAGTATTTACCAGGGTACTTGAAAATAGATCTGGCTTGCTGGAGCGATTTTACTTGCAGCCAAATTGCAGATTGCTCAGGAGACCAAAACCACAAGGTCTTATTCCAGCTCATCTCAGGTTAGGTCTGAGAAAGTTGCACCTGGTTGCAAGTCCGTAAATGGGATGGGAAGTGTTTTTGGCAAACTTGGCTGGGCTGGCTGGTGTTCTAGCCATTGTTTAGCCTTCCCACATGCAAAAAATCTCTCCAGAATAAGTGCAAATTATGAATAAGGACTGCAGTGTCCAACCTTCATCAATCAACTGCAGACGAGCCATGCTCTGAGCTTGCTCGCTGCTTGCTTAAGTTTGTGGGGACATGATACAAAGCCAAGAGAGACTCAGGCATCCTAAGACCTTCTTTTTCTGTGCTCTCCCGCTTTGTTCCCATGTTTGTCCCACTGCTTAGCCTGGCTGCATGAGGGCATCCGCTCTGGTGATTGATTGCCTCTGTGAGCATGTCCAAGTTTCATTCTTAAATCAGCCAGCATGTGGTTGATGACAGGGACAAAGCCAACCCTCATCACTCCCTAAGCAAATCATCTTCCCCTTTACTGTACACTTTCAACCAAATTATGATTTCACCATCTAAATAAATGTCAAAATTTCCACTGGCTTCAGATGGCATGGGATTTGGCTATTGACTTTTAAGTGAAGACGGCCTGTTAAAGGGCTTATATTTAAACTGGGAGACGTGTAAGTGCTTCAGGGGGTTGTAAAAATATAAATGAATACAAATAACATGGGTTCAAGTGTTGCTAAATAGCATCAATAGAAAATAGATGCGTGTATGGCCCAGTTAGAACTAATAGCAGAGGCTGCAGCTGACTTACACGGGAGAAGAATGAGAACATTGCTTTCTGGACTGACCTGTGCAGAACAATTTTGTCTGAAACATTTTTATGTATAAAAATGTGAAATACAGAAAAGTTGTGAATTTCTGTGTTTTGTTCTGTTCAGTCTTGGAGGAGGGAGTCCTTGGAAAAAGCTGCTGCCTCAGTGACGGAGAGCCTTTCCCTTCAGAAGAAACCCGACTGAAAGGACTATTGGTTTGGCCTGTTTTCTTTTTTCACACTACAGAAGCGGGAAGATCACCACCAGTGCTGCAACTGTTGTGCCCACTTAAGCACACTCGGGAATATGGGACTGGAAAGCGCCGCTTGAGGCTGCTTCCGACGTCACCGGCAACTGGTGTGGATGGAGCACGCGGAGCAGCCGGTGGGATCGGCCGCTGTCCCTGTCCCTAGGAGCAAAGCTGGAGAGGTAGAAGGGCCGGGATATCCCACGGCGGGAGGAGCGGGATGGAGCGCGCCGCCGGCCCCGGAGCATCGCGGTGCTCCGCGCGCAGCGTGGCCTTGCCGCGGGTGCCGTTACAGTGTTATAGAGCAGGGCCAGGAAGGGCCGTGTGACGGGAGGGCAACAGGGGAGCGCATTAGGGAAAGCAAGCAGACCTGCAATTCACTGTTTAATTGTTCTCTGTTTCAGAATGTTTTTAAACATAAAAAATACCCATCAGTGCCCTCTTGCTAGAAAAGATCTGTCATTCATGCTCCCCCTGATGCAGCAGGTGTAATGGAGTCCCTTAAACACGGCTCCTTAAAAGCAGCTCTGGGAGGATGAGGGATACACCGGACTCCCCTGATCCGGTTGTACTTCCAAGGCTGGTGCTGCATCCGCAGCGGCTGCTCTGCGCTGATCTCCAGTAACTCTGCATCCTGCCTCTGCTTGGCTTCCTTCTGCTGCACAGTCGGGGCTTCATCTTTTCCTTTGTTTCTGTTGATTTCCTCTTAGCTCGTATCTACTATACTCACATATCATCAAGTAACAAGCTGTTACTAAACATTCTAAAACAGAAATAAAAGGCTTTTGCTAAATAAATACATAAAGCGGGGCTTGGCTCATGCAACAAGAAAGCCAGACACAGAGCTAAGGCCCCAGAACTTGGGAGGATGAAGGAGCAGTTTACTGAGAGCCTTTTCCTCACATTCAGTGCTCTGATAGTCCTTAGAGGAAATAATAAATCACTCGGTTGCTCTTCTCTAGGTTTTTTTTGTTGTTGATCATAAAAAACAAGTGTAGGTCCTACTTCCAGGCAGCTTCCCTGCTTGTAGCCTGACCGATGGGCAGAATGGGCAGGAGCCTATGTGTAAGAAAGGAGCGATTTGCCCTGGAAAGGAATTAAAAACAAAAGTGGAAGTTGCCTGTAGGAAGAGTGGTGGGGATTATAGCCACATGCTTTCACTAATGACTTTGCAAACATTTAGTCAGAGACAACCTGAAATCCAGTTGCACTTTATTTAATATTCAGATAAGGACCATTCACCTGCTGTTAAGCTACAACATCTACAATCATTCTTTGAATACTGATAATTATATGAAGCAGACTCCCCTAGAGGCTGGTAGTCTAGTCTGGATTCACCTGGAATACAAAGATGAATAATATTGCATATTACATGCACCCAAGTAGTAGCAATTTATAGAAATGTCCATTTATGCTCTTGAAAAAAAGATGTATATTTCCCTAGGGATGAAAACCTATGTGTGGGACTGCTTGCACTGTAGCGCCTAGTGTGCCTGTTGTTGATTAACTAATAAACAAATAAATTGTTATGTTTAGCCAGATATCTCCCTGGTTATAAAAGCAAAAGTGTTAAAAAAAGAGTTTTGTGTGGCTTGCCAAAAGGGAGAGTTACTCAGACACACGTGAAACGGCGGTGACAAGTGGCGTCAGGGCGGCCGGGCTGGGGACATGCATGTGTTTTTAAAACCCGCGCAGGGCTGCGGCTCTGCTCCCTCCTCGTCCCTGCTCCGCGCCCGCTGCTGCCGCCCGGTGACACCTCCGCAGTGCCCGGGCGCGGCGGGAAGCGCGCCCGTCCGCGCAGCGCGGCTGTGATTAGAGTACACACCTGCCCGGCCCGGCGGCCGCGGCCGTGTGGGACCCTTGCTGCGAGGGTAATTTGATCATCTCACTTATTTTTCTCATATACCTTATAGGAATAAGCCACCAGAGCAAGCCTCCGTTGAGTTGATTCAGTTTAATCTCATGAAATTTGTGTCAACTCTTTGTTGCTGGAAGTATTTTATCATTTGATGTCTTGGTTACACTTCAGGAGACTTTTGTGCATGTTTTATTTCACTCTCCAGAATATGAAATGTCAAAAATCATCTTTTAATTATTATCCATTTTTATTTTGGTGATACTTATAGGCTTCTGTTGAGACGGAGGGCCTCATTGAACCAGACAATAGAGAAACATGAAATAAAGGATGCTCCCTGAAGCCTGATAACAGGGGGGTACAGTGCCCTTCTGCATGACACAGTGCAGCATCAGGCAAAGAGATGTGAGAGAAAGATCAGAAGAAGTTGCAGAGTCCAGAATCTGTGCCAAATAAGGGTGCATTTAGATGCTAGTCTCTTGGCAAGCATCGATGGAAGGCCAGGTAAGGCAGTGACTCTTGCTGGTAGCCCTTGCAGCATCCTGGGGAGACAGGAGCCACAAGAGCGTCTTCACTCCGCACCAAGCAGCCGAGTAACCCGCTGGCATTCCCGAAGACATCAGAGAAATCCCCAGGAACTAATGAGATGCACTAAGTTCATGGCCCTACTTTCGGAGGTGAATGAAGGCAACAGCAGCAACGGGGGCAGCAGGCGGCGGTTTGCGGAGGTGAGTGCTGGTGTCTCCTGAAAACCAGAGTCCTGCGCGTTGGGCAGCCCGGTCTGCCCAGCAGGGCCGGCAGAACTGCGAGCTGAACCCTGCCATCCTGACCGCAACGCTGCGAGCCACTGCAGCCCAGTTCAGACTAATTGTTAAAGATCAGATAACAGGGAAATATTTCTGTTTGACAGTCTACTATTTTTCAATTGTTCCTCTGTTACATATCTAAGTAAACATTTGTTCCACTTATCATTTCTGAGCAAAAGACATGAATCATTTGACTAGTAAAACCACAACGACAGCTGTTGCTTATTAGAAACAGTCATCTTGTTCAAGGGCCTGCTATGGAAGGGTTCTTTAGGAAACTGTTTTTGCTTTCAGTGCTTTACAATGTAGTGAAAAGAAAGTTGCAGAAATTAGGGCATTTTTTTTATACTTATAACTTTTATTCACTCGTGATTGGCAAAACACACAGACTTGCACTCACACGCAGAGGAATCATTAGAGCTACACTAGAAGCCCTGAGGAAACAGAAAAATACTCATTTAGGAATACTACTAATACTATAAATAAATAGAAAAGCTGGGACACAAAGAATTCCAGATTGAATTGGTGAAATGGAGGCAGGTGAGGCACTAAGTTTTCCTCTCCAGGATGCCGGTACAAATGCATCGCAGAGCGTTAAGGGCCAAAAATCTGATTGTTTCTGTGACCCGCCTGGAACGAAATTGTGTTAAACAGAAGCCCTAACAGTGAGGCATTTTATCAGACAGACTCCCTGCAACAGCATGCCCTGTGCGATGCCCTCATTGTCAGCTGTGAAGGGAGAAGCCAAAGACTAAATGAGCAGAGAGACTGCGCAGGTCCCCGAGAGCCGGGGCAGGGACACGACGGAGATGCTGCCCCGGTGTCTGCGCTGCCGTGAAGCGGGAGCACGTGCGGCTCTGTAGCTGTTGCTCCAATACCTTTCAAAAACACTAAATTCACTTGCAAGCATTGAAGAAGAAAGAGTAAAAATAGAAAACCGTGAATTGTTGGATGATGGCAAAAGAAAACAAAAGCAGGACAGAAAACCAGTGGGGAGAAGCACGTGAGTGAGGAGGCCAAGCCTTGGTTTGTTGGTTAGAAATCTGCGAAACTGCCACTCGTTCACTAATTGTATTCAGCTAGGTTTCTAAAGATCATCTGCTGCCCTTCATTCACCCTCGCAGCCGTCGCTGATGGGAGTCAGCACTTTGCTGCGGCTGGGTATTTATAAGTCATTTGTTCTGTGTAACATGCCTGTTCTGACTAATCTTAGTCAAGTAAGGAGCCCATCCTCATGTGTCAGCCCACCGAAGTCAAATGTGCTATTAGCATAAGTGATGATTACTTATCTGTGCAAGGTCTGGTGGGGTTGGGTCTTTCAGCATCGCTATACTTGACATGGCAGTCCTTCTATTATAATTTAATAAAATAGGGCCCAATTCAGTTCAGAGGTGCCTTGGGGAATAAGCTGGACTTAGATGGCACTTAGGCCTTTGACTGGACCTCTGCAAACTGTGAGTTTCATTGAGTGAATACTAATTACTCAGAGGGCTTTTATTAAATTATAAACCCGGGTCTTCACTGTTGCTCTAAGCACAGTGCCACTGCAAGCGCCTGAGTGCGGCAACGTAAACCTTAGCACGCGCAGAAGGAAAATCTGATATGGCTGCTTTTCTTGGTAAAAATAGGGATTGCGGAAATGTCATTAATACATATATAGCACAGAGGCCTTGCACATGTCAATGGGTAGATTTCACTCTGCAAAGCTGCGAGGCACTAAAAATGGACAGTACAAGATAGTGGAACAAACTGCATCTTGCAGCTGCGCTGAAATGGAAATCTCTCAAACCAGGTGGGTGGAAAAGGCCTAATCTCAAACTCCAAGGAACTCCAGGTGGAAATCGTTGCATTGGTTTGATGAGCTGTGACTCGGGCCCTTCCTGAACCTGTGTGCTTGGGCGCCCATGGCACATCTGAGCTTGGGGTGACTGTGTACAGTAATGCACTGGGAATAAGGGCTGTAAACTGACTCGTTACCTCTAATCAACTGTTTGGTGCGCACAGGAATCCATCAGGCCATTTTCCATGGCCAGCTCCTCGCACTTACCACACGGCTCAATCAGTGCAGCACAGCACTTGTGCTAAACCTGCAATGTTAAAGGGTTACTTGTATTTCCAGCAGATGATTATCTCCCTCCGTTTATATTTTCATGGTTTTTTCTTCTTCACCTGATTTCTGAGCATCTGCTAGCCTCAGAGCAGCTCTGGATGCTGAGCCCTAGGTCTCAAACCCTACGGGCTCTTGTACCTTTCTCATCTTGCGCAAGTGCTGGGGCTTCCTTTGCGACTTTTCTGACTGCCTCCTTAATTCATCGTCTTCCTGATTCCCCAAATGTACTGGACATAGGAAAAAATGGATGATAATTTGATAATCAACTAGTTGCTATCTCTGCTCTTTGTTAAATAAAACATACTATAGTTGCCAAGTACATGCAAAAAAGCTTTACAAAATATAGTATTAATAGATGTTTGAAAAAGTCTCAATCAGTAGTGGGAAAAAAAGAACTGCCCAGCTGCAAAATCCAGAAGGCTGAGCACTGTAGAGCCCAAATTATGGAGTCATTCTAATATTTCATCCATATCTTTACTTGCCATTCCTATTAAAGCAGTTTGCTGTTGGTATGCCTATTTCACTTTCATCTTTCCAAACAGATGTCTGTGGAAAAAAAGAACACCATATAAATTGTTTGCCAAAATATATATATTAAAAGCAAATATGCAGCCAGTCCTATAAAATCACATATATAAAAAAGTGCATTTTGCACAGTGCATTGCTCAGACTTTTGTTTGAAAAATTGAAAGACTGAAATCTGCATATTAATTGGCAGGAAGGTTCTACCTAAATCAGCAATAAAGAATCTTCATTGTCAATATTAATGAAACACTACCATAAAAATATTATTCTTATATTTGTCTGGACAGCAGAAGGCTTTTTGTGTGTTAGACTTCAAATCAAGTTCAGGTGTTTTGAAGGTTTTGATCCCTTGTGTTTCTCATGCCCTAATACAGCCCAAGACTTAAAAACATGCCTAACTTCAGCCTGCTCTAAAATTAAACACCTTCAGAAATAACTTGCTTAATCAGTTTTTAAAAGATTTCAAAATCTTTACATGTCACCCATTATGTTTCAAATAAGGACTCTTTATTTGACAGCCTTCCAGGGACTTGATTTTTCTTTGTTTTCTTATTAGCATGGCAGCTTACCCACTAGAAGTCCTCCTGCCGGAGCAGCAGAGAGAAATTCATTTGATTCCATTGGATAGTAGTTGATTTCATTATTATATTACAGAAAATAAAGATTACAGTTCCAAATTATTTTGCCTGCAGTCCGCACACTAACCATGTAAATGACAATATGAAAAAAACTTGACCACAGCATAAAAAATTAACTTCCTGCAAGGATTTTCTTGAATTGATTTCAAAAGAATCCTCCATTTGGCATCTTTCCTGTACTAATTTTCTGGAAGTAACTGTATTATGCGTGCGTGCAACATGCAAAAGGAATCATTCACTGGACTATTTCTTTCTGCTGCCATATGCGGCTGTAATGCATAGTTTGTGCTTTAGAGAGTTCCCTGAAAGCAAAACTCTATACAAGTATGAGGTTGTATAGACATGCATTATTAGATAACCATTAATGGAAAGTGAATACCATTCTCTTGCTGTTGAGTGACAAAGGTCACATCTAATGATAAATTTGAATATTCTGCCAGCAGTTGATGATATTCTCCCCTTGCCAAAATAAATAAATAAATAAATGCTTCCAGCTCCCAGAGTGAAAGTCCTGCAAGTCTATAGAAGACAAATTAGGAATGTGTTATTCTCAATGAAAAAAGTCTCCATGAGAGCTATAATTTTATTTTTTTTTAGTGAACAGAATAACATAAATCAAAAGAAGCAATAGTCTACCTTGTGTTTTGACTACTTTGACCCTCTTCAACCCCTGCCAATTTTTATCTCATTTTTGTTTAACTTTGTACATCAGAGTTTAATTTTAAACCTGGTCCTGCAGACAGTGATGTATAGGGTACATCAAGTATAGCTTAAATTACCCTCTCCCCAGTGATTTGAAGTTGAGAGGAGGGTCTTACTCCGCAGCAGGGTGGGAAAGAGAAATGGTCAGATATTGCCCTTTGAACCTGACCACCCTCAGCTACAGCAACATTTATGCCAGAACATCATTTATTGATTTTATTATATTTTAAGCTCTCTTAAAACTGTTGGTGAAGTTTGCTGTATATTAATTTTTGACACATGCATATAAAAACAGAAATATGGGTTGAGCAGAACCTATAAATATGGACAACCCTGCCCCATAAACTTGCATCCTTTCACTTAGAGGCTTCCATTTCAGCTGATGGCTCCTAGCAGCCTGTCTCTGAAAATAAACGTTACCCCTCTGATAAGCTAACCAATTTTAAGATTAAAGCTGCATTTGAGGATTGAAGTTTTGCTTATTTGATTATTCGTGGGTCCTGTTGCACAGAAGATAAATATTAATAAAATGTTAAAGTCCAATTCCACTCACTTTGCTCACACGAGCGGTTTAAATGACGAGATGGAAGGATGTCCGTGGGGTTTGGCCCTGGCGCTCAGCCCCGCGTGCTGCAAACACGTCTCCCGTGGGAGGCTCCGTGCTCCCACGTGGCCGCGTCCCCGTGGTGCTGCCGAGGGCGCGCGGGGAGCTCGCGGTCGGGGCGCTGCGGTCACTGCGCGGGGCGTCGGGGCACCTGCGCGTCCCCGGGGCAGCGCGGGGCCACGTGCGGCACTGCCTGCCCGCTGACCCCGCAGCACCGCTGACCCCGTCCATCCCGCGCAGGAGTCTATTGCAGCGGCTCCCCCGGGAGCGCCGGGCGAGCGGCTGCGAACGGCGGCAGCGATTAACCCCGTGCACATCCAGCCCCGCGAGGCAGCGCGCGGAGAGCGGCTCTGCTCGCTGAGTTGTGGCTCCGGTCGGCAATGCTCCAGGGTGTTATCCCTTGCGGCCGTGCTCGATGAAGAGCCTGCCAGGGCTAGGGAGCTCGGCATGTTTTTTCGGGTGCTTCAGAGAATAATGTGGGGAGCCAATTTTGCTTAAAATGAAAATGCAGTGTGTTTTGTGTCAGGAAAAAATAACATGAAATGCTCATAGGTATGAAACAGGATGCTCATTAAAATCCCAAATGCTGAAAGCGAATGCGAATCCAGGAAGCGCAGGTTTGCTCCAAGGTAGGTTTATCATTCCATTGAGTCCGAAGTCATGTTTGTCGTGATAGTAATTTTCTGAATGTTTTGTAAAAATGTAAACTCTTCCAGCCTGTAACGTAGCAGGGCAATTACAGCGCTCAGTTCTGGGGCTGGAGACACGAGGCTGGTCACATTGGCACTTCTCTGCTGCCCGAACAGGAGCTGCACCCCGTGGTTTCAGCAGGCACCACCTCACATGCTGGACACAATTCTGTGCTTTCGTGTTTGCACAGAGGTCCAAGGGAGGCGTGAGTGTGCATCAACCTGGGATCGAGCCCGCCGGCCCATGACGAGGCCGGGCAGCCTCCGAGACACGATGCCGCTTGTCCGAGCGGCTGCCACCCTCCCGATCTGCAGCTGCATGAGGAGGTGACAGGACAGGTGACCCCAGCGTCACCGAGCCGCAACGCGCTGCGCCCTGCTCTCGTCTGAGGGAGCCGGCACCTGCGTCTGCAAGGGGCCACCGTTCCCCAGGGTGAGCCTGAGATACCTGTGCACCAGCCCACACCCCGCTCCGCCCCTGCCTGCAGAAAAAGGATCCAGGCAGGTATATGTTTGTGAAAGCAGTAAGTTAAAATACGGCTTAAACAAAACCATGATGGCCTCACCAGCCGTTCCCAGAGCCGTTGCCATGTGCTCCGCTGGCTTTGCTGCGCGCTCGCTTTGCTGGGGACACACCGAGCCGCGTCCCCACTAGTGGGGCTGGCAGGGACGTCTCTGGAGTCAGCGGGGCCAACACCAGGGTTTGCTTTAGCCTAGCGGACTTATAGGTGTTGAGTTTTTATTAGCGACATCTTTGGAATTTTAATGTGGAGCATTTTCAAAAGGTAAAACCAATTTCCAGGTTTAGGAGCTTACAAAGAAAAAAAAATGGTAATCGCATGGAAGAATAAATTCAACTTACAGAAACAAAAATGTTTCCCCTAGAAAACTAAGATGTTACCAGTTTTGGAGGGGTATTCAGACATTTTAAAATGATAAAGAGACCATCAAAGACTAAACACTAGAAGTGCACTGGACTAATATCACTAAAGCAGAGGCTGAAAGATGAGCATTTTGGGGATATTTCATCTGTCCAGCTCAGGGATAAAAGTCGGGAGAGGGTGAGTGATAAAAGCGGGGCTGGTTTCCTCACAGGAAGGCCTGGTGCTTAGGGGCACTATGTTACTGCCCATAAAGGTGAGCTAAATCACCACCATCTGTGGCTCTTCCGTTTCTCCTCCCCTTATTAATCACGTTACTTTGGACTGCAGTTAAGGCTGGTCTGCAGGAGCAGTGCTGGAGGTTGGCCTTCATCCGGCTTCTATGGACTGTTCCTCACTCCTCACCAAGGATGAGCCTGGTCTGGACCAGAAATGTTTTGCTGTTTGGTATCTGCATTCAATGGCTGGAAAAAACACGGTGGATCATTTTCATTACCGCGTAAACTGGATCAGATGGGTTTGTTTCTCCCTCATGAGCACGGGGAGCCTTTTCCTGCAGGGCAAAGGGGAGCAGGGTCCACCTGCCCCTTTGCAGGCAGACAACTCCTGCTATTTTAGCAAGAAAATAGCAAAAGTTTGCTGCGTTGCTAGCAGAAATGGAGAGGGAGAAGTGGGAAGTTTGTTTCCAGCCCCACCAGCCCCTGTGCTCTCCAGGTAATTGCCGAGCTCTCCCGGTTGGGGAACATCAGCCCCCCAAGGGGGCCCAGGCCACCTGCCCTTGGCTGCTCATGAGGTCTGAGGGCCCATGCAGATCAGCCCATCGCCTCCTCTTCTGGGCCTTGATCCCAAGGGACTCCTACCCCGGTATGTGATTACTCGAGGGGTAGGGGGGGAAAAGAAGCAACAACTTGAGCAAAAATATCTTGAGATTATTTTGTTCTCTTGTGGGGTTCCTGTGGGAAGGGAGCATCTAGTCTATTAGCTCCCATTAATATCAAACCTCTACTATTAATAGGATTTGCATATGGGAAGGAAGAGAAGTGACCTTTAAATTCATTAAATAAAGCAATTTTTAAAAATAATTTTAGTTAAAAGCATTAGCGTGATGAAAAATACAAGAACAAATACATAGACATCTGTAGCTGAGTTTTTGTTAACACTAACGAGCAAATTATTGCAGGGGAAGATTTGCATCATTGGAATACATATCCCAGCCTCCATACTGATATATGTAATGCAGGGTTATCTTTGTATAGCTCCGCTTTCAGAATATATTTTCTTCTTGTAAGATCACCTCCTTTTAACTCCCATTGGGGACCCCCTTATAAATGAGGAACAGGTCCTCAAGGGACTGGCCTGGCTAGAAAAGTGTGTTATTAAAAAATACATATATATTTGAATACTAAGCAATATAATTAGCTTTCCTTTAGCTTTATTTTTTTAAAATCTTAAAAAAAAAAAAATGTATAGCCAGATCTTAATTAAGCATATTCTCTGGATGTTTGAATTGTGTAAGAATAAGAAAATCTTGCTGTATTTCCGATGAGTTAACAGTACCAATGTAACGGTCTCGTTCTGATCTCTGGTATGCAGGTGGTATCACTGTGCTCCTTGCGCCGGGTACCGGAGATGCAGGGGACGTTGGCCCGCGTGTCTGCAGCCAGAACCTGCCCCATGGTGAGGACTGTTTCTGTCCTCCACATCTTCACAGGGAAATGAACGTGAGTTCTCTACATCAACAGTCACTAAGTACTTGGATTCAAAATACTAGTGTTCCTAATATATATTTTTTAAAGCTAATTTACAGATGCTGAAAACCTACTCTCTTCCCAGTAAGTAACCTAAAATACAGTTAGGTTAGTAGCACTCTTGCCATCACGCTCTTGGAGTCTGATCCTTGAGACCCCGTCAGGTAACGACTTCTGGGCCTGGCCTTGCTCTGCTCTTGGTTGCAGCTTAACCCATGCGTGTGTCTGTTTTCTTGCCCAGCTCTTTGGGATACTCAGAAAAAGAAAAAACTTGCTACAGGTACAAAGTAGTATTAATTAGTGTTTTGTGCTACTTCGTTGTGCAGCTTGATGTTTAAATTCCACTATTTATTCTATTTCTCGTCTGCCTAAGGCCCCTACGAACAGGAAGAGGTGAAACTGTTCAGGTTTTTCTCCACGGAGCTCAGCTAGTGTCATCTGCTGAGTGCAGCTCTGACCATCTGAAGCTGGTGAAATTAAATAAAGTGTGAGCATCCTTTGGTCTGTGGTTCTCTCCCTCTAAAACAATTGCTCGTGGTAACCTTAACAATAGCATATTAAAGAAAAAAAATCCTCATAAAAGAATTTAGTGTTAGGATGGAGCTCTGCCTGATATTAGAACAATTAGGGAGCAGATGCATCCACTCTGAACAAAGTGACCTTTTCATCAAGTTACAAAACATTAAAGGTTAAAGAATGTTTGAAAGGAAGTTAATACTTTTAAAACATTAGGGAAAAAAATGCCATTCTTTTGAGACCTGACCAAAATCTGTGGGAAACTGTAAGAAGGCTGTTTAGGCACATGCAGTCGCAATTTATGCAACTTTTATTTTAGAAAGATAAAAAGTATTTTATGTCGTCTGTTTCATTTTAAAATTAGATATGCTTTTTAAGTGAAGAAAGGAGATTAGATAGGAACAAATACGCGCTGATGGAAACCTGCTTTAAGGCTGCTTATTCGCGACTTTTAAAGCCACGTTTCTTCCTTCCCGGCGGGTGCGGAGGGCAAGGAGGGAAGCGGAGGCTCCGCAGGTCTCCGCGCGCGCCCTGCCCTGGCCGCGGTGCGCGGAGGGCAGCGGAGCGGCCCCGCTGCCTGCGCGCGGCTCCGCGCCCGGCGG
>VWPW01004521.1:548529-578529 GCA_013389825.1 Crypturellus undulatus
CGCCCGGACGCGCCTCCGCGGGGCCCCGCGCGGCGCCTCGGCCCGGGCAGGGACGGAGGGAGGGAGGCAGCTGCGGGCATCGCCAGCCGCACTTGAGCACCCGCTCGGGGCTCCTCTTCCTCATTGTCCGAGCCCTTCTCCCAGATCTGCGGAGAGCAGCGGAAATACATACCTCTGGGCTCTGTTTTCGCTCTGGCAGAGGTAGCGCGTGTGTAGTAGGCGCAGGGGCTGCCGCGAGTGCGGCGGCAGGACGGAGTGCCCGGGAAGCTCCGCGGAGCCGCTGGGAAGATGCGACCCCCTCGAGCAGACTCTTTTGCCCAACTTTTATCTTTTCCTCTCTCTGCGCCTTGCCCGGCACGGGGGACATCTCTGCTGGACAGACCCTGCTCGCTGGTCACTTTCTTTGGCAACCTCTTCTGTTAATCCTATTGATTTCTTATTTATGAGCCCAGATGAGAAGCTACAAAGGAAGGCAAAGCAAAAAAAAAAAAAAAAAAAAAAAAAGGGGAAAAGAAAAAAAGGGTCTGTGTAGTCTGTGTATTGTCAAACAACTGGCGAATGTTTCTGATACTGCCTTTACAGTTTCCTCCATTTTTTTTTTAAGAAATACTTTGCAAGGCTTTGTCCTGATGAGTTTTTTTTGTTCAGTTGGTTTGTTTTCCTTATGCCAGGAATGTCAGCTCCTGTTAAACTTCAGTAGCATTTTCTGGAAAAGACAAATTGAAAAGAAAACATTTTTTTTTCTTTCTTTCTTTTTTCTTGTTTCTTTCTTTCTTTTTTTTTTTTTCTTTTTTTTTTTAAAAGAAACCACCCCACATTATTTTACAGTAATCCTTAGTTGGGGATATGTGGGCTGGAAAAGGTTTCCTTGGCCTGTTGCCATCCTTGATTTGATGGCTGATTGATCGCCTGTCATCTGGCTGCCTTTGATCTATTCATTCCCGATAAACATCAATAAATCACTTGCCATGGTAACGCCAGACTCGGTGACGTCACGTGCGGCCTGTCAACTCTGTCAGTGCAACTTCGGGGGCTTGTGGCTCCATGTGTCACCTAGCCGCATGGACACGTATTTTGATAGCTGTGCTGCTCGCCGAGGGACACCGGGGTCTGTGTTAGTCGAGGACGGACGAGCTCTTTGGGGGAGCGGGAGGAAGGGACCGTAACTGCGCGGGTAAAGGGGCGACTCTGTCCCGAGAGGTGGCTCGGCCGATTCCTGGGGCTCCGGGCACGGTCCTGGCAGGGGTTTTGAGGTTCGCTTGGAGCGGCTTGTGAAGGGCTGTCCCACGGCGTGGCCGAGCGCTGCCGGCTGCGCGCTTGGAACCTAGCTCTGGAGGGCAAGTTCTCAGAGCGGCGAGGTTTGAATCGAGCAAACTCGAGTGACTCAGTGAGTACTACGGGTTGTAAATAACCGCTTCCATGGGGCCTTCCTCCCTGTCTTCAACATACGCGCGTTCATTTAGTGCTTTTCTAATACAAAACTGTTTCTTAGTAGTCTTATTTTGTATACTAAACAGTTAGAAAGTTTGGAAAGTTTTGAAGTATGACAGCGATATGATCTAGCAAGCAATATTGCAGCCAAACGCCTCATGATAATATTTTGAATTTCTGGCCCGTGCCATCAGATAACACTTTTCAAGTAACCGAAAGGGTGAGTTCTTCCCTAGGCCCAGCAGCCGCTCTCCTGCAACACTAGTTCGGCTCTGCACAACGTAACTCCTCGAGCATTTCCACACTTCTCGAGCGCCTGCAGCGCGTTGGGCTCTGCCCGGCGTTGGGCCGGCAGGAAACACGTCTGTGCCGAGCCCTCGTCTGTGCTGTCCTCTTCTCCCTCTTTCTCTTCCGCTCTCTGTCTCCCTCCTTTCTCAAGTGAATCACCAATGATGGGAGATCAGTGCTTTATATTTAGTAGGAGTGCAATCTCTTCAAACTTTTAGCTTTTTGATTATCGCATGAAGCGTTTAGTATCGCGTACGATTGCTTCCCGCTGAAATGCTCTTTTTTTTGGCCACGTTGGGAATGTTGCTTTTCCTAATAGCAGCAAAAGCAAAAAAAAAATTGTTTAGCACCTTAAAAACAGCTAAGAAATAACAGGTTAGTTAAGAAATACTCATTACGAAAACTTGACTGCAGGACTAATAGGAGATGGAAGAATGGTTTTGCTCTATCAAAATGACCCGTCAAAACGACTTTGTTTCATATTTGATTTAATTGTCTCTCTCCTGACAGGCACATTCATCAATAGCTTAATGGTCAATCAGAAGTTGGCAGAGTGAGTGCTTTCATTCTTTCCCATACACTAGCTTTGGCTTTACTTTATCAAAATGCCTCTGCCTAATGGATATGGGGGATGTAGAATGACTGAAGGGCTACTTATTTGAGAAGAGTGAAAAAACAAGAACATTTATGCTGTTGATAAGTGCATGAAGATAAATAAGTGAGCTGCATGAGGGGTTTTATTTTAAGACGGAAGAAACTTGCATTTTTTTTCTTCCTTTTGGCTTCAGAGCTGCGAGTTATAAGGTTCATGACTGCTTTTGTGGCATACTGAGAGTGATGACAAATTGATTGCTTGGTACTGAGAGAGGAAAAAAGGTGGTGTGGGGGGGAGAATTAAAGATGTCTGCTGATTGGTAACTCAGGAAATCCAGTCCCCAGCAACCTTGAGAATACTCGAGATTTTTTTTTTCTCCAAACTGAAAGGTCCGCTCAGCCATAAAAAAAGAAAAGTTGTTTTGCCAGCTTCATTAGTGTTCACCTAATTAGCTGTAAACCTGATGGATTCCTGACAGCTTTAATGATTGGAGATGACAAGCTCCACGCAGTGTCATCCAGCAGAATTAGGTTTGCAGCTAGTTTGATGTAATCAAGTTGATATTACACAGTCCTGGTTGCCTTTAGTTGTGCATTAACTCAATTTTCTGCTGCAGGTGACAAATGGGCTTTGGTACCTGGATAATCATGTCATAGGAATTAGGGCCCTTTTAATGGTCTGGAGTAGAATAACAACAACAAAGAACTCTCAGCAGCACAGAGCTCGCAGACATAACAGACAGGTGCACAAATTCTTTATGTCTAGCCCAAGTGTTAACACCACACTGTAGAAGAGTAAAGCTGTCTCTGAGAATCAAGAATCTGCAAAAAAGATAATTTCAGTTTGTTTGCTTCGAGACTCAGGTGAACATCCTAGATAATTCGGGGGGGAGAGGCAGAGATTGCAGGGGTGTTTTTATCAGTATTACTGTTATTCTCACCTGCAAAAGGAGGAAGGTGATCAGCATTGCAACTGGTACTTCAGACTTTTGTCTGAAGGAAGAAAATATTGTTTAGAGGCCACTGTCTAGCAAAGCTAAGATACTGTATTAATAGAGGCCAGTCTTGTTCACGCAAACAATAATTATCTGTCCTTAAATTATAGCTTTCACTTGCAGCTTTTTTTAGAAACACATCTATTCAAAAGATCAAGAAAATGTATTTCCTATTGACAGAAACAACTTAATACATATTCTGTATATAAAACTCTTCTGAGGAGGGATTGGGAACTAAGGATTTGTTGGAAACTGATGTACTTTTATTATTAGTATTATTATTAAGTGAAACAATTATTGTTTCTTAGGCTCAGATGATGACAATGAGTTTTCAACCCTCTGGAAACACAAACTTGTGTGTTAGCCATGGTGGTTTTTCTCTTTCATTTTTTTTCCCCCCTCTTGTATAGTAAGTCTTAAACTGTAGAGATAGCTGCATGCTTTCTAGGCTCTTCACAACTCCAGGACTTGCATCCAAAAGATGCACCTCGCCGGTGTGAATACTGAAATACATTAAATTGATTTTTCAGAGCTGTGGCCCACTTCTGCTTTTCACTTCTTCCTTGAGCGCTCCCTGCAGTTTGCCGGCCCCGAGCCGAGGCCAGGAGCCTGCTGCAGGAAGGCAGATGCAAGATGGCACGCAGGTTGCTCAGCCAGGATTCCAGCCAGCTGCGAGGTCGGGAAGTTGAGCGCTTCCCCTAATTTATGGCAATTGCTTACAACTACATACATACCCCAAAAGTAAATGTAGCGATAAAGTAGACTACCTATAAAGGTACTTGCAGTGTCAGCCCTTGGTATGTTATTTGCCTCCAAACCTGCCACATATTTCTCTCTTGGACAGAGATTCTTCCTAGCAGCAAGCTGACAAAATGATTAGTTATGGCTGTCCTCTGCCTTTTTTTTTTTTTCCTTTTTTTTTTTCAGCAAAGTGTGAGGAACAATGCAAAAAAAGAGAAAGGGGCATAAATATAAAAAGGCCTGATAGATTCTGCTGAATATCTGCCTGGAAAACAGAATTTTCCAGAATCAGCTGCCATTTCTCCCATTAGCTTGACAGCTGTCAATTAGGGCTTCAGTGCTCTCCTGGGCCACAGTTTATTGCGTGCGGTTGATGTTGTCATTTTGTTCTCAGTTTTGCCTTGAGCACTATCATGAGCAGGAGCGAAATAGTCAATAACTGATGTATCAGCAGTTATTTCTTAAATTGGCTTACAAGTCTGCATTTTTCCTCTTTTTACTAAAGATTGTTTTGTAAAGTGATTAGAATGAATTGTGACTGCTGCAGGGTTATGGGAAATGCAGTGGCGCTGGGGTGAGTTAGCAGGATTAGAGAGGCTCCTTTTTGTCAGGGCTGCTCTCAGGATTAGTGGCAACTCCACAGCAGAGATCACCTTCGGGGAGAGGTGCCCGGGGCCCGTGTGCTCCGTGCACGCTCGTGTGCTGGCGCAGAGGGGAGCAGGGGGGAGCACAAATAACGTACCGGGAGGCAGGTAGCCTCGCGTCTTGCCTTTCAGAGCAAACCTCGTAACTGTTAGGTTTTTTTCTGTGCAATACTCCATATTTTAATCCAGCATCGTGGCTGCTCCGTAGCGAATCCGAATGTGGATGGGCAAATTTTAACCCAGCCCTATTTACAAGGTGCTGCTGTTGGAGCCGGTGTGAAGATGCCTGGAATGCTGCTTTGTCAAGGAACCCCGTGTGTGTACTCACAGTTAGGATACAATATTGAAAATAACAGCGCCAGCGCGATCGCGCGTTATCTTATCTGTGAAATACTTCAGCATCGGTTACTAAACAGTCCACCCCAGGTGCCTGAGTCTGCTTTTTGCGTGTGTGTTTTTAAATTTAGTTACGCCCAAATTGTGGTTTATCAGCCTCAAGTTAAAAATGAAAGGTGAATACAATATATTGTATTTGGTAACAATGATATGGACTGGTACATCCAGACAGATAATATGCAGTTGTAATTAGACTGAATAGACAGGCATTCATTTTTAAATTCTTTGACACATGCATAAAATAGTCATATAATAAGATAAGATGACAATTTTATGTTAGGTTGATAAAGTGTCCCGATACATGCATTTAAATGTCTGTAAGCCTTTTTTTACCCAGACAGATTAATTCTAGTTTCCAGCATTTGCAGTTAGACATTAAATTAATTTTAAAAATCCTACTAAACAATGGCCGTGTTGCTTTTTTTGTGTCATTACCTAAAGCAGGAAGGGTGAAAAAAAATTAGTCAATTGATTTTCTTGATTTCAACATTTAAAAAATGCTTTAAAATTCACTGAATGGATTTAAAACATAATACGTGAGACTGTATTGTAGTTTTCTTAAGTATAATAGTGCAGAATGGAACAGTGTAAGAGCTGGAAATTGTTTATTACAATTTTTATAAAAAGAACTGCAGGAGTTCAAATGAGTGGAGCTTAATTTCAGAGGCTGCAAGATTCTGCTAAATTTGCCTGGTTTTCGTCTTGAAAGACAGCTTGGTCATCTCAATAGAATGACAGCCTGCAGAATTGAAATATTTCTCGGTGCAAGCATCAACTTTAAGATATTTCTCAGAAAATGTTCAAAGGTTTCTTCCCCCGGGGGCGGAGGGAGGGCAGGAAAGGAGTTACCAGAAAATCATAAAATCCCTGAAAGCCCCTTGTCAACTCCATTACCTGGCCCGCTTGGGCACCAAAGGTGTGATTCTTCAAGAATAACTTTGTATTTTAGACTTAATTATAAATTATTAATTACTTCTGTCAGGACACATGTTATTAATTACGACTCTCTCTCCTTCGCCCAGAGCAGCTGCTGGGAATCGCGCAAGTTCCCTGTGTGCTGGCGTGGGAGTTTGCCCAGGGAGGAACTCGCCATTCCCAGCGCGCGGCCGCGCGCTCCCGCCGGCCGCTGTTTGGAAACACCCGAGCTCGGCCCGACCTTGGCCGGGGTGATGTGAGGCTTCCAGGTGCTCGGGCACACTCACAGTTAGTTGATGCTTTTATGGAGAGGGGTTTTATGCCCTGCCTGTATTAAAAATATATATGTACATTTAAAAACCTCTTGTTTTAGAGCCATGTCGTCTTGCTAGGGAGGTCAAGAGGCACCAGCCAAGAAGGGCGGTTTCCATGTCCTTCCACCCAACTCCCGCCAAACTTCCCACATCAGCAATGAGGACAGAGCGGGTTTATTATTCGTTTGGAATGGCTCAAATTCATTTACTTTTGATATTTCCATCATTAAATGGAGAGAGCCCTCTGTTTCAGTTTCTTATGTGTTCTTTGCGGAATGCATGTTGCATAAAATAGGCAATTTTTAATGAACAATTTAATGTAAATGGGTTCTGAATTTAAATTAATATTAATGAAGCTTTGAGTGAATTTATTTTGCATACGTAAAGGCTTGTAACTCTTTCACCCATACACTCTTGTCTTTATGTACTAACATGTTGGTTAGGTAAATTGGCTAGTTTCCATATTTTGTGATTAAAAAACTTTAATGGATTTTACATGGATATTTGTGCTAATACTGCTTTACGCAGGGTAGTACCGCCATTAAAAAAAATGTACCTGCCTTTATTTTCAGATTTTTGCAGTTAGCGTTTTAAACATGATACTCCGCTGTTTCTATGTTTCTATATGTCTTTTTTTTTTTTTTTTTTTTTTTTTTTTTTTTTTTTTTTTTTTACTTTAATACTTGCCTTTATGCTTAGAGGAAAAAATTATTCCAACAATAGTCACTACAGTCAAGATGTTTTCTTTCTTTGGCTTACCTCTAATGCATTATGTATTTAGGAATGATGGGATGTTCTATAATTAATTCTGTTAGATGTAATTGCTATAATCACTTTGATGCTACACATAATAAAAGTAATATGGTAAGCATATGAAAAAATATAAACACCTTATTGTAACACTTCACGTAAGATTCTTTTAAAAAAAATCCTGTTTAGAAGTAAACCTCCACTTCCTTATTTTGTCAAAGGTAACGTTTATTTTAAAGTGCGTACTTTGTAAATGAATGAATTTTGGAAATTGAAAAGATTCTATCATCTGTCAGGAGCCTTTTATGCGAGTGCGTATGGATCTGATGCTCTACTCCATTAAAGATGTAGTTCATTAAGAAGCCCATCTTCAGCGTTGCCACAAGTGACATGTGAATATCACCGCATAGCTCATGAAATAGAGGAAAAATTGTATGTTCTATTAAAATCCAGTGTGTAGTAAATAACACAGAGATGGAGTTGTACAACTGAAAGCTTCTTTGTAGTGCAAAATTATGGGAAATATAAAATGTATGAAGGGTAACATGTAGCTAGAGAGGGAGTTTTTCAGGCACAGTCCCAAGTGGGAAAAGACTGTAGGAGGTGTCTTCCCCCCACCACTTTTTTTTTTCTCCCTAACAAGAAGCTTTGAGTTATTGTTTGCAAACACAGTTTTTGATAGGGAGGAAATGAAAAAAATATGTGCAACGGGTTAAGCTGTGTAGTTGATGTCACTGATTGTGAAACAAAAAAATGTTAATATGGGCATAGTTCTTAATTAGTTGCACACCATACTTAATGCTGCAAAGGTCACTTGGTTTTATGATCCGACTACGTCCATGAATCCGTGCGTTTCTCCCCAAATTTATATTTTGCTCTCCTGTATTTTCTAGGCGATTGAGTGTGCAAATCCTGGTTAAAACAAGAACTGTAAAGCAAATTAGTAGAGCAGCTTTAGCGTGGCCTGAGAGGAGCTTTCTCTTTTCCTTTTCTCTCTTTCTGCCTCTCCTCTCCCTCCCCTCGTGTTCCTGCCGAGCGCGGCGCAGCCTCCCTCCCGCACGGCGAGCACAAGTATTACATTTAACTCCTGTAAGCTGAACAAACAAACGGGGCCAGCCCCGCGCCGGATTGTTCGCCGGCCGAGCAGAACAGGGTGCTGCCTTTGAGCATCTCCGGCGCTGGGCTCGCTGCCCGCAGCCCTTTTCCTGCTAGGTCAAGCCTGTTGCTGGAGGCCAGCGCTCAGCGGGGGCCTCCGGGAGGCTTGGCGAGGCGGCTGCAGACTGGCAGCCATCAGTCATCCATCTGTGACACAGAGCCTGTTTTTGATGGCAGGGATGATAAAAGGCCTGGGAACTGTATAGGCCCTTGTAATCAGGGCCAGTGCTGACATCCTTCTCAACTTTGACAGCTTCTTCCTTTTCTCTCTTCACCGCCAAGACTGTCTCAACTGGGTTTTTTTTTTTTTTTTTCCTCTCTCTTGTTTCATGTACTTGATCAGTCTCAGATGCTGGGAATTATTTTTTTCGGCAGGGAGGGGGAGTGTTGCTTTTGGTTTGTGGGTTGGGCAGGTGTGAGAGGAAGTCTGTTTTTTTTTTTTTCCCTTTTTTTTTTTTTTTTTTGTACTGTAGGCCTGTTGCTAATTAATGTTCCTCCATAAGATTCTGTCGGAGTTGAGTAATGTTTTTGATCTTTATGCCTGATAACTGCATACTTAATGAGATTTCAAAGCTGTGAGTGCAGCTCCCTACAATTATTGACAGATGCCTTTTCTTTGCCATTGGGTTCAGCTTCATAAATCCTCCTGCAGTAATGAGGTTCAGAAGTGCCACCCTGCCAGTGAGCTAATGAAAGAGGGGGGGAGGGAGGGAACAGCTCATGCCTGCCTGACACATTTTTTTCCTTTAAAATTTACTATGCAGATGTCAAGCTGTGGGACGATTACTTCAAACATGCTAATTTTTATCTTGCTTTTGTGTCAAGCCTGCATGCCATTCTCCCCCCCTCCCAATAATAAATAAAAATAGAAACCTCAACCTATTTAAATTTTATCATGGATCATAACTATTGAAGACTTTGATATATGTGTGTTCTTTTGCAGTTTCCAGTCAGTGGAGCATTTTTTTTTTTTTTTATCCTCTCTCTGCCCTTCGGATTTCAAAAAAAAAAAAAAAAAAAGAGGGGGGAAAAAAAAGGAGAAGGCGCCGTGCGCGGCCGCGCGCCCTCCGTGTGCTCGAGCCGGGCAGATTTCATTTGCAAGCCCTGCGCGAGGGCTGGCGCAGAGGAGCCGCTCCGCGCCGAGCAGTCGATTTCCTTTGCGGCAGAGCCATACATCACTGACCCACCCTCCCCTCGCGACAGAATGACACGTGTCATTTATCACGCGGCCCCGTGGGCCCGGGCACGGGCCGCCTGGGGAGGGGGCAGCGCGTCCCGGCGCGGGAGAGGGACGGGGCAGCCTGCGCCGCTCCGTGGGATCCGCCAAGTCCCTCCAGAGGCTTGTGCTCCCGTCCCCCCTTTTCTCTGCATCTTGTATTTATTTTTTATTTATTTTATTTATTTATTTATTTCAACTTTGGCAGTTGGGGAAGGCTGGCTGACACGTATCATTCAGGCAGCACCAGCTTGCTGGGGGTTGTGTAAATGAATCTGGGAGCTCTTGGTTTCACATGATTCAAACGTGCATTATTGAAGATGGATGTTCCTTAAAAAAAGATTGATGATGGATATCAGGCTTATAGTGCCATTTATCATTTTGAATATTATTTAGACTTGCCGTGTAAAGCTGTAACTTGAGAGTTGGATGAGCTGGGACAGAATGGAGGCCGCAGCGCGCGCGGTTGATTGATGGCTTTGCCTTCTCATTGTTTGTTACCAGATACAGCCGGTCATTACGGCGGTGCCGCGCGGTGGTGCCGGGAGCTGGGCGCCGGGGCACGCGTGTGTCTCGGTGGCAGGAGCAGAGTGAAGTTCTTGGGGCAGAATTTTGGAAATTGTAAAGAAATTGCCCAAGCTGCGGCCCATGCGAGTGGACCGTCAAGCTTTTGTGCGGCTGCAGCCGGGCGCTGGATCTAGCGCCAACAGCAGCAGGACTGTGGCTGCTTGGGCATGGCGTGGCTGGACATTGTAGCTCCTGTGTAAAAATATGCTTTGAAAATACGCAAAAAGATCAATGCGATGCAGCTCCCTTTTGCTAGCGGGCTGTTTTGGACCTACAGCAGCAAAGAAAGCAAAGTTGCAGAACGCGGTTATTCCGGCATTTGCGGTTTTCCTTCCCATCCACCCTGCCCAAGCTGCCCAGGGAGCCCTGCGCTGTGCTGCTCGCGCCCAGGCGATGCTGGAGGAGGAGAGACTGGATCCCAGCAGAGACAGGGCTTCCCCTTCCCCTTGGAAGCGCTCTCCCGCAGCCAGGACACCCCCACCTGCTGGAAGGATTAAGGAAGCGGCTCTCTGTAGGCACGTAGGTCTCCCTGGGAAGCACGGGCCCAGCTCAGCAAGGTAACGGATTCAGGAAAGGCAGTGCCCGAAGCACATGATGAAGTTCCTGGGAGCGCACATCTCTGGACAGCCTCAGCATGCAGCGGGGTTAAACTTGCTTTGAGCTGAGAGTCAGTGTTTCTTTTTTGGCACCTAGTAGAAAAATTAAATAAATTATACGAGAAATTAGACTAGAGCGTGCTTTTGTTGCAAGGAGATAGTCTTGGCCGTGTGCAGGTCAGTGCTGTTTTGAAATGCTGCTTGTCAGATGAACTTTTTCTCTGATTGCTGGATGGCTCGCTAGCAAGAAGGGCTTGTGGCAGCATTTCATAAGCCAGCATACAGCATTTGGGTTTACACTGTATTTTGCAAAGCTTTCAGAGACTTTACACGTGTTTTATAAAATATTTTTTTTCAAGACTCAGGTGTTTACTGTTCCTTTTGAAAATTCAGTTCTGTTTGCTGCTGGTGCAGCCCATCAGTTGTGGAAAGTAAGAACTCAAGTTTATTCACTTCATGCAAGTCTGACGTCACAAGAAAACCCTGTAAAATGTAATATTTGCTATGAAGACTTCAAGAGTGGAAGGTAAAACTTTGCTCTCCCACCCCTGCACGCGTGTAGCACAGCAGGTAATTGAAGTACAAGTGCCAATTTGCTGGAGCAATTGTAAACACACCTTGCTACAAATGGCATGGTTGCATTCTTACTGATTAGAAAACTTTGCTATTAATAGACACAAAGTCCATTTCAGGTGTAATTGGTGAGGAGCTGAGTGCACTCATGGGAAGAAACCTTGTTTTGTTTTTTGTTCGCTTTTATTCTTATCCCTTTTTTCAGTTTTATAGCCGGAGACATGATTTATTGCAGCCATCCATCTTTGGGGCTCATCCATCACCTCCTGGTTGCTAGGCAATCATGGCAGCAGCTGTTTGCTTTGAATCAGACAGAAAAGTTGTCAATCATCAAAGGCAGGTGAATAGCATTAGAAACACGCTATTGTCAGACGGAATAATTAATCAAAGAGAGAAAAGATAATTAAAAAGATATGACCCTTGCAAGTACTTGCTCTGGGTTGCCTGGAAAAAAGAAAAACTGCCTGGTCTTTTCTAGACACTTAAGCAGCTGAGGGCTGATAAAATATGCACTCTGCAGTGCATAGTTTTTAATTAATTGAAAAAGGTTCAACATTCAAAGACGATGCTGGAGAAAAGTCTGATTATGAGCAGAAGTAATATTTATTGTTTGCATGAAAGGCTTGACACGGAGTTCTAACTTTCCGTCACGACTCTCCGCGTGCTCGCGCTAGCTCTTCAGCCCTGCCGTCCTTGCTGGCCCTGGCAGAGCGCGTGGGGAGCCGGGCGGACACGGGTCCCGGGGCTCCCGCCCGCCGCGCTCGCTCCGGGCCACCCTTTCCGTGAATGTTCCCGTTTGCCGCCCCACATCGCAGCTCTCACCGTTGGCGCTGGGCTGTGGGGGCGAAGCCTGGCCCGTGCTCTTCGTTTGGTGCAGGGGAGAGGTCAGGGCAATGACTGCTCCATCTCCGATCAGACCGTGCAGTAACAGGCTCTTCTGAGCTGCTTCCTGAACCAGGTTTTTCAGAAATCATATTGTTTCTAGCTGCAATGATAAAAAGGATGCTGCAAAATCTCATTTCCAAGGGAGCTTGGACAGTGTGCTAGTGATTCAGCACTGCGTGCATGTGCAGGAATGCACTCCTGGGGTAGAGGATCGCTGACCCTGTGTGCGCAGAGTGAGTGTACCACAGCGAGTCTGTGAGCTACGGAGTCTGGTTTGAACGCTGAAATAGCCAAAAAGCTGGAAGTTTGAAGCATGAGAGAGGAGTATCGTATTTTGAATGTCAGGGAAAGTACTTGTGGGCATTTGTGTGTGTGTTTAGAAATCAAGTATTTTTTCTATTCGTTCATTTTTGGTTTCATAGTTATTCTGCCTTGTCTTGTAGAACTGGACAAAGAACCATCAAGCCTGAGTAGTCAAAAACTCAGTAGACTGACAAAGTGGACTCAGTAGAACAAAAACAGTATTTTAAATATCCAATCCAGTTATTAGTGTTGACCATCATTAAGATTTGTGAGAAAGAATGCACTAAAATATTGGGAACTAAAAACAGCAGAATAAAAATCCTACACACTGTTACTACACATCCCATTGCTTTTACGTCAAGTAACTCCTTGAGTTATTCTTTGTGTATTTCCTTAGAGCAGCATGTCAGAAGCAGCTCCTGTTCTAACTGTGTGTAGCCTACATCACATTTTCTGCTCTCACACCCTGTTTAGCTTGTAATCATTCCAGTGTTTACTTAGAGGAGGAGAGAACACAGCTAAAAAGGAAGTGGGGTACCATCTGACTACTGGATATGACACATCTGCTGCTGCGCAGAGCTGTTGCATTTTCAGCATTGGTAGCAGGAAGTTCAGCCTGAAGTTAAGTTGGATCAGGCTGGAAAAGACTGTTGCTCCAGTTAACCGATTAGTGGATCCTTGGAAAGTAATTTTCACTAAAATCTGTGTAAGAAATACTAATATCTCTTGAAAACCATAATGCTGGTTCTTACCATTACTTTCAGAAAGTGCATTATATGACCAAGGTCGTCATTATTTGTGGTTAGTAACATGGTGCTTTTTATGTGAAGCTAGGTCGTTTTCTAGAGTTGCTTGCAGATAACTTTTTAATTTGGCTAACTTCTTTTTTCTTGTATACATAATGATAATTCAGTTTGACATATTACAGGCATTTTGTGTCATAAATTTAGGATTGTGTGTGTCTATATGGGGTAAATGGGCATATGTTTGTGTGTGGGTGTGCAGTGCTTTCTCCAACACGCTTTTGTGCATTATATAAATGTGGGATATTTATTCCTACATGTAAGGTAACATGTTTGTGGCTGTACAAATCTTTCCGTGTTTGTTGTGAAACTGATTCTTCTTCTCCTATACCAGCCCCTCTGTAATACCTCCTGCCGTGTTTGCTGTGTCTCTGCTTTTATTTACTGATGGGCAACTGTGGCAGCAGTCTGGATTTTTCCCCCATGGAGGAACAGAGTATAGCTCTGATACCAATAAAATGTGGGGTACAAGATGAAAAATGTTGGATACAAAATGTATAGATGGCTACACGATGGAGTATAGGCGGCGGTTGTTTCGCCTGATACTGATTTCTTATCAGAATATAGACAAAAGTTGCCCATGCTGATCTGTTTCCCTCTGCTTAGTAACTCTGGTGGTCTTCTGTCTCTGATTTTTCCTGGACTTTTCCTGGTGTGTTCTTGCGAGAAGACACAGCAGCTATTCCCCAGTCTCAATATTTGTTGATTCACAGGTGAAAGAGGTTGGAGTCTATGGAGAAATTTTTCTGGCCTAGCACCTTCCTCATCCTTTCCCAGATGCAAATTTCCTTTGCATTTATGCAATGAAAACTGTTTGGGAAGTTGAAATATCTCAGTGCTGAAGGTGGTAAAGCTAAATTGTTTTTTTGTTCAAATGAAATAAAAAAAAAAGACAGAATACATCAAACATCACAACTGTAATTGATAGTAAATTTATTTTTTTCTTTGAACTGGTGGATTATCCCATGCAAATGGAGTTTGAACAGTCAAATAATAATCAAGCATTTGCCAGTGCTTTCCTCATTGTGCTAAGCAGAATACAGCATCTCAGTACGAACCGCTGAATTACAGTGTATTCGTATACTGAGAAAAATATCTTGAGGAAATACATATAACGTGCTCGGCTGAGCTGTGTGCTGTGCTTGGCTGAACGGAATCAGCCTGTACTGCTTCCTCTCGCGCCACGGCGCTCCGGTGGATGTTCGTCAGCTCTCTCCTTCCTGCAGGAGACCCAGGGCTCTCGCTGCCTTCGGAGCGTGCTGTCTCCTTACGGGTTTCGGAGCGTGTCTGCTTCTGAAGATCTCTGATAGCAGGGAGAGAGAGAGAGATACCTTTTTATGCCCCATTTTTAAGGTTAGTTACTGTTTCTATGTGTCTCAACATAGGTTACTGTTCCATCTTTTTATATGTACAACAGTTTCCAAGTTTCAGTCCTACAAGCCTATGCAGTGAAAAAAATATTTCTTATCTCCAATTTTCAGTTTGGCAGCAGTGCGTTTAAGAGAAGTCTTCTGCAGCCTCAGCCTGGATCTGGGGAAATGTCCTGGCGGTCCCCAGATGAACTTTCTTTCGTTTCTGAGCACCGCTGCCGCAAAATGTGTAAAATACAAATGTACGTACTTACCTGATGTAAAAGCATAAAGAGTACCCTATTTTATTAAAAAAAAAAAAATCCTAGGATACTTTTTCGAGTGTACTGGGGTAGAAGGTGAGGTGCTCGCTGCCGTAGGTGCGAGATGACCAACTCATGTCACCTGGGAATTCTGGAGTAGAGCCTGGTGCTCTTGAAGATGCACATCAGAGACAAGTCAGGCAACAGGGTGGTTGTGGAGAAGGGGGCGGGCCTTTGAGAGAGGGAGAGGAAGGAGTGCTGCTCTGGATACGAGAGGTGAATGCCGCGTAGGGGTCTGAGTTGGGTTCGGGTGCCCAAAATAAAATATCTGAATCCATATGTTACTCCAGTTCATTTATCTTCAGAATCCCTTGTACATTGTGCCATTGTTTTAGATTAAAAAATATACTTTGCTTTCTGTGCTGTTGGATCTAGTTAAAAAAATCACCTTGCGTTTGACCTATTACTTTAATTAGATAATTTGTGCATAATAGTGCGGTTTTGGTAGCTGCTTTAACTGCCTTCATAAGTAAAATGGAGAGAGAGATATAGATGTGGACTGAATCTGACTTGTTTGAACTTTTATTGAAAGAATATTTGAAAAGCAGAAAACAGAATTTGAAACAGCAAAGAAAATGTGGCAGTGTTTTATGTGCTGCAACCTATTGTTTGCCCAGGACCCCTTGTCTTCCTTTAGTTTTGCTATGGGCCTGCAATGAAGTGCTTCTTATCTATATTAGTTAGCAAATACTCTGATGTATGAGAACAGTAGTGCGTTATTTTCTCATGCCTATATGTTTTCTATTTAAAATAGTCTGACTGTAGTGAATTCTTGTTATATAATTGTGTTTCATTTTGAAATGGTTAGCTGAATAAGCAGTAGGACAAACATGCAGTAAGCTGAATAAAGGAAAAAAACATAGCACGTTCTTGTTCTAGGGGTGAGCAGCATGAAATTGTGTGACTCAAATGCTCAATCTGGTCTTCATGATTAAGCAATAAACAAAATACAAAACAAAGTTATCATCCTTTTGAAACTTGTGTGCTCAATCTTTGTGGGGAAAAAGAAAGCAAAGTATTTAATATTTCTCAAAGGAAAACATCTTTCATTTCTTGATGTGTTCCACAGTCGTGGTTTTTAGTGAACAAAACTCTTGTTTGTATTAGAATAAATTAAAGAATATTTTCTTTGCAGACATTAGAGAAGTTTTGTAAAGTTAATTCACTGAATGTTGGTAAAAGGAACCAAAATAGGTAACACGGAAGGTAACATAACTGTTGTGCCTTGTAGCAAGGCTTGGGAGCATATGCCTCCCTTCTGCTGCCAACTTGATGCAGAGTTTGGTTACATTGTCCAAGTAAGTGGATTGCTTTAGAAAAGTCTTTTTGTTCTATGTAGTGTGTCTCAAGGCGGAGCTGAGAAGTGCTTAGGTCTTCCCACACCACTGATGCAAACGTGCAACAATACTGACTTTCTAGAGTCTCCCAGATTTTGCTGCATGCATCCAGCAGGAATGTGTTGATGTGGTTTTCTGGATTAAAGACTGCACAGGCAATGAACATAAAAATCTATCAGATCATTGATGTGCAGTAGTGCTTTCCAGGCAAAACCTCCCCCAAAACTTTAAAGTGGCAGTTTCTTATACTAAGGAATTTGCATTATCTTTGGGATCTCAGACATACTCAGTGTGCTACCCAACAGTAATGAGAAAGAGGACATTAGATTCTTCCTTCAGTCTACAACAGTTGCTCATATGGGTATTAGCAGTATCTGTTTTTAACGTGATTTAGGGGCTGAGAACCAGACGGAGTCGTTCTCTTCAGGGATGTGTTTCTCAACACGCTGCAGTGGCTGTCAGCGAATCCCTCCCCACGCCAACCTTCCCCGCAGCCCTTCAGGCCGGTGCAGAGCTCGCGCTCGGATACAGGTGACACCGCTGCGTTACAGCAAGGCTGTCATCCCTACTATGACCATATCCAGCCCATGTGAAAAAACACGTCTGTGTGGTCCAGCAGGATGTATGTGATGAACTAGAGCTAAGAGCCGCGTATCTGAACCATATGCCTATGTGCAGCAAGAGCTTGATGTCCACTATTATAGGTCAAGTGTTCCAGGTATGTCGTTAGTGGAAACAAAATGCTATGGGCTGAAATTACCTAGGTGTGACTCAGGCAAGAACTTCGGCTCTTCTGCTGAGTCCATTTCTACGTCTCAGAGTGTAGGACATAAAGCTGGAAGGAACCTTGAACAAGGTCCTTCTCCCCGTTGAGCTGCCTTCACCCGTGCCGTACGGGCAGGTGTTTGCCCATTCCAGGATCTCGGGGAGCTTCCCAGGCAGGTTCTCCAGGTTCCCCTCCTGCCTTTGCCAGTTATCCTGGGCTGTGTGGTTTCTTTTAGATTGTTTCACTGTTAGTTAGCCTACGGACTGAGTTACTTCAGGATTGCCTGAAGCAAAGGTTTGGAGCCTTCTGTATTGGCACTGGTTGTTCCGGGGAGTAAGCAGTGCCGGGGCTAAGACTTGCAACGTTTGCTCTTGTTAAGGCCTAGTCCAAAGTCTGCTGAACCTGAGTGCGATTTTTTTTTACAGACCCCCTTGATTTTTGACAGGCTTGCACTGAGACATGTAGCCTCAGTTAAGGAATCAAACTTGAGGAATTAAAAACAAACAAAAACAAACTAAAAATGCCCAAAACTGCCCACCCCACAGACAGGATTTTTTTTTTCCAAACCTTTTTCCTTCTACTTGTTGATGTAGTGTAGATATATGCAGGGTCTGGTAGATGCTTCTTGGTTGGATTTTCAAAAGCATCTTGTCAAATAAAGTGGTTTCGTGCATGCTTAAAAAGAATTTGAGAGTAGGTGTTAAGCAGTTGTTTTTCTTATGAGAGATCTAATACTAATGACCCGGCCATGGACAAATATTTTCTTTGATGGCATTCAGTCAGATAGACTATTTTAATTTGTTTCAGAATAATTAGGCAATTATCAATCTGATGCTAAGAAAATCTTAATATTTGTAATTGCATTAATTTATTAATGGGAAGTACTATCACCATCAAGGGTCTATATTGATAAGAAGTAGCATTGTGTAAATCCAGCCATTGATTCTGTTCTGAAAACATACTCTTTATCTTAAATAGGATAAAATTTTAGTACAAAATTACATCTCGTTATGGATAATATGTCATGTCTCCCTAAAAATGTGATCTTGATGTTCATCCCATGATGATACTTTATCCAATAAATCAAAATCTTCCTCAACAGTTAGCCACCAACTTATTTAACGGTTATTTCAGAAATGTTGATACAGGGAATTTAGCGGTTAACAGTGTTTATACATTCCAGAAGCATTAACAGGTTAGGTTATCCTGGAATTCAGTAAATATCCATGAAACGTGTGGGAGAAGTAGATGCTATGCTGTATCTCGGCAATCAGCTGCCAGACATCTCATGAAATACCATGTAATAATAAAGTTTATAACGATTATATTGTGCGGAGGCACACGTTGTCCATTATCGCTGAGAACCAAAGGCCTGTTGCCAGTGTTTAGACTGAGGCCCTCGAACGCTACAGATGTTCTTATCTTCTGGAGATAGTTTTGTACTGAATCAGTGATTTTTACACATTCTTGTGTATGGAAAAATGCTTTTTGCCTTCTGAATATTTCTGAAGAAAACAAAAAGAGGAAGATAGTTTTTGTGTGTCAAGTTTCTTTTTGGGGGGGGTGTGTATGTGGATGTGTGGGTGCGTGAATGAATTTCTGCGAGAGAACTGCAGTAAACTCGTTTTTTTGTTTTTTTTTTTTTCGCCGTAGCTTTTTCCCCTTTGGTTGCTGCCGTTCTTGCCTTGCTATTTAAAATGGTCATTCCATTAAATCAATAAAACATCAGGATTTACTAGGTACGGTCTGCATGCTCACAGGCAGTTTTGTGCTGGCTGCATTGTAGCTGACAGACTTGGCAGTCACAGGGTGGGTGACACAACTCCTAGCTGGGATTCCTAAAACTATTAGTATTTTTTTTAATCTGTTTGAATAGATGACGTTTTCTGAAACTGCATCTTCATCAGTTTTTTTGCCTCTGTTCGTTGTGGCAAAATACAGCAAATAAAGACAGAGCATCAGTTACAGCTGCAATCTTGAAGTTTCAAGTCACATTTTAGCCATGCTACTCTGTGTGTTATTATCATTATTATCTTTTGGTGCTTGTATGTAAATTACATTAAAAATAAGATCAAGGCAGACATGAAATATCAGTGACAAAAGCAGAAAATATGAACAAGCTATTATGAGATGTGAAAAGTAAAAATGATGCTCTTTTAAATTTGACAGTGCACCAGAACTCACCAATTGTAGAACATGAGAATATTTTTAGCAGATACTTTTCTTAAAGCTGTGTTGTGGCTATGCCTTCTAATGGCATCTCAAGTCTGTCAGCAGCTCCATTTTGAAATCTTTTTAGAAAGTTTATGGTCTTGATCCAGGTACTCAAATCTCTGATACTTGGAATGTTGCATTACCTTGCTTAGTCTGAAAGCGTTTAATAATAGTAACTTTTTTTTTCCTAGAACTAAAATAAAGCTAACATTTTAGGTTTAAGCAGATTTTTATTTATCCAACAATACTGAAGCAATCCAGAGGCAGGAATCTTTATTTGTACCTATGCAATTGCTCCTAAATGTTGCCTCCGTGTGATGACTGCCTTGCTAACAGTAGCCTGAGGAAGAGTCAGGTTTATACGCGTTGGTGCAACTCACAACTTACCAAGAGATACAAGACTTGGCGTGTCAGCGCTTTCCAGGTCTTGTAGTAAGTGTTGTGATTGTGAGCCCTCCTGTTTTGATGGTTTTTGGTACTTGAAATGATTCTGATTGGAGAAAAAAAAAAGGTGTGGAAGCAATCCTTTCAATTGGAAATTCCTGCTATATATAAATATATATATACGTATACATCTTTGTGTATATATATGTATATATTTCTGCATTCGCAGGCAAATCACTCATTTTTGAATACCTTGGTTTTCAGTCTGTAAAATGTCAGGAAGAATATGTCACGAGAGATTCCTGTAAGCTAATGCTCACCTGTACAGCATTGGAATTAAAACAATGATATTTAGGTGATACCTTCAGGCAATGTTAATAATTCAATCTTTTTGTGTGTTGTTGTATGTGCTTAGTGGTTTGACAGTATGTTCCTATCATTAGTCATTCCGTATGATTTAAGGAAAAGGTACTTGTATTTTAAGTTGTTGAAGGAAGGGGTCTCTGTGCTTTGAAATTGTTAAGTTGCACAATTGAAAAATTTTAGTGGAGGTTAAACAGCTGGGAAGAAAAAAAATCCCCTTGCTAGTTAAATGATTCTAATCTTAAAAAAAAAAAAAAAAAGGAAAGAAAGAAACAAACAAAAAATCCTCATCAAGTTCTCTAGGAGACAGAAAAGGAGGAAAAAGTCTAAGGAAAGCCCAAATGGCTAACATGAGAGTTGTCACAATTGCTCACATCCTGTGCTAGAGATTGAGGAAGCGAGGTAAAAATGAGCCAAAACTGATCTTGGATCTTCTGGATATGACTTCTGTTTATGTCAGTGTTTGCATCTGAGTCTCAGTTTAAAATATGGCCTCATTCTTTACAAAAAACTATATTTAATCACATAGTTATAAAATCAAGCAGGAAAGGGTTCTATATACTTTTTAAATGAGGTTATTTTCTCTGATATTTGCAGAGAATCAAATGTTATGTATTTATGATTAAAAAACATTCTTGAATTATGTACACCATAATGTTATACTAAGTTTTGGAAAATGTATGGAAAATGCTTTTGTCAAAGTATTTTTTTTCTATTGCTTGTCAGTATATTCAATTAACAGTATATTTTGCAGAAAAATAGTATGCCTCCAATTAATTAGCCATCTCACCGACTACTTTGAGACTACTGATAAAACTGTTGAGCAGGGTTTGCCTCTCCAAAAGCTTTTTTTGTGTGTTAAAATGTATTAAATAATTTTGTGGCATACATTATTTATAGCATTTTTTTCTTCCTGTAAGTCTTAATGCGATTCTGTGCATGACTAAGACATTTAACAATAGTCCCAATAAAAGGGTTGAAAATACTCCTAGAATGTGTTGTAGAAAACTGCGTGGTATCTATAAAATATATGATAATGTGGCTTAGAAGTTTCATCATATTTGGTTGAGGTGATTATAATACCCATGTGTGATTTTGCATATGCACAGCAGTGCTCGCTCTGCATATACTCTGTTTCTGCTTTTAACATTTGTTTCACTTGCATCCTCTATTCTGATTATTTACTGTAAAGCAGTCTTTGTTTCATTGATTTCTGTCTGTCTACCAAGGAATAAAGTTTGCTCTTCTAACCTACCCATCTGTCAGTACTGTACCAAGAGTCAATGCCACAAGAGAAAAATTGAAGAAATGAAAACAAATAAGTTATAAAATAAAGTGACAATAATGTGCAGTAGCATAAAGATTGCTTTGGGCTGCTTTTGAAAAAGACAGCTAATGACTTGCCCTGTTGGATGGGATGGGAACGGTGCAGATTCATGTCTCCACATTTAGTACATAAGTAAGTATTGGGAAGGCAGTGTAAACGGGAGGTCAGAAACGGAGAGCTCACAGCAAGCGCTTTTAATTTTATTTTTTTTCCCTCTGCTTTGACTTTGGACAAGCCACATTATGAGCAAAATTCTGCATTTTTACATGGTGTAGCTTTTTATAATAATTTTATCACTGGAATCAGAGTGCTTTGAGTGGGATTGGTACAGTCAGGCCCAGAAATATTACTGTGTTTTACTGGATTCCATGTGGCTGCAGCTGTTGATTAACTGACTGACATTTGTGAATCTTTAAATTCCTCAGGAAAAAACTAGAATAATAGCAACTTTAAAATATTTATTAAAAAGTATGTTTTTTAAAATAATTTTCTTTTTCAAACAAATGCTCCATGCAGTAGAATTTCAATAACAAGCACATGTATGAAATTGTATTTACACAGACAACTGGCAGTGTGTGTGTTTAACATTTATGAAGCCTGGCCTAATGCTGCCGAAGTATTCAAGTCCCTTTTAAGATTGTAATTGAAGTAACATGATATAAATGTAAACTTTAGCTTAGAGCACACAGAGCATACAAGACAGTTTGACACCTTCATTTCAGCAGTAAGAAATTACCATTGTCTCTTGGTTCTTGCTTCTAGCTTATATGACCAAGCCAAAAAGTAATTACACAATTAAGGTTGACATACTGGTTCCTGTAATATTTTTTCCTTTAGTTTTTCGTGGCTTATTTCTACTTCAGATTTTCCAGTCCTTTGTAATTCATACCAAGACGTCCATTTTCATTGCAACAAATTTGCTCACGAAGATTGCAAGTCTTGCATAATTTAATGATGAAAAGGCAGCATTTCATTTTCTCCAAATGTAGTTATTTGTAGATTAAAGATAAACATTTGTGGAGCTAATATGGTTTTGTAAAAACTTTGTCACCAACTTGAGTGCCGCATGAAACTCGTTACGCACGGGAACTGAGGAGCCTTTCTTTGCGCATGACTCCCGGGTCGTGCGTTTGGAAGAGCAGCAGCGTGCGACTGCTCATCCTGCTCGTGGGGCAGCCGGAGCGTCCGTGCAGCCCGCGCAGGAGGAGACCAGGCAGTAGAGTTCTCCGGTTGGCGCTGGCACTCGGTAGGGAGCACACGCAGCCCGTGCCGCCCGCGGCCGGAGGGACTGAGGTTGTGTGGTGGCCCCTGTCTAGCTTCAGGTGTTGTAGCAGAGCAGGTCAGCTGCAAAGCGACTGTGCCGCCCTTCTTGTCCTCAGCTCAACTTGCTTTCCTGTGTCTGTTCCTACAAATCCTGGGATTTGTAATGTGGTTTGAGTCCTGTAATTCTCTGTCTTAAAACTTGTCTTCTCCAGGAATATACTAGGACGGTTGTGCTTTATTTCTTGCTTAATTATGCTCAGGACTCCCCCAGGGTTATGTAGAGGTAGTGCTATATGTTATCATTAATATGTTCTGTGAGCTTTTTGATTATTAAAGAAAAAAAAATCTGCAGTTTTAAGTGTTCCTGCAGTATATCTTTAAGCCTTAGAATAAAATAACCGGACGGGGGTGGTTGTCAAATTTTAGGTCTAAGGCCAGAAACTGCCATACCTAAACTGTCTGCTCAGATTTCTGGTTGTGGGCTTTATTTGCATTTGCTCAGGACTCAGGAGCTTCAGCTCATCTTGGAGCAAAGTCTGTCTTTATATAAAATACAATGGAGGGCCGGGAAGGAAGTATAGTGAATTTACTGGTGACAAGCCAAGTAGAGGTGGTTTGCCAAGTATTAATCATTTGTATAAAGCTGCATCCACTGTTCAGCCAAATGAATCTGTTCTTCCTTCGTTTCTCAAAGTGACAGCATCAAGATATTAGTAGTTTTGTAATAAAGTTGTTTCTTATTGCATGCTCTTTAAATTCTTGCTCTCTTTTTGTGCGCCTTTACCTCCAAGCAGGGACTTCTCACCTCCTAGAAATGCCCTGTACCAGTTTGCTGGCTGGAGGCCTATTTAGATTTTGTAGTTTTTGGCTTAAAATAGACTTTGTGCTGTTGAAAATGGATTCTTCCCCTCCCGCCCATCGCCTCTGGTCTGTCACTAGCTTGCAGTATCTTTCCTGCAAATCAGGGCTTGTGACTTTGAGCAGTACTGTGTTACAGGGAACATTTCTAAAGAAAAAGACAAAAGGAGAGGGAAGCTTTTTGTAACGGGGATGCTGCTGTTTCAGCCAGACTATTAAATCATTAATTACAGTATGTACTTCTTTCTTTAAACACAGAGAAAACAGTTAAAAGTTACTAGAAAGAAATATGTTTCCCTGTTTTTGATACTAAGTGCAGGATATGAGTTTTTAAGCCTGAGACATTCACTGGGTTGTATTTTGTTTTTTTCGATGGGGTTTATACCAGCATTTTCCTTAATTATTCTTGATGTGTTGCCCATTATACCATTAGCTTCTTTAGAGGACGAAGATAAGTTGCCAGTATCCACCAGAGCAAAGTGCGACAGCATTTAATTATTGATATCTCAGTAACCAAGTTTCCAAAAGGATGTTGTCAAAATCCATACTGATCAGACACGAAATGTATCAGCTGGTTGTTGAAAAACCCATCCTGGACGGCATGGTACCCGAGCGCATACAAACCCGAGGAACTAATGCGCTGGTTCCCTGCATGTCCAGTATGGATCTGCTTGACCCAGCGTGCCCCACGTTTTAGAAATCTCATGGTTTTCCTCATCTTTGGCTTTCTCCTGTTCCTGCTGGCGCTCCGGCGGAGAGAGCCGCGAGCCAGGAGAGCGGCCGGGACGGTCCAGCGTGCTCCTGGCAGCAGCCTGCTCCATGCCCGTCACCTCAGGGTGCAGCCCCGCTCAGGGCACGTTTCTGCGCCCTTGGCGTGTTGCGTTACGGATGGGGCAGCGGGGCTCTGCCCGAGAGACGCCTCGGAGGAAGGTGTCCGTCCCTGCGCAGCGCTGCCGCGTCCGCACGCAGGCCGCACACCAGGGAGGCGGGAGCACCGGGGCAGCTGCTTCCACGGGGTGTCCCCNGCCTGCTCCGTGCCCATCACCTCAGGGTGCAGCCCCGGTCAGGGCACGTTTCATACCTGCGCCCTTGGCGTGTTGCGTTACGGATGGGGCAGCGGGGCTCTGCCCGAGAGACGCCTCGGAGGAAGGTGTCCGTCCCTGCGCAGCGCTGCCGCGTCCGCACGCAGGCCGCACACCAGGGAGGCGGGAGCACCGGGGCAGCTGCTTCCACGGGGTGTCCCCTCGGTTCCACCTGGCACGTGTCACCCGGAATGGGACTCCTTGGCACTCGGCCCCTTGCCCGGTGTCCTTCCCCGAGGCAGGGATCCCCGTCACCCCGTGCTTTTCTAGAGTGGGTGGCGCTGCTGGGGTGCAGCCTCCTTGCTCCTCTTGCCTTCCTGCGTGGCAGTGACCGTGGGGAGGGGGGAGGCTGTTTGTAAGCAAATAAAGCAGAAAACTTCTCCGAAGAGATACTGCAATAATTGAAAGTTGCTTGAGTCTTCAGTCTACAGTCAAATTAAAAAAAAAAAATTCCCTTGCTGAAGTACTATTTACCATTAATATATTTAATTAAAAGATACTTCTGTGTTCCATTTTTCACTCTCTCACAGGTGCCAGAGCTTTCATGTTTATTAATAGCATTAGATCAAATAATGCAGATGTTTGATTTCAGGCACTGGGACATGTTGCAGGTTTGTCTTTCTAGAAGGATACATTAACACTGTTTTGGTTTTCTTTGTGTCCTGAAGTGTTTTTCTGAACTCACTCTAAAATAGGGACGGACTGTAAGACAGGATTAAATTTCAGATTTGCCTCTGCTTTGAAGGTTTTTGCTAATTTTGTTCCTGAAAAAGCGTCTTAGTGTGCAAGATATCCCTATAAAATCACTATATTATAGGATCTGCATTTCACAGAGACAAAGCTGTTTCCGATTCTTTTCCTCTGTACACTAGGGGCTTTACTTGCTTTATTCAGTGATTATGTCTCTTAGCTTAAACAGCTTAAATGTGGGTGTCTAATTTTGCAGCGCAGTGATCTGAACTTACTGCTGTCACAGGTATAGAGATGCTCATAAAACGAGAGGTCACTGCTGCAATACCCACGTGCAGCTGCTGCAAGTCAAATACTCTAAAATGGGTCTGTATACAGCATGCAGCTCAGCAGGCGATCAGAATTAATCTTTTCAGCTTTTGGCAAATAATATTTAAGAATAGTGGTTTAGTTAATTATTCTTTTTTTTTTTTTTCTTTTCTTTTTTTTAGAACAGGCAATTGATGACCTCTGTATAATATTCAGGGGCATCTCAGCAGCATTTTTCTAACCATTCATGTGAAGGAAAAGGCTCTTGTAAAATTATGCTTTCTTTGCTCTCTCTCTCACACAAACATCAGAATTAGATTCTTTCTCTGGAGTCATTCTTTTCCTGTCTCTAGAGGCTTGTCTTCTCCATGGTCTCCTGAATGAGGAGTGCAATGTACTTTTCACGAAAAACAAATACAGTGCTTGTTTATTAAACTTTGTCCCCTTTACCTACCCCCTCCCCCCCCCATTTTCTTTAAACCTGTAATGTTTAAGAGAAACATAATTGATGCCATATGGTTACTGCTATGTGATAAAGTAAGAGACTCTGCATAGAATTTAATAGCAGTTATCACCTCTACATTATATTTCTTTTGTTTCCTTTGATGTCCTGTTTCTGGATAGGGAGTGGGGTTATTATGACATTTCTTTATGTTTGAACTTGCAGTTATTCCTTATTTTTATCGTAGCAGTAACCAGATGCCCTGCTCAGAGTCAGGAACCCATCGTACTAAATACAGCAGAAAGCATATAAGGAGATGGGCTTTGCTTTGAAGAGCTCGCAGTACAGGCTAGTTGACATTATTTAATTCTCTCAAAATATTTAACCTCTTTTTTCTATTGTGAAAAATAAAGCTGAGAAACAGTTTATGTAACATTGCTTTGCGAGGTGAAATAGAGTATTTTGACAGTGAGTGTTATATCAGCAAAACTTCCCACGAGGTTATCTTTTGGGAACTTACTAACTCGCTGTACAACTCCTGGCTAAAGACAGTAGGAAAATCCTACACTTAAATCTTAATATTTTTTCCCATTTCTAAATTTTGGTATCCAAATCTCACTGTGAATTTGATAGGAATTGGGCACTCTAATTTCCAGGTACCTTTGAAAATCCGAGCTTCAAAGGAAATGGCATTTTTAAACATCATACAGATTATACATTAAAATTATACAGAGGTTTACTGTTTTGAGATGAATGGTTCTGTTCATATAGTTTATATATAAAAAAGGGGGCTGATTTATTGATTACAAAAGTTCATGTTTCAGTTCTTGCTATACACATCATTTCAGTAGGCATGTAAGGCTTTTTTTTTTTTGGTAGTTTTTACAGAAAAAGACCTAGTGTTTTTAAGTGTGGGAGTGCAGACTGGCTGGCCATTGCCGTCGAGACCCTGCTTGGCGTCACGCACGGCAGCTGAAGCCCGTTGCTCCTGCATTTCCTAGGGAAAGGAGCGAGGGCACACGGCGATGACGAGGAGCGGGCGCGTGCTCTTCCTCCCGCCTCAGCTCTCCATCGGAGAGCAGCAAACCAGGAGCCTGCCCTGGCTCCCGTGCTGCTCCGAGGAACTAGAGGCCTAAACTGGAGGGCTCCTGGTTGGAACTGGAATGACAAAATGGGGGCACTTAGCGCTGTTACTAGTTTCATAGGAAAACTCGGAAAGTTGAAGTGCAGAGTTAGTAAGTACCAGCGCTTCCCGCAGCGCGCATGGGAGGATATGTGCATTTTTTGTCACTTTTGTCATGCACTTTTTTGTCTGTATTTGCCTTGAGAATTCTTCTGTGCTCTTGAGATCACGTATGTAGTGTGTATTGCTTTTGCTTTTCTGCGGCCTCAGTCATAACTGTGGCTGTGTTGCACGTTACGAGATGCTTGCCAAGAGTTTCAGAAGTATTAATGAATTATAACATTGCATTCCAAATTCTGTGTTGATAGGCAACTCCATTAAAGTCAAAGCAGCAGCTTTTAGGCCTACAGAGAAGTTGAAACAAAGGTAGATAGAAGATTTATTGTCATAATTCCATTCCTATGGAAAGTGTGAGGGCTGGAAGGGGTCAGCTGAAGTCACAGCACACATCGCGTCTTGGGGAAACCTGGAGAATCCTGACTCTCCTTTAACATGTCTTGATCTCTCACAAGTTCACATTCACAGCAGTGTGTTCTTCAAAGCATTTCTGACCATACTAATGTAATGTCAAAACATAGTGGTTTATTCAATAGGTGCACAGCTCACATATTCTTAAAGCTTTCTGCTGAGGATACGTGGAAAATACGTCACAGCTGAACTCTGGTCGTGTCTGTATTTAAAGCTTATTTTAGTTATTTTCAAAGTTTTGAAAGTTGTTTTTCTTAGTTGTATTTTCCTTGGAAAATTTCTATACTTTTTGCTTTCCCTGTAGCAAGGGAAAGCTTGTATAAAGAAAATGGAGGGGAGAGAGGGTCAACAAACTTCCCACCTCTCCTGATAATAAAATGGAGCCATATAGTTTTATGTTCATACTTCTAGGAAATAGAATGATATATTGAAAATGTGGTATTTTTACAACAAATGAAGGTAACACCATCATTACCTTAATATTCAAGAAACCTTGGGATAGAATTTACTAATGTAATAAAATACAGTGGTGGCTCTAATTGAGGAACTTTTGCCAAATAGCTTTGTATTGAAAGTTAACTTTCAATGAACTTAAGGGTAATTTGAGTGTTTGGCAGCAGGGAAAAAGCAGTTGTTATTTTGTAGCATGCCTCTTTCTCCAAGTGATGGTCTGGGCTGCTTGGAGAACACAAACAAAACAACAACAACAACAACAAAAACATACTAGATGACAGGGCCCCTCAGCATCCGAAGGTGGGCGTTTTCAGTGGGAAATGAGGAAGATTGGCTTTTGCAAGAGTGAGCTCTAAGCAGAGCTGGTTTTCAAATGGAAAACTGAGCATTCCCCTAGTGTCCTCGCAGTTCCTGTTCAGAGTCCAGGTAGATTTCTAATATAAAATAAGTTGCCTGTTTTCCCCCAGACTTTGGAGAAACATTCTTTCCCTTTATATTGGGCCTAGTATTTCCAAGCAGACCAATTCAGACCAATTTTCTTGTCCCTCCATTTCAGGGGAGGGAGGAAAGAAGGGGCTAAAAATAGACCCTGTAATGGAACCTGGGTATGTCCTTAGCCATGGCGAGACACTTATCCGTCCATTAGGTTGTTGACTAACGTTAACTTCTGTGCTGCCCGTGTAATGTATTGCATTAAGCTAAATGAAGCTCTCGTGCGGCGTATCAAGACATAGTCACGTAGGCTGCCTGGCTGTTTGCTCTTTGTTGCTATCGCTGGTGATGGACTTTAATAGCTATGGAGAGCTCCCGGTGCCATGCGTGGTAGTAGCCGCATTTCTGTGCCTTGTCCTGGAGTCCTGCTGCGTGTCCGACTTCCAGAGACTTTGCTGCAGGTTTCTCAAGTGCAACAGCTACTCAGGGCACAAATACCTGGGTGGCTGGGTGGGTGCTCTTGCAAGAGGTCTTAATGCTGACAATTCTCCATTTTTGTCACCGGGATGGACTTGGGGTGAGTGTTGGCCCAGCCTGCTCCGAGTGGCAGGACGGGTGCTGGGCCTGCGGAGGGGCTGCCGGGGCGCTCCCGTGGCGGGGAGCGCTGGCGCCCGGCTGTGCGCGCAGGGCACCGCGAGCAGCTACGTGGAGCACGCGCTGTGCACGTGCCCTAGTGCAGCCTCCCAAGCGCAGCTCCTGGAGACTTGCAGCTGTGTCTAGATCAGAGCCGACTGCTGACTTGTGTTCAAACCTAAGATTCGCCATTTTAAAATTTCATGATATTTACTAAGAAGGTTGTTTTGTTAGGGCATTTATTTTATATAAATAGCTGCTGCAGTGGTTTGTACCTGCAGTTTTCTGCTTTGCAAGATGAACATAAAATACCTGCCTCTTCCTCCCCTCCTGCTTATGTCAGTGCAGTCCGAAGGGCCGATACTGCTTTTCCATCAAGGAAAGCTGTGATTCATACCGAGATGAGCAAGGGAGTTTGAAATTCAAAGACTACCCTCTTTATCTCTGTGAGTGCCAAGCTACTGCCCCTCTGTCCCTGCAGATGAATTTATACATAGCACAGTTAAAACAAGCTACAATGCTGATAATCCAGAATTGTTAGATTTTTCTAGATGGCATTTTTGTTTGTTTGTTTTAAAGTTTTCTCTAGTGCTTCAGTGCTACATAAATATTTGGGTTCCTCTTTCAGCTCTTTTCCCCCTGAAAACAGTGCTTTATTTAGAACATTATTTAGAAGCCTGAAAATTAAATTACTTTAATATTTGCAGGCACATTTTCTGTTGCTTTCTCAGCTGTGTTGCTTTAATGACAGCATGACTGCTTACTTTTAGAAATCTTAGGAAAGCCAAGTACTCTTCAGCCCTTGCCAAGCATTGTTCTCCAGTGTGTTCTGCAAGAGGTGTGTTCCTGGTGGTTTTTTCATGTTAATAACATACTACTTCACACGCGTTACTGCCTATTTTCTGCTTTATGCAAAGCATTAGTTTGTGAAGAAAATGCACTTCAAATCGCTGTGTGT
>VWPW01004521.1:583529-588529 GCA_013389825.1 Crypturellus undulatus
GTCAGCCCTCTGCGGCCAGGTGCCTTCCTCGTTTCCAAGACGCCATGCTGCAACACACGCGGACATTCATCAAGTTACCAAACACTCCGCAACAGCAACAGAAAGTCAATGAAGGTTTATATGTCATTGCGAGTTTCCTGAGTATCCAGGGAGTGATTGACTGCGCTCACATTCCCACTGTGGCACCGGCAGATAATGAGATGTATAGGAGCAGGAAGCCTTTCCGCAGCGTGAACACGCAGGTAGCGGCTGGTGCCAGGAACATTATTACTAATGTCCGTGCCAAATATCCTGGATCCTCACAAAATGCTTTCATATTTCAGTGCTGAGCTAGATAGTCAAATTATGGTTGCCTAGATATGGACAGCTGCTTTGGTAAGTATGTTGTAATTTGGAGATTAAATATTTTTTATATAACTGATAGTGGTTTATTAAACAGCCTACCATTTTATTAGTATATATGCATTGATGTTGCAAGTGATTGTAGCTTTTTCTTCAAAGAATGGCTTTATGGTCTTTTATTTACGAATCTGCCAAATTTTAGGGCAAGTAAATAGAAGGAAGTGAAATGCCTGGTTGGAAGGAGCAGTGGAAGCTGTTTTGGGAGGAGTTCTGGCTCGGGTGCTTGGCGGTACATGGGAGATGTTGCCGTTTGCCTGTGCGAGGGGTAGACGGGAGGCCTGGCTGTGCGCGGGGCGCTGTGGTGGGGAAGAGGTGCCAGGAGCGCGTGGCTTGCAGGCAGGAAGTGAAGTCTGTTTGTGCGGAAAAACTCCGTGTTTCTTCCTGTGAAAAATCACCATTTTATGGGGAGAGGAGGGAGGAAAAATCCGTAAACGGCAGAGAGATTTCATAGGGAGAGGGAGACCTGCAAGGAGTGAACTGCACCGAGCCCCTTGCAAGACAGCGGGGAGGCACCTTTGGTGACGGAACAGGGTTTGGTGCCCGCCAGAAGCGTGTGCTGATCTTGCTAAAGCTGCATTTTAAAAACAGTTTAATGCTGGCCTAGTACAACTTGTGTTGCGTTAAATCAAAATAGGGCATTCTTGTACTGAAGTAAGATTGGCAATTGCTGCAATTTAGCTGTAACTGGTTAAAAATAAATCTCAGCTGGAAAAGCACGGATGGACGTGCAGTTAGGACTTGAGGAAATGCTCCTGTTGCCTTTAAAGAGGCTGAGCAGTAAACAGAGGAAGGGAGTGACTTCACAGAGCGGGGTTAAACCCTGGCAGCTTTTACATCTCTGTCCAAGCACAGAAACTGTCTCCGCTCTGGCTCCCTGGAACTGGCAGGGAGAGAAAGTAGCTTTTGAGGATGCTCCTCGGTGACTGCAGCAGTTTGTGCCCGGGATTAGCCCTCATTGTGCTGCTTCACTTTCTTTAACGTAGCTGATGAACTCATTTTCTAAATGGGGCATCCCCTTTCAGCTATGTGCCTTTATATTTAAACCTTAGTACATTATCCCATGCCAAGAAAAGAAGTCTCTATTCAGCAGGACTGGACGTTTCCTTTAGGATCACTGCGGTATTGTTCACTTATCTACCTTCTCAAAACAGGGTCAGAAACCTCTGCCTTTGGGAAAAACAAATGCTGCGAGTGACTTGTTTGGTCCTGAATGCTGCTCACATGGTATTGCTGGGACTTTCTGGGGCAATTTTCCCACTCTCTAGTAGGGCCTCCCTAGAGATAAGACTCAAGAAATAAGAGCTTAGTGTATTTTTTTTTTTTGCGATAGCCCTGCTAGAAACTAAGGACACTTGTTTTCCTGTGCTTAATGTCACTTGCTGAGTGCTATGTGGAGTTAACATCTGAAGAAGTCCTCTGCATAAAGCAAGATCAGTCCTATCTTTGGGTTGAAAAGCAGTAGAAGGTGAGGATCTTCCAGGTTGCTGCTGTCACCACACTGGCTCTTACTGGTTCTGACTCTTCTCTGTACTGAGAATTTCTGGACAGTAAAAAAACAAAACAAGAGAGAAGGTGGTAGCGTGTATATCTTTTCTCCTTTAAGTGAACATCATCAATATATTAAACTTCATGATGAATCTACTTGAAAGAAGTGTTAGGTCACGGGCATAATTTTAATGTGTTAGAGGAAGATGCATGATTGCAACAGGAAAGGGCTTTGTTGGCAAATGTTCTTGAATTTTGTTCTACTTTCTTTGTAGCATTATTAATTTCATAAGAAAACAATCGGGGTGTTTTCCATTTTATTTCTGTTTAAGACCTTAAATTTCCAAATCTTTGTTTTTATTTACAGTTTTCTAATGCTGATATTTTCCTTTCAGATACCTTGAGTAGCCATATTCCAAGAAAACCTAGTGGCTTTTAGTTGCTTTCTCTATAGCACAGGATCCATCTGCAGGAAACTATGGGTTTGTGGCCTTTCCTTCTTCGTTGGTTTTTTTTTTTTTCTTTCCAAATCATTCCCAAGTGCTTCTAGTACACTTTCCATCTTTTCCTTAACATGAGATATTTTTAGGTCACCAGAAAGGCTCCATTTTTCGTTTTTCCAAATTGCTTTCTTTGATATTGAGACAATGTATATTGCAAACACTGTAGACTGTGCATTTCTGTAAAAGAACATGCCCCACTTCCATTGTTTTACATGCTTTTTTAATATTTCAGGGCTTGTCTACAGAGAGAGATTAGATCAGGTTATGGTAGGATGGGAATTTAAAGTAGCAATTTTCAAATTAATTAAATTAATTCAGAATAAAACATTCCTATTCTGGCACAAATTAATCATGAATAATTAATTACAAATAATTAATGAGGAGTAACTATTTGGTATTTACAAGCCCTTAACAGTCTCAGTTCGCTCCCAGTGCCTCTGTCAGAGATCTGTTTACTGGCAGCCACGGCACCCCGAGCCTGCGTAAGAGCAAATAAGACAAGGGCAGAAGGAAGGAACATATTACGTTTTGAATCATCCTCCTTAGATAACCGGCCCCACAGTCGGGGAGGGTGATGGTACATGCGATTCTGTGCACCGTCTATGTTGTTTTTGCAGAATCTCCTGGTAGTTCATGCTTGACGCAAATTTATGGACCAACTGCCATGTATTTTGCAGCAGGAAATGGACAGGCTCGTATGTGGGTATTCCGGTAGTGCCGGAGCCAGTGCAGTGGATGCAGAGCAGCCGCTGTGCAGCGGTCGCCTTCATTGTAGCTTGTCTCTTTTGGCACTGTCTTTAGTATCTCTCTATACCTCTCTCTGGTGAAAATAAAACCAATAAAATCTCACGGATAGAAGTTGGTGGCAGATTGCACGTGGGAACTGGCATGTCAGCCAACTCCTGTGAAGAGGTCCAGGGCAGTGGCCAAGCCCAGCATGTTGGTTCTTGGGACCTTGGCCTGCCGGGTGAGCCCAGGCAGTCTGTGTAATGCACAGGCTTTGCTAGAGACCGGGATCCGCGTGCACATGGGCAGCTCAGAACGACACCAGTGGCTGGCTTGCGGCTTATCCTTCCAGAAACGCAACTCTCACTCATGCCCCTGCTCGTAGAGAAAAGGCTTATCCCTTTGCTGTATTGTTATTTTATTAAAGATACAATAAACTCTCTGCACAATGTTATCTGTTTGTGTAACGCCTGGCAGCCCAGCATCCAGATAGGAGCCTGGCGCACGGCAGTAAGTGAAGAACAAACCTGATGCTGTTGTTGCAGCGTGTTGCCACCACCCACCACTGACGGAGAGCGAGCCTCGTGGTCACATCTGCATGTCAGTCCCTTAAAAGGAAACCAGGAGGCTGTCAGAGTGTGAGGCAGAGCATTAGTGATTTCAATTCTGCTTTATTTTCAACTTGAAATGGAGGAAAACAGACAAAAAACAAATAAGAAAGCTAAACAGTTGCGTGAGAGCTAGCAATTTGCTGAGCTCCAAGTGACAGACACTGCATTATCATAATTGTCTCTCCTACATGATAGGACAGAAAAATAATAATGTCATTTTATTTATAGCTGGGGTGCCCCCTTTATGAGAGTCATACAAGTTTCTGCCAAGTGGAGTAGGTCAAATGACATCTTTTGATCAGACCTGTCCAAAGAGATCAAAGATGAATGGCAGGTAATGGATATCCAATGACAAACCAAATCTAAAACAGAAATAAGGCTGCCAGAGTCTGCCAGTTACCCATTAAAGGCTCACCTAACTAAGGCAGGCTGTTTGACATGTTAGCCGACCACCTAAATCAGCCAAGCGTAGATGCTAAAATTGTGTATTATCATTGGAAATGGCTATTATTTCCTCAGTAACATTTCTGTTAAGGCTTTGTTTGCGTAGGGCTGACCTGCAGTGAGAAGAAGTAGAGTCCCGACTGAAGCAAAGCCTTCAGGCTCTCAGCAGGTCAGAGCTGTTCACAACCATTATCTAGTTTTAATTGTTTCTTCTAATAGAGAATTGACATCTTCTTTTGATTCTGCAAAAAGCTGCGTTGTTTTCTATGTGGAGAAAGCCTTGCATCTTTTTTATCATCAGAATGTGCAAAACAAAAGTCCAGAAGAAATGCCACCATCTTCCCTAAACATGGAGAATAATTTGGGCAATATCTATGAGGGAATTCTGAGAGAATCTTCTAGGGATGTGGTTATTTTTTTTTAAGATCGTTTTGCCAGGTATGAAGCATCTTGCATTTCAATTTTTTACCTAAATACCATGGATACGAGACTGTAAAAACGTCAAGAGCACTTTTTTGTAATAATACATAGAGCAATTTAAGGTTGGTCTGTACAAGAAAACTCCAAACCTTCGTACTTATTTATCATTTTATTTAATATTTGATTCATGTGGGTAGTCAAAGATATATAAAAATGCAGTTGTTGTTGAGTGAATGTTAATAAACTAAGAGCCTTTTTGCCTTTAGAGAGAGAGTGTTCCAAAAGTTTCGCTACTCACTTTAAAGCTGTCACTTCCAAAGCGTGACCAGAGTGAAGCAGAGAATATATTTTAACTGTTCTGCCAGGAAAGTTTAAATGGATGTTTGATGAATATTCGGGTTAAGTAATT
>VWPW01004521.1:593529-882532 GCA_013389825.1 Crypturellus undulatus
ATCTCCTTGCACTTTTCAGGAATGATTTTGAAATCACCTGCTTATTGAACATTCACATGTAAGCCATCAAATTCAGCTTTGTTGGATTTTTTTCCATAGTATTCTTACTCTTTAATACTGTTGTTCAATTATGATCATTTACATCTAACTAACCAAAATTAAACTCTTATGATCCGTAAGCATTCGTAATTACATACTGCATGTAACGTTAATAGTTAATATAATAAACCTTCATCTTTATTGAAGCATCTCTTGTTTCTACAGCAGTTCTTTAATCTATCTCAATAGATTTTTAGTGTACAGCTCATATAGATTTGGTCAGTGACAAGGGTTAGAGTAGTCTTGTAGAACATTTACTTGTAGCTGTGAAAAGCCCACATTCATCAGAGGATTAGGTCGATCAGATTGTACCAGGATCAATGGAAGGACTGTGTGATCCCTCTTAGGCTGTAATGTGTTCACCTTCTTCAGAGAGAATTCACATACACACACATTTCTCTGTCTTAAAACCATTTATCTTGGAATGTCAAATTGCAATAATTAACCATTATTGATCTTAAATTCAATTAACTTCATTAACACAGGTCATGATAAGGGTGCTTGTAAGGGAAAGGCTCTTGACAAGTGTCTTTTCTTATATGACATTGAATGTTCACAATTCTGACTATAAACTATTCACATTGTACCATAGAAACATCTTTTGAAAATGAAGAGTTTGGTTGGTGCCTGGGCAGAGATGTTTCAACCACCTCCCCCTCACCTTCTAGTTCTCAGGGCTTTCCAGAAAATGTACTATTCGGGATTTAGTGAGCCATGTGTTTCCAGCACATTATCTTAGTGTGGAATTATAGTGAAACTCACCTATTCAAACACCCTGCAGTTCAACAGCTAATGCAAGACAAAGACTCATTTACAAATGAGTATATTAGTACACTTAGACATGAAATAGTGAAATGAATATTCAGTGCTTCTTTTTGCTATACGTACAAAACAAATTGGGGACATCTTGCAGAGGAAATCCTTAGGATCCGAGTCCAACAATGCATATTGCAGTCAATATATGTTTTTCTTAAATGAGGACTGAGTAAGAACTGTGAAAGGACACAGGCTTTGTTGGCCCACAGCGAACTCTTTCTTCATGGAGAAAATTCATTATAAGTACAAGTTTACAACAGCTGAAACTGTGATTGAAATCCTTTGGATTGCTACTATACCACTGGAGTTTATTGTAAGTAAGTACTGCAGCCCAAATAGCTATTGAAACTACTGTATAAAGGGCTTTAATTGATATTTCAAGTTTGCGAAAAAAATCAAGGATTAGATTGAAGGTCTGTTAGTACTTCTTGAATATGTGAAGTAGTCCGTGGTCATTGACAAATAAAAAAACAGGTAAAATGACTCACTGAAATACATTAACATATTTTAGGTGAAAATGAAGGCTGCATCTCCAGGTAGGTTTGTTAATATTAGTGTGATTAAACAGGAATACAAAGTAAGTATTGACTATTTACAGCGACAACCGGTCACTGTAAAACTTGAAAGATGTGGACAGATTAAAAGCAACCAGGGATGTGGGAAGATCACAGGGAGTAAGGGCTCAAAATTCAAATCATAATCAAAAGAAAAGACTCAAACAAATGTGGATAGGGAGGAATGACAACATCAGTTTTGTTCAGAAGCAGATTTCTGAGACAATTAAATGGTCATTTTGCTATTTCCACTCCACTATACAAAGCATTTACTGAAAAGAGGCAGGGCAGAAGCAGAATGGTTTGATTACTGCATTTGAAGAAACTAAAGTTCCCTTACAACATCTGTTTGCTTAGTGAAGGATTATAATAATTAACAGCTATTAGAGCCATATTGAGAACTTTTATACTCATGCCTGCTTATCCTGGAGTTGGCTGTGAATCTTGTATTAGTTTGTCGAATGCCCTGTGTGCTTTTCAGTGATTAAAAGATGCCACCCAAATGGTGGTATCAAGCAGAGACTCTGTCACTATGTGTTTTAGTACCAATTTGTATAGTGAATTTGGCTTATTCTTACCAGTATGTTGATAGCAACTGTGATTTAAATAGAAGGAAATTCCAAATATTTTTAGTCTTTGGGGGGTTCTGGTAAATATTTTTGTCTGCATGAGGAAATGGTAGTTCTGTGCTTAGGAAAACTCTATAAAAGAGTCAAATAGGGTCAAAGCCTAACATGAAGCTGTTTTCTCTGCTCATTAAAATTTATTCCCCATTGTAATATGTGCTTGCATGGAATGGGAAATTCTAACAAGTCTGTACTCCACACAGTTCTGGAATCCAACAGAAAACCAGTTTTGTCTTACTTAGGAGAAATCTGTGCTCCAGTGAATGATGCTGTTCATTTGCAGTTTGCTGTGCTTGTTGGAAGAGCATCTCTTCCCAAGTAATATGAGGGGAGGGAGAGGGGAAGATCTTGCATTTAATCAAGTCAAACAGACAAATTCCAAACGGGGGCTCTTAATCGCTGCTTTTCATTTGCCTCTCTACCTAGTCTTTCTGCTGTCTTTAAAGGATGGTTTCTACTGTGACAGGGAAGGCCAAGAATTTTTTTTCTTCTCCTTCTTCTGTAGGATCAGCCACAAACTCCAGGCCTTATGCTCATAAGACTTCTAAAATCTCTGCTCCCCAAGAATGCAAAGGAGACAAAACAGGACAAGGCAGATTCATTCTGCAAAATATGATAGCAAACAAGTTCCTTTAGTCCTCAGGGAAGTCCAGAACATTTCTTGGCCGTTCCTCGTGTAGCCTCTGATGCTGCATTGCCCATTTTGGGCTCACAGAGCGGGCTTCCATGCACTGTCCCCCAGCTGTCGTATAATTGTGGTGGGTTTTGGAGGTCAACAATGGTGTGTGTTTGTGGCTGCAAATGTAGGGGAAAAAAAGAGATTTGTTTTTCCTGATGAGCTGTGCTTTCTGAACTGTCATTCCTGCTAAATTTCTCATAAGATTTAGCTAACTTCTGATTGTAGTAATGGACGTCAGGAATTCTGTTTAAAAATCTGTAGGGCTTTCTTCATTGTACATGCGAGTCACTTGGATCTGCAGTCATATTTAAAATTTGTAATTGACAGTTCCCTTCTTCTAGTTAAAAACTTTTAGCAAAAGGAAGCAGAAATGAAGTTGTGTGGAGCTTTTGGAAAAGAAAGGTGTGATCCATCCTGTTACTGTTCTGGGGCTCTTCTATTAGAAAAGACACTCTCAGCAAACAGGAAGCTTTTCAAGAGACTTGTGTCAATACCTCTTATTGTTTCTAAAACCTTTTCTATTTTTCCCATTGCAAAATGAAATTTTCTGGCAGTGTGTAGATTGAGCTTTTGTTGGATCCCAGCAGTTTGCCTCAGAGAAAATTTGTAACCAAAGACTCTGGATTTTGCATAGTACATGCACCAGTGGGTATTTCACTGGGTATCTTATCCTTAATATTTGCTCAAGTCAAAAACTGGCAAGTACTTTCAATTATACACATCTGCCGTACTCATAGAAACACTGTGAGGAAGCATGGGAGCAGAAACATATGAACTTCTGCCTTCCCATGTTTTGTATAAATATATGTATTGTCTGTATTAAATGACAGGAGTTGCAGGCTCCCTTACTTGTCATCTTCTCTGGCACTAGGCAAGTCATTTAACTGCTTTGGATTTCCGGATTCCCAACTAGAAAGCGGTGACAAGAATACTCTTTCCACAGAATTGCTGAGAATAAAACCCTTACTCAAGGTTTTGGAAATCAGTAGGATGAGGCTGTACAAAAGAGCTAAACTGTTTCTATGCCATCATTTAGTATAACGGCATCATGTTTTTTTTCAGGTGTGTATTTAATGAAGGAGATAATACATAAATGCCTCTCATCAGAATTTGTACTAGTAAGTTGGTTTAGTCTCTTCATTTGTAGGTTGCCTATATAATACTTTCCAGATGGCAGCATAAAGTCTGAAGTGAATAGGAGACTTAAATTATGTTACCTTCCTTTAAACTTCACAAAACCAAGGAAATCTGAAACACAGTGATGTGAGGGAAGGGAAAAAAAAGTGTTTAGCAGAGATGTGCTTTGCTCTGAGTTCAGATCCATCCACACTCTAATGAGACATAAACTCCTTTCTTGTTATCATCTCTTCGCTGTGTATTCTTGTCCATGTAATTTTCTAACGCTTGAGTTAGAAAAGTTGAGTTGAGAGCTGAGCTCTCTGAAGTTGCTTCCAGTGCAATGCCAGTGCAGGAGGGTGGATTAGAGCAGCTGGACAGCTTCCCTGGGCCTGCTCCTGAGCTCTCTGCACCAGACAACTGCAGTATTTTTGTGAAGGAACAGGCACAAGTGCACTTCCAAGTTTTTAGTGCCTAACGATAGGCACCGGTTATTTTGGCACGCTGTGTCACATCCGTCCCCACTCCAGTTCCCAGTAACTTAAAGCTACACTATAATTGGCAGGAGAAGGCTGCAGATTTATCAACACACAAAGAAAGCAGCTAAACGAGTATGAATCATGTACATTACATCAAATTATCATGTTAAAAATTAATATCCTCGACCTTGCCAGTGAGCAGAATCATCAGTCTTGGAGCAGGATCGTAGTCCGGTGCAAGGTACCAGCTACTGAAGCCAATATGTGAGAGAAGCGCTGACCTCTCCACTTGGAAATAACATTTCACTCCCATAATAGACAGTCCTGCCCCGTGAAACAGAACCTTTGACCTTTCTAAGAGGAATAATGTCCCTGTCAAGATGCTGGGTAATCAGCATTACCATGCCTGCTTGGAGACAGCATTGGCATCTGCCCCTCCTGCAAGCCGGGCATCTACTCCGACTCCCCAAGCAAAGAGGAGTACACCAGCATCCCTGCCAAGCAGTGCAATCTCACTCAATACAGTTTGGGTTACACGAGAATTATCAATCAGTCTGTGTATAGAAATAGCTCGTGTTGTGTGTGAAATGTTTCCCTTTCTATACGTGGAAGGCCTGTGGATTGGTATTTTCTAGCAGACTAATACGACTCTTTTATATACCTTCATTTGCATTAGGTCTTTGATTGACTCCATCCACTGTGCTGATTTTCTCTTGCCTTTGCTCATTAATTGGGTGAGTAGGGTTCATCGGCGCAGTCAAATCATCCTGCCGCTGCTGTTTCACCACTGGCTCTCTCCTGGCTTGCTCCTAGACTGTGCCGCATCTTCACTGGGAATAATCCCATAGAAACCTAAAATTAAACTTACGGAAAAACCAAACAAATGAAACAAAAAACAAACACACACAAGTTTGCTGCTCTGCTGTGGTAGGTTCCAAGTCCAAGGACCAACCATACCACAGTCTAACCAGCTGAATGTGTTGGAGTTTGGAGGTTAAGCAAAAGGTCTGATTGGGATAATTTTTATTCTCCGTCTCTTTCTTTTGGTCTAAAGTGTAAAAGAAATTACAATTCTAAAAAAAATTACACTTTCAAAGTGTAACATCTAAAATTGCACTTCTAAAGTGTAAAATGTGAATGGATTCAGGTTTTTAAGAACTGAGAAGCTTTTTTCACAATGTACTCAAAAATCACATGTCTTAGAAATGATTGTTAGTATGCTAAAGTGATCTCCAACCATTTTTAAGTAAGTAATAAAGATTGTTGTAATTTTAAGTAGAATGCTGTTTGGCAAAACTTAAAATATTTCCAAGGAGTTGAATGGTTTGGATGAACTTTGGTGGTGAAGCAATGTTTTTTGATGAGAGAAGAATATTTGAATGCTTTGATGCTTTTTCAAGCAAAAAGCTTATATTCCAGTTTAGATGTACCCCTCTAATTAAAATAAAAAATCTTGAAAACTAAATAATTAAAAAATACATTTCAAAAGTATTGAAATATTTGGTGAGATCCAAGCTAACATATGTGGCATCCAGTGCATTTTACAGGAGGTAAGGGAGGAATCATAATTAAGAATGAATATAATTAATCATTTCTTGAAGAACAGTAAATGTGTCTGGTGTTACAATCTTGTATCTCCAAACAAATGCAAACAGCGGTGGGTCAGCCATATTCCTCGATATGTGTCACTGGGTAAGGGGGGAGGCTGTGCAAGGGCTTCGGCGGAACCAGCACAAAAAGGAGTTCACTTCATAGCTGTTGCCTTGCTGGGTATTTGAGAACCCTGCTGAGTTTGGCCCAGGCCATCAACAGAAAAATCGCTCTTTTGGTTGCACAGTGTGGACCGGTGTAAGTCTTCTGGTTTTGTACAGTAGATTGCTGGCCTTTCTGTGGAGATCGGTACACAAGTTTATCAGTGTATATACAATATGGGTGTATATAGATCATTTTGGTCAGTGATGTAGCATAATTTATTTTCACTTGCAAAGAAATGGTCCATAGCTCAGTTATGAAGGTAATTCCCTCTTGTGTGGAAATGAATTCCATTAGACTACAGCTTACGACTATGTATTTATATCGAATGTGTTAATTTCATTTTTACCTAGCAGTTTAGTTAATAATTATAATAAATATTAATGAGGGAACTGTCTCTTCTCGACCTCTCTATAGCTGCACCTGCAATAGGTTTCTTTATCCCTTGATATCCTCATTTTCTCTGGAAACTGAGGGCTACACCAGAAAAGTATTTTTCATTTTTTCGTCTCATATTATGTTAGTAACAACGTTGCTCGACTTGCAGGCCGTTTCCTGTAGGTTGTGGTGCCCTGCAAGATGTGAACCAACAAGTTTTTGAGAAGTTTGCCATTTTTCTTCCATTATGCTGGAAAAAAAACATAATTCATAATTACTTTCATTTTGTTTTTTATTAACTTTTTTCCCCCTTTAGAATTGTCTTTAAAGTTGTCTTCCCCCATTGCTGCCATGCCACTGAAGAACAGTTATACAGATGCCCTGCTGCTTCAGACATTTACCTTACACTTGAAAAACATCAAACCATTTTTTTTCGTTAGTAAGACACAATTGCTTGAGACAAGATGGGCTGGAGAGAAGGCTTCTTAAAGCCAGCAGGCAGCAACACTTACTGGATTTTATACATATATATGTTACATTTTTTTTATATATAAATATATATATATATAAATATATCACCTTCTTATTTTATGTTCTGCTTTCACAATGTCTTGAGTCTTTCCAAAGATACTTAACCAAGTGGGAACTTTTTCTCCTACTTGCATAAATCTCTGGTTGAGGAAGCTGGGAGTTGTGTTGTGGTTCCTCTCCCCCCTCTCTTGGGCATTGGAAGCAGAGGAGGAGTTGTTCAGACTGTCACTTCACTGAGGTTTCCCATTGCAGGGTGTAATTCCATGCAATTCCATGCAATTCTGTACCTCGTTTCATGTATGTCCAGATCCCAGCCTGGTGTCAGAGCTTGACTTTCTAACATGGGCGGTTAGGAAAGAGGATGGAGGAGAGGAACAGCGGTAGAGGAGGCAGCTCCTGCTTAACACGCAAATACGCTTGATAGTTGGTGAAAAGGCAAAGAAAGCATGAAAGGTAAATAGATTTACATTTAAATGAGCAGCGCGGTGGAAGTTTTCCCTAATATAAGAGGCAGTCTTCAAAAAACTGTGACTGTGACAATACAAGTGTTTCAGTCCAAACGAAATTCGTAAGGTTTCAACTGTAAGAGAAATAAAAATGCAAAGGTACCTGCAGTGATGAGGGTCTTGATCTTGCCTCTGGTCCGGGTGCTGAGCACCCATGACACTGCACGGTGGAGTGGGAATGGGAGCACGTGCCAGCTCTCAAGGGGCAAAAAGAGTAAGAGAGGCAAACAAGAGCAAAACACAGGGTTTGCATCCCAGCCGGCGGGTGGGAAACGAAGTCTTTTCAGTGCAGGCGGTTGGACACTAACCTTGAATGTTCCTTACCTCATAAAAACGGAGCTATTCCTTCCTTTCACAACAGAAGCAAGGGAGTGGGAGTTGTAAAGAAAAAATCTGTTTCCACAAGGTACCTTTGTTTCCAAATCATGGGCTTTGTGCTGTCTTTCCATCCTCCTGTCCTCCTTGTTCGCATCAGTAAGATCTTCGATATCATTCAGCCAGAGACAGTGGGTAGCCAGGTGTTTGCATGTTATCAGGAAATATTTCAAGTTCTTCAGCTCTAGAGAATAATTTGTGCTGCTTTGATCTCCTTGCTAAATTTTCAGTAGAGTTGAGAAAAATGGTGGAACAATTAACTAAGATGACAATCAAACCATACTGTCCCATAGCGAAATGAAATGTTGAACTGTTGTTAGAGGATAAATATTTGGTAGTGGTTTCTTTTAAGTATTTGCAGAAAGGCACACATGCTGACTGCACATTGCCAGCATTACTGTTATATAAATAATAGTAGGAGAATTCTTGAATTCTGTGGAAATATTTTGAAATAGCATAAAACAGAGTAGCTTCATTTCTTTAGAATCTGCATACCTGTTTTTAAATATAAAAGTCTAATCTTGATAAGAGTCTTAGAAGCATAATAATTTGTTATTTTAAAAAGTAATTCTTCCAAACATTAAAAATAGGAGCCTTGCTATATTAATTTTCTGCATTTAAATTATCTGAGCTATAATATCTAATCAGATGTTGTTCTCATGTGATATGTTTATGCTTATAAAAGTTTAACTTATATTCTGAAGACCGGATTTTAACTTTACATGCTTGGCAGAAGATTTGCTACCATTCATCCATGTGAAAGAACAGTACTGAATATTTGCTGTGTTTCCTAAATGAATGAAGAAATTTGAAACTAAAAGCCCGTTTTCACTGTTACTTTAACAGTCATTTTGTCTCTTGTGGTTTTCCGATAGCATTTAAACATATTTCCCCTGAAAGAAGTATGCAAGGTTCAATATTGTATATATGAAATCTACCATACTGTTCTCCAAAGTTTTTTCAGTCTGCTGGTTAAAGTAAGTCTCTTCAGGGTGTTAATCATTATCTTCTCTGCATTATTGCCTGAATAAACAAGTTATGGATTATTTAATGTGTTTAGGATACCAATACCCACACATTCCAGATGTTTTTCAGAGAAGATCAAAAGTCAAGTGTTTTCAGCCATAGACTCTACTGGAAAAGGCATTTTTTTACTAAGTTTATAGTTGCATTTGTGGGAGATTGCTAGTAAAATTTAAGTTCTACTTAATTCAGAACAGTCATTATCTATTTTGCCTTCTTGCTTAGCTGTAAATTAATGCATTATGTAGAAATAGATCACTTTGATCAGTTAATGATCCTTCTCAATGTTTTCATAGTTTTCTTGCCTAAAGAAAAGACTAGTCATGTAGAGAGTGCATGCACAGAACCACCATGGAAAAAAAGAATATAATTAGAGCCAGTCCATTCCTGTCCTAGTCAGGGAGAGTATCTTAGATTTACATCATCAGGTGCTTTACTTGGGGGGGAAAAAGAGACAGGATCCCTGTTGGGTGTCTGTGTAGCTTATTCTGAGTAAATATTGACAAAGTAGTCTAAAGAGCAAACACTTTGACATTTGTAAGGTCCACTGGAAGGTCTTGTATATATTTATACAGCAAGAATGAGTACAGCATACCAATTTTCTTGAACTAGCTCCTGACATAATTCTGCAGGGGCTTTCTTGTTGAGGGGAAAGGTATGTGTGCGTGGGTCATTTCATACACCCATAATGAGTATCTTTGAACTGCTCTTAGCCTTAACTGCTTTTACTACCTCCTCTAAAAATGCTATCACAAATAATGATAACTTTTAAAAAATCTTGGTTTTGATTATTGTAATGGCATACTTTTTATTTTGTAAGAATTTGTTGATGTTTGTTGCACTCTATATTTATTAAAGATTGAGTCTCAAAGTTGTAATGAGCAAAAAAATGCTTGCTTAATTTAAATTGTGAATCTGTCTGTTAAGAAATGCATTAGGGGTAGGAGAAGCATAAGACATATTAATTGACAGACAGGAACTGCTGTCTCTGAGGTTGATACAAGTAATTTATTACTTTAGAAATGAATGCCACCTCCAGAATGTGCTTCATTAATTTCAAATTTAGTTTTAATTTCAAGCTGTTGCCCCTTGAGAAGAATAAGGTGGCAAATTATGTTTGAAGAGCAGATTTTTTTTTCTTGCTCTGAAGAAACTCTAAAGTTTAACTGTTTAATTTTACAAATAAGTGCGGTTATTAAAGCTGAAACACTTAAGAAAAAGTATGATCTAACTAACTACATTTTCTTCTAAACTAACTTACATTTTCTTCTCTTTGTAATAGCCTATGTTTCAGACGAACTAAAAGCAGCAGCCCTGGTGGAAGATGTGGAAGCTGATGAAAACGCAGTTGATGGGGAGCCTTCAGCAAAGTATGCATGTCCAGAAAAAGACTTCACTAAGAACTGCCAAAGCTACCAAAACTCTCCAGCAGCTGAATTTTCTAGTCATGAAATGGACAGTGAGTCACATATTAGTGAGACAAGTGACCGCATGGCAGACTTTGAAAGCAGCTCCATTAAAAATGAGGAAGAGAGCAAGGACGTTTCAATACCACTTGAAGACTCCACTGTATCTGATAGTTTAGAACAAATGAAAGCTGTATATAACAATTTCCTCTCCAATTCCTACTGGTCCAATCTCAATTTGAATCTTCACCAGCCAATTTCAGAAAAAAACAATGGTAGCAGCAGCAGTAGCAGCAGCAGCAGTAGCAGTTGTGGAAGTGGCAGCTTTGACTGGCACCAGACTGCTATGGCAAAAACACTGCAGCAAGTTTCTCAGAGCAGAATTCTCCCTGAACCAAGTCTTTTTAGCACAGTTCAATTGTACAGACAAAGCAGTAAGCTTTATGGCTCTATATTTACTGGAGCCAGTAAATTCCGCTGTAAAGACTGCAGTGCTGCCTATGATACTTTAGTAGAATTAACAGTGCACATGAATGAAACGGGACATTATCGAGATGACAACCATGAAACTGATAACAATAACCCTAAAAGATGGTCTAAACCTCGTAAACGTTCTTTGCTTGAAATGGAAGGGAAGGAAGATGCCCAGAAAGTATTAAAGTGTATGTACTGTGGTCATTCATTTGAATCTCTTCAGGATTTGAGTGTTCATATGATCAAAACAAAACACTACCAAAAAGTGCCTCTGAAGGAACCTGTTACACCTGTAGCAGCGAAAATTATCCCAGCTACTAGAAAGAAAGCATCGCTGGAGCTTGATCTTCCAAGTTCTCCAGACTCCACAGGTGGGACACCAAAAGCAACAATCTCAGATACCAACGATGCGCTCCAGAAGAACGCTAATCCTTACATTACGCCAAACAATCGTTACGGTCACCAGAACGGTGCCAGCTACGCCTGGCATTTTGAAGCAAGGAAATCCCAGATTCTGAAGTGCATGGAGTGCGGAAGTTCGCATGACACGCTGCAGGAGCTCACTGCTCACATGATGGTGACGGGGCATTTCATTAAAGTCACCAACTCTGCCATGAAGAAGGGGAAGCCAATTATAGAAGCCCCAGCAACACCAACAATAACATCCCTAGTAGATGAAAAAGTCCAATCTGTGCCACTCGCTGCCACCACTTTTACGTCTCCATCCAACACACCTTCTAGTGTTTCCCCCAAATTAAACGTTGAAATAAAAAAAGAAGTAGATAAAGAAAGAAGCATTGCTGATGATAAAATAAAAGATAAAGAAAAATCAAGTGAAGATGAGGAAAAGTATGATATCTCCTCGAAGTATCATTACTTGACTGAAAATGACCTAGAAGAAAGCCCTAAAGGGGGACTAGATATATTGAAGTCTTTAGAAAACACAGTCACATCAGCCATAAACAAAGCCCAGAATGGCACACCGAGCTGGGGTGGCTACCCTAGCATTCACGCTGCCTATCAGCTCCCTAATATGATGAAGCTGTCGTTAGGTTCTTCTGGGAAGAGTACACCGTTAAAACCCATGTTTGGGAACAGCGAAATAGTGTCACCAACTAAAAACCAGCCCCTGGTGTCTCCGCCAAGCAGTCAGACCTCCCCTGTGCCGAAAACAAACTTTCATGCCATGGAAGAATTGGTAAAGAAAGTCACCGAGAAGGTGGCTAAAGTGGAAGAGAAGATGAAGGAGCCCGAAGGAAAACTCTCCCCACTGAAACGTGCAACGCCCTCGCCGTGCAGCAGTGAAGTCAGCGAACCCCTGAAGATGGACGCCGCCACCGACGGCGGCTTTAAAAGCCAGCAGAACAGCCCAGGCCCTCAGAGAGACGGCTGCAAGGAGAGTCCAACTGCAGAACCCGTGGAAAATGGGAAAGAGCCTGTTAAGTCAATTGTGAGTTCTCTAAGTAGCAGCACAGCCATCATTACTGATCACCCTCCCGAGCAGCCATTTATAAATCCATTAAGCGCACTACAGTCTGTCATGAATATTCATCTTGGGAAGGCCGCAAAGCCGTCTTTGCCCGCTTTGGATCCAATGAGCATGCTTTTTAAAATGAGCAACAGTTTGGCAGAAAAGGCTGCAGTGGCCACCCCACCTCTCCAGTCCAAAAAACCAGACCACTTAGACCGTTATTTTTATCATGTCAACAATGACCAACCCATAGATTTGACGAAAGGCAAGAGTGACAAAAGCTGCTCTTTGGGTTCAGCGCTTTTGTCATCCACATCGACATCTTCTGCATCTTCTTCATCTACAGTGACAACAGCAAAGACATCTGCAGTCGTGTCATTCATGTCAAACTCGCCGCTACGCGAGAATGCCTTGTCAGATATATCTGATATGCTGAAGAACCTGACAGAAAGTCACACATCAAAATCTTCCACACCTTCCAGCATATCTGAGAAATCTGACATTGATGGTACCACAATAGAGGAACCAGAAGAGAGTACGCCAGCTCAGAAGAGGAAGGGACGTCAGTCTAACTGGAACCCTCAGCACTTGCTCATATTGCAGGCCCAGTTTGCAGCTAGTTTACGGCAGACTTCAGAGGGAAAATACATCATGTCGGACTTGAGCCCTCAAGAAAGAATGCACATTTCTAGGTTTACGGGACTCTCAATGACCACAATTAGCCACTGGCTAGCCAATGTGAAATACCAGCTCCGAAGGACGGGGGGAACTAAGTTCCTTAAAAATTTGGACACTGGGCATCCAGTGTTCTTTTGTAATGACTGTGCGTCACAGATCAGAACTCCTTCAACCTATATCAGTCATCTTGAATCGCATCTGGGTTTCAGGTTAAGAGACTTGTCCAAACTGTCCAGCGAACAGATAAACAATCAGATAGCACAAGCAAAGTCACCGTCTGAAAAAATGGTGACGTCTTCTCCGGAGGAAGATATGGGAACTTCTTATCAGTGCAAACTTTGTAACAGGACCTTTGCAAGCAAGCATGCTGTTAAACTTCATCTTAGCAAAACACATGGGAAGTCACCAGAGGATCATCTTCTGTACGTTTCCGAGTTAGAGAAGCAGTAGCGTTTGCTTTTGATTAAAATAACTGTAATTTGCTTTGAGGAAAACTGTCAAAGACGCCTTAAAGCTACTGTTTAGTTCTTGGCACATGTTCTTATTTTAACTCCAGAGTCACTCTGGCCTGAACTGTTTTGTATAACTGTACAGTGTTTAAATAGAGGTGCATAATCAGCTGTTGTTACTGGTAAAATATGAAGGTTAAAATGCAGTGGTAAGTGTTTGGAACTTTGTGTAAATTGGATTTAGTTGCTGTGCATCCCTCTGATGCATCAAGCTGCATGCATTAACAGACAGTTTAATTAAGCATTTATAACTAATTCTGGTGCACTTTTTTTCATGTGACCTAAGTGTGCTGGTATTTCCCACCCTCTAATCTTTAGCCCTCTGAGTACTTTGAAGCACTTTTGCATTAATTTGGTAAAAATGTATGAATATGTTTTTTTTTAAACCCTTACCAGCTTATTTCTGATTACTAATATGAACCTCCATTTATGCAGAGGTGTCTCACACCTTGAAATTTAAAAATATAATTTTCACATTGAAACATAGATGTATATATTGTATAGATTTCAAAATCTCTTATGAAAAATGTGATTGTGGTTAATGCTATTTTCTTTTTCTTCAACATTTTTAGCAACAGTGTTTTTTTGTACCTGATGATCCCCAGGTATGAACTGTACTTATATATAGTGTATATTTCATTTTTTAGACCTAACATTTTTTCTTTTAACATCCAAGCATTGTAAATTATATGAAAGATGCCACAGATAGCATTTATAAAGTATTCAGAAGCATTATTCTTAAAGCAAAGTATGTTTTGTTTTGTTTTGCTATACAGTACATCTATATTAATAGAGGTTCATGTTTAAATTATGCATATTTATTAGCATTGCTACCATTTGTTTTCTCTCTTTTTCTTTTTAAACCGTCTGAAGACACAGAAGCCACGGACTGCATTCCTGGCATGCATTATAACTGTTTTGCACAACATGACTTTTAAAGGTATTTATTAGTAAAAAAATAAAATAAAATAAAAAGAGAAATTCAAAATAAACTCAGTGCTCAAAGGGTTAAATCTATTTGAAAAACTTGTACTGTATTTCCTAAGCATTGATAAAGCCTTTAAAATGTTTGTACTGTAATACTTTGCTTAAAAGTTATGAGGCATTCTGTGATATAACCTCTTTTACTTATTTATAAGCGCTCTTGGTTGTTATTTCATATTGTAGAATGCCTTTTTATTTCAATTGGTAACTTTCTGTTTTGTTCTGCCTAATTATTCTCCCAAGATTCCATACTGCAGCTTTATCTTTAGGCATATAAAAGGTAACCCGTGGTTACCAGCACACTAAGTGATTCTGTTCGTCTCCATTTTTGGCAGTTAATTTGCAGAAGTAACTGACAGCTGACACCATATGAGAATCTATGTATAAAATATTGGCATGTAAACAGCACAGACACTGTAATGCACTCTGTGCCCTGTTTTGTTGTTGACAATGAAGCACCATTATATGACTCTTCATATAACCTTTTTTTCTACAGCAGCATTAAAATTGTCTTTTTGCTATAATTTTGTGTTGCGTTCACAATTATGTCTGAAATGTGCTACGACTAACGAGCACATTAAAATTAAATTGTATGCTATCTGTTTATGACTGAAGCTTGAGTAGGTTTCTTCATCTGCCAGGTGCTGGCAGTCAAAAGCTGCACATAAATCACTGGAATTTTAGTGAACTTTAGCATTTAAAGAGCAGGATAGCACTTACTCAAAGGCTGCATTAACAAAATTTTCCCCCCAGAAAAGATAAATGAATGCTATGACTCCCTTTTAAGCATCAGGTAAGGCTGACTGTGAAGAAGGGGTTTGCAAGCAACATGTGTGGCAAAGCAGAGAGCTGGTTTTGCTGCACGGTGTGTTCAGAGCCAGGCAGACACCGGCACTTGCAGCTATTCCACGCGATATACTGAATGTATCACAGAGTAGAGCCCTCTCCTCCTGCCTAGGATCCTCAGGACAGGAGTAGAGATCTGGCACTGACAACCTAAACTTTGTGCTCGCGCAGTGACTCCTCTGAGGGGCAGCGGCTCCTGCGCTGCCCTCAGCACAGGTAGCAGGAGAGGACAAGAGGATGCACAAACACGTGCCGCACAAACGCAAACGCAGGAGCATTTATATGACAATGACAGACTTTTACTGGTGTTGACAGGTCGTCCCATCAAAATCATTGAAAACAATTTACATCTACAAAGCACCTATATTACTATGCATGTAAATAACGTCTTTTGCCAGTTAGGTGAACTCAGCGTCTAAAATGGTTACGCACAACCAAAACTACCATTACAGCACTTAAGAATCATGTCTCAAGTAATAACTAGCATCTGAATGTCAAATGTACATAGTTTTATTTCTTTTTTTTAAATTCACTGTCTTCCAAAAAGCAAATAATTAAGTCATTTTTAGTTCTTTTTTCTTTTATTCTTTCTTTCACTCTTTTCTTCTCCAGCTGCAGAGGCCAGTACTGTGTCTTATAAAATGCTACTAACTGTTGTGTTGATCTGATAAAGAATCCAGCTAAGCAGAGCAACCAAGGGAATGGGATTAGTAATTAGGGCTCTGGGGCTTTTCCTCCCCTTTTTGCTCACAGTCATATCAGATTTTACGACTATTTGTGTGTCAGTGTTTGTAGCAGTGGCCCAAGTCCTAGGGATGAGAAGGCAGCTGGGTGGCTGTGAGAGCTCAGAGATCCCTCACTGCTCCCGGAGGGCAGCCTTCCTTGAGCTGGAGTCTTCCCTGAAGCTCACTCACCTTGTTCCCTGCCTGCATTTTCTTGCACATAAGAGGGTCTCAATCTAAATGCAGCCAAACTTTTTACTTCCACAGCAGAGAATTCTTGTCTTTGGAAATTGTAACAATTTAAAATGGGTTTCAAAAAAGATAGTGGGACTGGCAGATTATTTCATGTGTTGGCAACCCAGTTAGTTTTTGGATGCACCTCTGACTTACAATAGTAATCCTAAAATGCTAGTGATGAAACCACAGCTCATCTGATAAAATAGTTGCTGGTGTAAATGTGCAGTGAGGAGAGGCACTTGGTAAAACCGTAGAGAGCAACCATATGTGTTAACATGCACCACAAATGACTTTTTAATACGTTTTTAAAATATGTCTGAAACTTTGCAAATGAATGGCTGGTCAGGATCTGCATATCCCAAATTTATTAAAATAAAGTTCAGCTTGCATTTGAGAACCTCCAGGACTGGCATACCAATGTGATTTCACATTATAAAGAATTTAGAGAACCAATGAACTAGAATAATGTCCTTTTCATCCATACACTGATACGTATATTGGCATGGTAACTATTAGTGCTAACCAAATCACCAACCTAGATATGTTAGGATAATTTTTTTCCTATTAGACATGAAGATATAAATGCAGGATGTGAAAATGTGCAATTGAGTCTGCAATTTTGCTTTGCATTTGATATTTTATTTAGAAATATGCAGATCGAGGGCAAGGGAAAACAAAATGCCTCAAGAAAGAGTTTAAAAATGAAGTTGTGATGGGGTGGGAAGAGCTTTAAATCACAGGTGTATAAAGGTGACCCTGCTCTAACCCCACCCAAGTAGTGGCTTGTTGCAGCATACTGTATATCTTCCAGCCATCACATTTACGCAGTATCTTAAAATAACATTTGTGATAAATGTGCAATTTAACTAATTTATGGTGCTATGATGTGCTCAGGGCTACATGCAAGATGAAAATCTTAAATGGAGCTTGAACAGCTCACTTCACAACAAGAAATCAATATGCCACATCTTAGAGAGCTGTTCACTGGAGTCAACATTTAGCAAATAAATAAATAAATAAATTAAAAATCAGTGAGTGTATCTTTTAAATTTTCGTAAGAAAGCTATAATTAACTGAAATATGACTTTGAAGCTAGTATAAAAAACTGCATCTGAAGCTTAAATCTTTCCAGAATTTTCATTATATTTTATTTTTGTACAAACACTGAAAGTATATTGTTTTGATGATACAGTTGCTTTCATGGTAAGCACTATATGCAATTTGTTAATCCAAACCAAGGCAGACTAGAGTTACAAATGTCGGAATTATCCACTGCACTTTTGTATGGCTATGTTTCTTGATAGTGAAGGTAGACAGAGATAGGATTCTGCCTTTTAAAACAGAAAAAAATAGGGTATAATTTGAGATTTTAAGAAAAAATATTGACTTGTATAGAAGAAAAGAACTTCCTTTAATTTTTGCAAGTTCTTATTTCAGGTGCAAAATAAAATGAACGAACTGTAGTACAAGTGGAATAGAGATGACTGGTAATAAAGTTAAATTTAATAAATTTTGTATTTTAACATATGTTTCCAGAGAGCCTTATATATTTCTCGGAATAATATCAACTATTGCGATTTTTTTGCTTGCTTTGTTTGGGCAACCTTTTATTGTAAAAATATGTTGGATCTTTGCTAGTTCTTCTGTTACCCACACCGTTTAAGATAGCTGAAACACTGGAAAATGATACAGCAAGGAAAGAGTTTCAAAGTTACTCAACTTTTAGAAAGTTGCTATAAATGCCCTTTAAGCAAGAATGAAATAAGCCTTTATACTTGGCCAGTTATTCTTTTAGTAGTGGGAACACTAATGTGCAGCTCCCTTGGGAAAAACTTGGTAAATTCTCTTCCCTGCGACTTGAGGGCAGTTTTGCCTCCAGCCTGGGGCTGTTCTGCTGTGTCTGCGCAAGAGGAGACCAAGGGAGGGTCCCAGGCGTGAAGGAGAGGCCAGGGCGCAGGGGCAGTGAATTTTGTTGAGTCTTCATTAAGTGTCCCATAATAATGAAAATCTTGTATCTGGTCACGACAATGATCCTGCAGCCTTCGCTGTAGAGTATTTGCATAAGAAGCCAATTTTTTATCAGTGAAGGAAGAAAGAATCGGGGTCATTTATGAAAGGGAACAGAATTATGTATTAACGCATCATTATACATGTCTGAAAGCGCTGGAATAATCAGTGAGGTTATAATCTTTTTTCAGGCCTTGGTTTGGGGCAATAATTTAAACTAAATGTTCAGTATGAAAAAGATTACTAAATTTTACTAATACCTAGCTTATATGCTGCACTCATTATCTAGTACATACACAGATTAAATTCTGTGGTGATGTTACATAAATTCATTTTTTTATATGTAAAGCTTTCTACCTTTATACTCATTGTACAGCCTATGTGTTAGTCTACAATTTTTTTCTGGTTTTGTGTCTCAGCAGTATCGTATGAGATCTACCTGGACATACTAATTTTAACAACTACTCCTTGTTTAACTTAGCTGCATTTATAGTCAGAAATGCATCTCTCATTAAAAAATCTTTTAAGAGGGCTAAAATCAGATACATATTTTGAGATGGACTGATGGATATGTCCAGACTACTCCCCAAGGCCATATAGCCCCTTGAGTAATATGAAGATGGGTAACAACAAGTCATTCTTAGCTATATGCAAAAGTGACTGTCTTTCATTGTAGGAGTGTTTAAAAAGCAAAATTAAAGATCACACCCTGAGCCACTTATGCCAAAACATGATAATGTTGAGTAACAAGACGTTTCTGTATACTGTGGCTTTCGAATGCTTAGCCCTTTAGATGAAATAAAAAAGGTTGTCACAGAGCAAGCAAAAAGGAGTAAAGAAAAAACCAAACAGGCGATCCCGGCCAGGGCCCGCCGGGCCGGGCGGCCGTGGGGAGGGCAGTGGCGCTGGCGGCTCCAGGACGGGCTGCTGCGGCCAGGCGGAAGCGCCCGGCTTCTGCCTGCCCCCACAGGAGATGAGGATGGGTTCTTCCTCCCGGAGACATTTAAACTGTGCCTTGGTAACCAAACAGTGGGCTAATTTTCTGATTTCTTGCCTTTTGATGCCTGAATTAAGGGCTTTGGTCGCAAGGGAAATGAATTTCAAATGATTTGGCAGTGGAGAAAAGCCCATATTAGACCTGTCAGCCCCATTCTGTTCCCTGGGGAGAAGAGAATGTCTTTTTTTTTTTTTTCTTTTTTTTTCTTCTCTTTTTTTTCATTTTTTCCTTTTAATTTTTTTTCCCTTTTTTTAGATCAAAAGTATATATGGAAGAAAAGGTAACTTTTTAACTTTCCTATAAATTAACAATGAAAAATACTTCTTTATTAAGCTTCAACATATCACGTTCATTTTTGCACAGTAGGAAGCTGGGGACATGTTTATAGCCATCATAATTGTGAGTTAGTGACCTTTCTAGCCAAGTGAAATGAAATTACTTGAAAATGGAATTCTTTTTAATTGGTGCATTTGCAGGAGGTGGGGAAAGGAAGCGGCTTTGTTAAAGTGCGCCTGCGATACAAAGCCTGGAAGGAAGGGTAAGAAAAGCCCGCAGACAGTGCTGAGATTTAAACCTGTGCAGAGAGGGAGAATGAGGTAGGTGTGTCAGGAAGCGCAGCCGTATTCTCAGCTTTTTTTCCCCTAAACTGGAGGTACAGTCACTGCAGTTACGCCTCAGTGACCATGAAACCGAGTCGGCAGAAGCTGAAGGACTCCGCTCCTGAAAGCCTCATCAGGACTTGTCATCGCTCTAATGAATATCATTTAAATTGCTTTGTATATTGGTGGAGTTTGGATGTCGATTTAATTTGTGCATGTGTTTGAGTTCTTCTGCTTGGCTAGGCTAACAGAGAGCAACAGCCTAATGAAAAGTGAGTTGGTGACAGCGTGATGAGCCCCAACCCAATCAAATGTATTTGAAGGGCTGTTTTGACAGGGATCTTAAAAGTAGATCTAGGAAAGAAGAGTAGTGCTTTAGTTCAGTGCAATTGTTTCAGGCTAAGATTGCTGCTTTTTGTGCCTCTGAATGGCTTAAAAAATTCTATGCGAACTCTGGCTTGTGATAAAACATGAATTCATCGCAGGCTTGTGGTCTGGGGACTCAGGAGAAGGGGCTCCGCCTTGTTAAGTGTCTCTAGAAATTACTGCAGTTAAAATGCTACTTCTAAGGAGTCATTATTGGGGTACCCCAGTAACAGGGAGACAAGAAGTGGCTTGAGCAGGGGTTGAAGTCTCCATCTGGGCTGCCTTGCGCAGGTCCAGCAGGAAGAACCTGGGAAGATGAACCCTGGATAGCAGAGCCTGCTCGGCCAGGGCTGCTCATGGAGTTTTCACATTAATTCCCATTTAGTGTGTGGGAATGTGAGTACACAATGTCATGGAGTGGTGAAGAGGGGCACAGCAGAGGGATCCGTTCTGCGAAAGGTATTTTAGTGCTCCCCAGGGATTGGGATGCGAAAAGCAGTGGGCAGGACAGAGAGATCCCCCCTCTCCACTTCCATTTTCCATTGTGGACAGGGGAGTCCAGCCTGCGTGGCTGCCAGGACGCCGGCCACAGCACTACCTACCCCACCGATCTGGGGCACGACCAGGGGCATGGGCACGGTCTTCCCACGGGAAGTCTTTCCTACAAGTGCGAAAAAGAGCCACTTCAACCCTATATATTACACTAATTCTTTCAATCACTAATGAAATATTTCCTTTCTTTCTCTTATATGTGCATATGGAAGACAAAAGAAAAATATGGTCTTGATTTCTATTTGCCACCATGAAGACAAATCAATTCCCAAAACACAGCTGCTGTCAGAATGGGGAAATACTTTTAAAACTACAGATCTACGTGCTATCCTATACTTCACAGTGCTCCAAAGCTGACACCAGCATCATGAGCATTAAAAAACTTGCAGTTTCATAATTTTATGTGAAAAAACAGCAATGACGAAAAATACAGACCACTGGAGGGAAACTGGATTACAAGAAATATCTACAGTCCAGATACTAGTATCTAAGAGATGATTAATACACCAGATAAATTGTTCAGCAATGGTCCATGCAAACAGACCCTCTATAATTCTGCCAAAGTCAGCGAGATCAATGTGCTCTGCTGAACGACTGTGGCACTGGCCACTCAAAAGAAAGCACCTAGGGGCAGCTGTAACTTACGCTGATTTCATATCCCCCTTGATTTCCAAATGTGTTAGATTCTGCAGCTCTTCCAAACTATATCCCTGAATTACCCTCGGGAGATACTTGATCCTATTTTAGGCATGAATGTGACCCTTTTCTTCCCCTTCGTTTCCCCAGATTCTGTAAATACTATACGCTTCTTTTTTTAGATAAGTGTTTTAATATAACCATCAAACTCCAGACAGACTATTGACCACCAAAAATGTGAGTGACTTATGTACACCTGCTAGTTTCAACATAGGATCTGGGCAGAGGGTGAGAAACCCCCCCCCCCCAAAAAAAAAGGAAGGAAATATGCACTAACAAATATGTGCAAGTCTGTAGAAAGAAAATATTAAAAAAAAAGTACAATAAAATTCAGGGCATGTGTTTGAGCATTTAATGTTTAAAGTATAAATCAGGTGCTGAAGAAGCACGGAGCATCCACTTGTGCCTCCTTGAGAGGCTTTCTGCTGGGCTTCCTCTGCAACTTCCATACAGGCCATCGGCTGCGTTCCTTGCACCACTCCAGACTTCTCTAAGAGGTTGTTACACGAGGGGTGATAAATACCAGCCCTTAGACCTTAGAGACCCCAATACCAATCACAGAGGTCTCTAAACTACCCGTCCCCTCTGCTTTACAGGGTCAGAGAAGATCTGGTGGCCAAGCAGGTGTTTTTGGAGGCTGGTCAGATACACAGAAACACATTCAAGTACCTAGAGATGAAATACTCAAAAGAGCAGCTGAAGCACCTGTGCTATCCCCTTGGCTAGTAGCCCATGGGGAGGTGTTGGCCACCTGCTCAGTGTCCCCAGCTGCAAGCTGTTTACTGCAGCCCGAGAACAGCCTAAACCAGAGCAGCTGAGCCCTGCTGCCTTTTGCTCTTTTGAGGCTAGGAGAAGTTTTGAGGTGTGCTGTTCGGCTCCCTGTCTTCAGCACTGTTCCCTCCACAGTTGGAGCATCAGCAGCCCCTGGATGTCATCAGGAGCCCCATGGCAGGTGAGGGGCATTGGAGGAGCTGCTGGACTTTGCAGCATCTCAACAAGAAAGCAGCTTGTGTGAGCTGCTTCTGGGAGTACTTTTGACTCCTAGGCCTGGCTAAAAACTCTTACCCTTGTTTTAACATTCAGCCTGAGATAAGGGCTTGATGCAGCATTCTCTGTTTCTCAATTATAGACTATTTTACTAATTCCTCTGTAACTTTGGCTATCATGTCTTTAACAGTGAACACGTAGCTTTTCATAGTTTTCTGTTGATGTGTTCTATTTCCTTAAAATTGCTTTGCTTTTCTGTGATGTGGAGAGAAAAATATGTTTTTTTTTTTTTTAAATAGAATCTTAAAACGGCTCAGACATGCTTTCTTGTATTTTTAAGATATTGTCTATAGAACAGCTCACAGAAAAAGAAAAAGCTCTTTTGTTGTTGTTTGTTGTTGCTTTGTTGCTGTTAAGGCAAAACAGTCTGTTGATGTGGCAAGCAGGTGGCACGACACTAAGCCTACATGACAGTATATCTGTAATACCGTTTTCTTTAAGGAAGCTCCTATGGTATTTCTCCTTGTTGAGCTAAAGGTCAGGGTGTCAGGTGACTTCAGCAGGAAACAGTCCTCTGAGCTGCGAGAGTCCTGCTGAAGTTGGTGACATTAAGAAAGATGGAGGCAAATTGGAGAGAGTCCAGAGGAGATCAACAAGAATGATTAGAGGTTTTGCAAACATGACCTATGAGGAAAAGTTAAAAGAATCAGATTTGTTTAGTCTGGAGAAGCACAGGCTGCGTAGGGACATGATAACAGTGTTGAGCTATATAAAAAAGTTATGATAAAATGCACTCTGATCAAATGTTCTACATATTTGCTGAGGGCAGGACGGAAGTTAATGTGTTTGTCCTGGAGCAGGGACTGTTTAGGTGAGGGCACTAGGGGAAGATGCCTCTCATGCTGCGTTAGGGACTGACCTGGCTGTGGAAAACGAGCGCAGCTGCAGCTGCTGGACCTTTGAAGGCCCATAGGGATGTCCTCGACCAGCTTGGTCGCGCTGCAGAGGGGCCACTCAATTTGGAGGACTCTTGTAACGTGCCATCCCATGAGGATCTTGGCTGGGTATGGCTGCTACAGAAAGGTGATTTGGGTGAACTTGTGCTCACTTCCCACTGTATATGCGAAGGTGACACCAGTTGCTTTCATTCTAACTATATTGACATAGCTTTCACGTCCTTTCTGTTAGCAGTTCAGTTCATCAGGTTTTGTGCATGCTGCATAAGCAGAAATAGTTGTTTTCTCTGTGTTCCAGTGGTAGAAGGGAAGCAGGCATGGGCTTTAGGCCTTTGCCTCTTAGTACTGATGTGTTGTGCTGCAGCCTGTGCTCATGGAGGTGGCAGTTCTGTGACACTCACAGATGTGGGTACTTTGTGCATTCTTCCTTTTCTTGCTGGCAGAGCCTTTTAAGTTTTCTGGATTAATCATAGGGTGAAGTAAATCATTTGCAACTGGAAAAAGGGACACTTTTTAGTTATTTTCCACTAACAGTACAGCCTTTAACAGTATTTCAGTGTACACCAGGTTTGTCACCTGTGTGTGACAGTGTGACCAGTGTACACCAGGTCAAATGAGCTCCCTCACTTACACTGGTAGGACACGTATGTGCAGATATGTTTGTGTATGTAATACGCCGTGCAGCTGGAGCTCTAGTTACCTCTCAGGGAAGCCTGTTGCAGCTGTACACTCCCGTGGATCAGTAGTAAAGTGTTTCAGAGATTCATAGGAATGTTAATATGTTTGACATAAATACAGTATGTTAGTGCTTGGGCCCTGTTGACAGGTTTGTCATTTGTTTAGTCCTTGCTGCTCTGTTTTCAGGCAGGGCGCTCACTTCCACAGAGCTGCTCCCAACAGGGACAATGAGAGCGATGTGTAAATGCCAAAATGTGGTCTCCTCTCGGGAGCTGGTGCCTTGCACCTGAGCTGGCCCCGGCCTCCTACCTGGGCCGCTGCCTCCGCTGCTGGTGAGGTTTGGCCACAGCAGGACATATTGCAGACACAGGACCGAGCCCTTCGCAGACTTAGGAGGACTCTGTTGGCCCTTCGCTTATAAGAGGAAGAAACCCCTCAGATACTTAATCTGTGTTCCTGTGCCGGGACCAGCATGGTTCAGCAGCATGAAGAGGCCATTAATACAGTTGCCTCTTAGTCATAGGCTCAGCCCGAGGTCCAAAATCCTTCATGGGAATACTGAGGAAGAGGAAGGCCAAGGGACTGGAGAAAGGTGCAGGCCACAGGGAAACTGGTAGGGGCCACCAGGCTTTGGCAGAGGAAGAACGGGATTAATTGCTGGAAGCCACTGCTTGCAAAATGCCCCCCGACTGATGTGACTGTGTGCCACATCTGATTCTCCATATTGTAGTTTTGAGTCTTTAGCTCTGTCCATTGAGCACCCTATGGAAGATAAAAGATTTCCCAGAGATGAGGTCCTTTGAAAGGACAGGTTGGAGGGCAAAGATGAGAAAATATATTTAATATATTTCAATGAAAATGAAATGAGATGCCATCCAGCTGTAAAATCTTTCCTGAGTTTCAGTGCAGGTTCTCTTCTGTGGTAAATCCATGGAGTTCTGGGATAGAACCTGAGATCTCCAGCCTTCAGCTGGAGACCTGCCACCCTTCCACTTCACTTACCCACTTAGGCACGAATGTGTGTACTAGTGCTTACTTAGTGCTTACTGCTCCCTATCACTAGTGATATATCTTCATACATTCCCTGGTATCTTTCATAAAAATGTGAACAGTTAAAAATTAAGAAGTACCATATTCTAGTATTACAAATTGTAGCACAAAATAACAGTGGATACAGGAAATTAAATTTATTTAGTTCCATTCTCTTGGGTGTATTACATATCATGACCCTCCTGCCACTAACAAACCTGCTGTTAAATCCATCAGAATTGATCTATGTTTAGCTATTCATTTTATGTATATTAATTTGAACAGAACATTTGTTTGGCTTAAATTTTACTTTCAGTGGTGGAATGTATGTTCCAAATGCGAGCACAGGCGATTTGGTAGGATTTAGTTAGGAGGAATGTAGAATGTTAGTTTACAAAGATAATAACTGAGCTATTAAAGCCAACAACCCCTTTTAAAGCAAACATACCATTAAAATATAGGAACACTTTATGGTGTAAATAAAATTGAGGATATGGATTATTTAAAGATAAAAATTTTAGGGGTAGCTATGAGAGAAAGTTGAATAAAAATGTATTTAATTGCACCACATTTTTTTTTTCTAAAGTGAACTTCAAAAATGGAAATAACGGATGGTGGTTTATGGAGGGGGAAAAGACAGCTACACAGACAGTGACGTTAGAAATCCATTTTACTTATGGAGATGTATAATAGTGATTTGACTTTTATTTTCCAATCTGAATCAGATTTCAGGAAAAAAAAAATTGCGCCTAAACTCATAAATGGCAGAATTTATCTTGCTTGTGAATCCATACAGTGGAAAGGGAAGCAAGACATTTGCTTCTAGATCATTCTCCTTAGCTGAATGACAGATACAATAATTCCCTCTATTAGCCAGATCCATTGTCTTTATTTTGCACAGAAGTACTGTATTGCTGAGGTAGACTTCCACGGCTATGCATATTTTAAGGGTTATTTGGCAACACAAGTAAAGCTAAAAGTAGCCTCTTAATCTAATTAATTGACATTTCTGAATCTTGCTTTCACAACAACACATGGTTTCATGTTCTGGGTTTTAGCACTTGTCAAGCTTTTTTGGAGAATGTTTTGGTCAGAATGACAAGATAATTTGTGACTGAGGCTCCAAGCTAGAGAAGTGTTTAAGGCTATAATGATTTATTATCATCACAGAATAACAAAATTTACAAAGCGTTTCATCAGAATTTTTGAAATAAGTTTGCCACCGTGGTAGAAGCATCCAGGGAGGGGAGGGGGGTGTCTTCCTACACAAATGCCCGTGTGACTTATTTGTAATAATTACAATGTTAAATTTATTTTGGAGCTTTTCTTGACAGACTTGTAGCATGGCTGGAAAGACAAGGGGTGAGAGAATTGTAACAACCAACAAGGTAAACTCTGCCTTTTTTTAAAAACAAATACACTATGTGACTAAAAAATAATAAATATATGCTTCACACAATATATACATAGCCACATTGAACTATCAGTGTTAACGTCTTGGCAGGAGATGCAGGGGAGGTAGTCAGGCTGTAAAAACTTTAAAGCAGTGAATGCCTGTGCTTTTTGCCATTCAAAAATGCATAGAGATGTATTTTCTTAATGGGTGAAATAGGTGATATTACTGAGTGACAGCGCATTAATGGGCTGGCAATTGTGGACTTTTAAGGCAACTGCTATAAAAAGAAATAATGTAACATCACTAATTTTGCCTTCATTTTGATTCTTTGCTAAGTGAGCTAAGGATGCCAGAGTTTGAACAAAATGTCTGACTCTGAATGTGAGGTATTTCCACTTATTCTCTGTGTTTCTATAATTTACTTATTATGTAATTAAATACCTTAAAACCGTAGGCATTGGTTAGTTTAGACAAAGTTTTGACAGTTATTTGACTTCAGCGGCTGGGAATAGCAGGCACTTCTGCGATGCCCTGAAGTGCTTTTGAGGCTGCAGTTTTGCTGGGCGCTCGGCCACGCACCTTTCCGGCGCGAGCTTTTATGGAGATGCCGTCGTAGCTCATCAGAGGATGCGGTGAGGACTAACATGTTTGGCACCGACTGTACATCCCACGTTGTTTGTTATAGTAAAGACAATATTGTGCATCCATGGGGCGCCTTTTGTCTCCAAGGATCACAGTGTTTCTTGTAGAAATTATCTTTAATTATTGTATGTATTTCCAAGGCACTAGCACTGTAGTAACTATGTGCCCTTTCCAAGAGCTAGGACACTGTGAACTAATGGCAGGCAACTTTCAAGCTGGCACAGGGAGTGACCCCTTGTGTTCCAGGCATTTTTTTTCCTTCACAGGACTAGCCAGGCACTTGCATTTAGTGAGCTGGAATGTAGAAAGATGTCTCACATCTCCGACGAGCGCTTGCCAGATTCAGGCTCTGATGGATTTCTGGCAAGAGTCAGTTCCGGAGTTCAGGACCCACCACAGAGAATATCTATTTATTTAAGCTATTTATAGCATTTCTAAAGAACTCCTCACTGTATTATCTCAGCATGTCACACAAATTAAAGGTACACCATGAATTAAAGGTATACTACCAGTATCCAGCCTTCCCGGCTGGAGGAAGGCCCTGCAGTAGGAGTCCATGCAGGAAGCAGGTTGCCACAGATGTGGCTGGGGACGCAGAGGTCCAGTGTTCTAACCACACGTGTGCTGAAAGCTACACTGTGCAAGTCTAAGTGCAGAGGGCAGATGGGTTCATTCTCTGTGAGCCAAAACTTCCATGTTGTTCAACAATCAGCTCAAAATTGAGCTTGTCATAGCCGAGCCTATTAATTACACATATGTTAAGAACTTAATTCAACTCTGGATAGATGCTGAATGGACAAAATCTTCTAAGGGACGAGGGAAAGCGAGACCTCAGCTGACAGCAGAGTGGAAGCTCTTGTAGGGGGTGTCACCCCAAACTGTCCTGTGAATTTGTCAATGTGTTTCCAGTTGCTTCTCAGGGTGCTCTCTTGATTGACAGAGGAACTTGTCTCTACCTAATCTACGGGTAGGGGAGAAAGAAACCTGCATTCAGGTTCAGTGAGAAGCAAATTAATGATTGAAGGCCATTCAACATATGGATCTTAGATGTTGCAGTCTTACTGTGTATGTATTTTATGGAGGATTCCTTTAGCTACTGAAAAGTACTCTGAATGTGGGATTTGTTGTCTCAGTGGGTGTCTTGCACAGCAAGAGCAACAAGCAGTTGCACTATTATTTAGTGTAACAAGTTAGTAACAAAAAATCCACCACTTTTTTTTTTTTTTTTTTTTTTTTTTTTCCCCCTCCCTTCTGTTACCATTGAAGCCAGCAGTAGGTTATGGTTTAGACGTGAAAGCAGTAGATCAGCTTAGGCATCAGCAAGCTTGTTTAGATTCAGTTCGTGGTTGCACGGAGGCAATCACACGTTATCCCTTCCTCTCCACACCCTGATCAGTTAATGTCGTGACCAAAAGTGATGCTCAGGCTCTCTATATTGGAGCAGTAATGTAATTGCTAGAGCTGGCATTGAGCTACCTTCCCAATGACTTTTTTCCCAGAAAGGAAGTTCAGGGACTGGGTCATAATTGGTAGACTCATTAGTATTAAATTATGTGGGTTTTATTAGGGGCCAGACATTCACTTGTTTAAATGTAGCTGGCATTTTCATGCCTCTCTAAGGAAATGTAATATGTATTGCATAGGCAATACACACTGACTTTTATTGGTGCAGACCAAACTCGCAGGTGAGCAGGGCACCTGCTCGTGTCAGTGCTTAAGGCTTTTGCAGTGGGTTTTTTCCAGCAGGTAAGAAGCCGAATAGCTGAACAAAGAGCACACCCTAGTTATTTTTTCCCCTTCTCCTCAGAAGATTGAGAGCCTCTTGGAGAGAGCAGTGCTTGTTTTTGTGAGTGGTTCTATGTAAGAGCAATAACAACAACTTAGGATATACTGTGATGCTATGAACTTTGGGTGTCATTTCAGTTTGACCATGTCCTTCAGGGTACAGCCTTTTCATAGTCCCATGAAACTGAACTGAACCTATGTAGAACACTGTGACTACCTGTCAGCATTTCACAAAACATAGCGTAGGACAGAACATGGCATCTAGTTGAACATGGAGAGTGCTAAGATATCTCAAGCAATTATGTTTTAAGAGGCATATGTTAAACATATGCATATATTCCTATCTATAAAATGCTCTTTGTACCCCAAGTCTTTTGCAAAATGTGTGTATTTTTATACATCTTTAGTTCTATCAAATGAGTAAATTTTTCCAGTGACACCTGTTGTTTACTAAAGATACAATAATTCTGTATGGATAAGGAAAACCTTTGTCAACGACTGGTCTGTTTTTCTCAGAGGTTTTATTGATGCATTTTCTCAAAATCCTGTATGTCCACTTGGTTTAACATTGAGTATTATATGATGAGTCGAAAATTCTGTTTGTTTAGGCAGCTTATTTATCTGTTCAAAATCTTGGAGCATTTGACAGTGTATATTTAAATTCAAGAAAAAACAAAGGTGGAAATAAACAGACTGCTCCATAGGGGGTTCCCAGGAATTGAAAGATATGTTGCACACCTTATTGATCCAATCACACTTGGATTAGCTGGAGAATTGCTGTGTGGTTAACTAACTTGCAGGGTGATATGAGAAAGCAGTCTCTCCTAGTGTAATTAAATGATAAGTTCACATTCAAGGGACCATTGTAAGTTACTGAGAGTGTCATATACAATGCCAAAAATAGGCTGTCTCGTGATGAATACCCTTATTAACAGCTACACTGCTCTGTGTTCATAGGATATGGCTGAGGAATTCAACAGGGCTTGGTCCTGTTTGTTAAAAATCCCCCAAGAGCCTTTAGACAACACTCGTACAGATGACTACATCTGCAAAGCAAGTAGACAGCGTGCTCCTAGCCCATGGTGGTGTGGCTGTTAACCATGTTCTGACAGACAAAAATAATCTGGATTAGCCCCTTTTTGATGTAATCAACATTATTTTCCACGGGAACGCATTGGGAATCTCAGGCTGCTCGGCAATAAGACTGTGGGCGATGCAGCAGCCCCCGAACCGCGAGGAGGTGGCGGGAGCCACAGGGCAAGGACGTGGGGACAGGGAGGGCTTTCTGCCCCTGTGCCAAACTGAGGCTGCCGGCCATGCACCCTATGGCATCTGCGTGGCAGTAGCTTGGCTTAGGTGTAAGCAGGAATAACAATATTTATTTTCTTGCTGAGGGAGACAATGTTCTGGGACTACAAAAGCTGTAAATAGGATGATCTGTAACTGTAGTATCTGCCTTTGCACTTAGCTTCTTAATAAAGGAATTGGACTCCTGAATCAGGAGTGAAATCACTTTTATTTCTCACTGAAAACTAGCTGTGAAAACCTGGGGAGAGAAAAGGGAAAATTATTAACTGAAATTCTCAAAACTGCATAGAGGAGTGGGACATTCTTAATGCACTGAAATTCAGCTCAAACATAGCTAGGTTACTGTGTGGAAAGAACTGGCTTTTGCATTTCTCTTAAAATATATGAAAGCGTGGGGGGGGGAAAGAGGATATAAAAACATTGGAAGCATTTTTTTGCACAAATGTGATTTATGTTGAATAAATCCAAGATACCAGTGTATTTTTTCATTTTGCATTTCAAGGTCATGTGTGTCTCCTTCAACTCTTATATGAAGACATTCTTTTTACTCTGTTTTTCAAAACAACCTATTGTAGTACGACTAGCTGCCTTATCGGGGTAAGGAATTGCCGTACTTAGGAGCATTTAGAGCTGTTTATTTGAAAAAAAATAATACAAGTAAGTTTTTCCTTTACCACAGGCTTTCTATTTTGAGCATGCTCAGTGGCAATAAATTTGTATTGCCATCTTTTACGTGCATGTATGTTTTGCAAGCCAGCAGGAAGTTATTAATCTATCGCTTACTATTAAGATGACAGTGATGTTTAGATTCAGAACTCAAGTAGAATGTGCATCACAATTGGATGCTGCTAGATAACAGTCCCAGAAGCTTCTTTATGATATGTGATGGATCTATAAGACAATTGTTTCAGGGCACTTCTGTGTATATTGTTAATATGATGCGTGATGACGTGACCAATTATAGTAAGCTAATGTTCAAACAGCATGTCACAACCTGTGTATCAATGTATTAGATCTCTTCTCTCAACAAACAAATGAAACCAAGAGCAAGATGAGCTGAAAAGTCACTGACCTCATAAAAGGTCAAAATTCCTCTATACTGACCTTCCTACTACAACATAATTATGAGAACATTATTTAAATCTGGGGGGAGGAGAATTAGCTTTAATCTTTAAATGTGTGATTTGATTTGTCAGGAAAAAGCTTGTCATGAATTTCCAGAGGTGGAAAAATCCATCTGTGGCAGTGGTTGTGGTGTTAGGAAGTGTCTCCAGCTTGCGATATGCCGCAGCTTTGAGGCTGGAATGGGGAGACGGGTTTGGAGGAGCCCCAGCCTTGCTCCTCTCCCGCTTGCTAGACAAGGAAACCTCAGCAGAAATGCTCCCCAAATCTGCTGGAGTGACGCTTCCGTGGTGAGGAGACAGTGTCTCAGGACAGATGGGGATGTCTCCCCACATCAAGCTCTGCCTTTTGTGGTGTCAGTGTCACCGAAAGGGACCTGTCTGGTCTCCACTGAGCAGCTATCACAATCAGGCGGGCTTTCTTTATACAAATGAAATGCTTCTCGGACTTAGTTAGAGACTAAAGAACATCTTGTTTGTTTGGCTTTTACATACATGGTGTAGATGATGGAAACTGTCATCTGCTCCAACGGGAGATGTTCTTAGATGCAGCCAAACTGCCTGCAGCTACTCCTCCACGTGTGTTTCTGCATGCGGCCGGTGCACTGTCAGGGCCCAACTTCTGCAGTACGTGACTGCAGGGAGATGATCTTTCTGCTTTAGAATACTACTGGGTCACTGTGGTCATTTTGGGTACTTTATGGAGGATTTGTGAACCTACAGTTCTGTTGTGCGAGCAGAAACTGTCATGAGGTAACGTAAGTTGAGAGGTAACCTTTCAGCAGAATGGTTTGAGTTAAAATAAAGGAATTGAAAAAGAGTACAATGACCAAAAAAATCTATAAAAATGCAATTGCGCTAATATAATTTTATCACTTATTTAAAAATTTAGTCGACCCAAAAGACTACCAAGTGTGAAATTAAGGAACAGCTCCTCTACTTTTATGGAAATCACTCTTCTTCACTTGTCTAATAGCCTGATTTTGTCAGATCATTTATTTCCATGGTTTTAAAATGAGCTTGACAGACAGAATTTTATAACACCACTTTACTGCAAATAAGAACATCATTTTCGCTTATTAAAACTGAAGCTTAGAGAAAGCATTAAAATTAACAGTTCACTCTGCTTTAACCTTTTGAATACTACTGTGACTTTATTCTCCACTCCATGTGTAAGGAGGGACTCGGTGACTGCTGGGTACAGGACTCGAGCGGGGAGTTGCAGGAGGACGGCCGAGCACGGAGCCGCCTGGTCCTGCCCCGTTCTGCTCGCGCCTGCCGTGACAATTCTGTCTGCAAACATTTAAAACACCACTGACAGAAATTAATACTCGCTGCAGTGAAGGTGACTTCAGGCTTCAGAAGACTGTAGTAAGGAGAGGTGTCGAGTTGGTGTGTTATAGCAAACATGGTCTGAGATCACAGGCATGTTGCTGCATACAGCAAACACTATAAACTGCAGCATGTTCTCCTAACAGATGTTTCACTTTTGGTATGAGTTTCCTCTCTGAGCAATGAGAACTTTGATTTTGGAGGTCACTGACAGATGATGAATTCTTTGCTTCATAGCTGGCAGTAACTCGAATGTCATGGCGCTGGTGCTGGGACACATCCTCCCCCGCTTTGGCTAATCTCCAAAAAAAGTCGTCTTCACAGCTGGACTTTATCCGTCTTGTGGGGAAGGGGGGGAAAGGCTCAGTAATGACAGTTCAGATCAGATTTGCCCATGCATGTTCATGCAGACTCGTTCTGCTTTGTTTTATGCCTGCAGTAACTCAGGGCCGTTGGTTCTTGCCCTAGCATTTTGTTCTTTTTTTTTTTTTTTTTTAAGCTAACTGGGAGAAAGATTGGGAGTCCCAGGCCAGGCAGCGTTGCTGCGGTTCAGGCTGATCCCTCTGAGCCAAGTCATCCTTCTGCTGACAGTGGTTATTCCTCGAAGTCAATGGTAAAAAAATATAATCTATTTATATTTTTAGCATCTTAGTAGATAAGAGACACAGATCACTTCCAGGATCTTCACTGGAAAAAGTGATTCAGACTGTGGCAAGGGTTTTCTCTGTAAGCCTATATAACCTAAGGATGAAGGCAGTAGCCAGAAAAACGTGTGGCTGCCAAGTGAGCTGAATTTGGATCTCCTCTTCAGAGACTTCTGTACCTTGGCTCTCCCTTGTCCATTTGCAGGTCAGCAAGGGAAATCTATTTTCTCCCAGCCCCAAAGAGATTTCCTAAAGTTTTGAAACACTTAGGCGGGAGGAGAAAGACTTAATGTCTCTCTTTGTGTTTAAATAAAGTAGGATGAATAGAAGAATTTCTGGTTTCAGCTATAGAGTGCCTCCGTGTTCAGTCTAACCCCTCTTCTCTTCCGCTGTCTTTACATAAGACTCTGGTAAACTTCATTTCCTGCCCTCAGATGTCTGCAATGGTGAAGGCTGTTTCTATGCAGAGCCTTATTGCTGCTTTTCTCTGTAACTAGAGTTTCATTTCAGTGCTTAAAAAGATTCCTATGCAAGCTAATAACTGTGTTTTTTGAATGCCTCTAAATGAAAGGACTGCATAATGGCACAGTATTATCAACATTGCATTATCATTGTCACAGCCCTTTGGTCCTGTTACAGCTCATAACGATGAGAGATGCTAGATGGAGGAGAGACACCTCACAAATTTCTCCACCAGCGTTTCCTGCAAGTCCAGATTTAGTTTGAGTTCTAATTGCTGTATCCTTTTGGTGTGATTAAACCATCATTCCTTGCCTTTAAGGATCAATCCTCTGGACTGGATGTTGAGAATCAAATTGCCTCTGTGCCCTGAAGTCTGAGAATCAAATGAAGAAGTTTACTGCATGGAGACTTCAGATTTTAGTTGAACTAAGTCTAAAAAATCACCAGAGAACTTTTTACTATGTCAGGGAATTAATCAGGGAATTACTATGTCAGGGAATTTCTACAAGACTTTAGGAGAGGTTACACAGGATGGAATAAGGCATGGTTGTATTATTACTGGAAAAAGTATAGCCTTGTATCATTTTCATAATTGGGAGGGAAAACTTATCCGCAGCCCAGCCTAAAATTAAGGTTGATGGCACAGGAAAGTCTAGCAGTCAAAGTTTAAAGTTCACCTACAAACTTGATATGAGATAAGGAAAACAAATTTCTATCAGGAATCCTTTGGCAGCAAGTATGGAAATGAAAAAACTTTTAAATTGCAATTTCCGATCCTCGGAGATCTAAAAGGACCATTAAGATAAGTTAAAGATATGTTACTGTGCACTACAGGTGTAATAGCCAATTAGCCATCTACTCAGTATGCCAAAGAGGTATCATCAATTCAGACTTACTACCTGTGGCAGCTTTTTCCAATTTATAGAAGAAATAAAACAATTTGAGTAACAAGTGAAGATGAGGTGGTGCTGGAATAGCTTGCAAGCAGAGATGTTTTTCAGCATGTGACACTATTTGCAAAGAAAAACTCAGAAGTAAAATAAGATATCTTAACATTTCTTTTAGGATTGCAAGTAAGGACTGGGAATCTGGATGTTTTTCATCTCAAAAAAAAAAAAAAAAAATCTCATATCTCTGCACCCCACACCTGCACACCCTCCTTCAGAAAACATGTTAAAGTTGTGATTTTAAATTTAGCCACAAGAAGTTGAATGGGTCTTAGGAGGCTTCAAGGCCACAGTCTTGTCCTGGGGGTGATGTAACGATAACTCCTGTATCATTCTTGGCAGATGCTTGTCTCATTTTTGTTTAAAAACATCATTTGTGGAAAATGCACAATGTATTCAGGAAATCTTTTCCTGTGCTTCACTGTTTTTGCTGTACTATATATATAAATATCCAATCTAACTCTTCCTTCCTGTAATTTAAACCCATTATTTCTTACTTTATTCATTGTGGATTAGGGTAGCTTTGAATCTGTTCTTTTTTCTGCAGCCTGTAGTGTGGCTATATTCATGTTATCAAGTAACATACTTTGGTCTTTTCTTCATTGGTTTAATTGTGCTGCTTGCCCGGTTTGTTCTCAAAAGCTCTGACTTCTTGACTTACAATTTCATTCAGATCTCCTCCATTTGGACCATATCTTTGAAGTAAGATTATGCAAACTGGTCTTACCTGAGCCTTTCCAATATAGCAAATTATTACTTTGTTTCTTCATTCAATATACATTATAGTATATTTGTCTTTTATACACCGCAGTATGGCATTAAACATTCTTTATAGCCACAGAACATTTTCAGATCATGCTTGTAATTTATCTAGCTCTTACTATAGTGTAGCATACGTGCAGCATGTTTTGGTTTCATTTGTTCAGCAGATTTAATAAATGTATCTTTTATTTCATCATTCAGGTCATTAATGAGAGTGTTGAATAATACCTAGCTGAGACCCCTGCAGACACCCATTTGATTCGTCCTTTTCAATTTGATGGTGGACCATTGATAATCATGCCCTAGATATGGTTTTCAACTACTTTTGCACCCACCCTGTTGTGTTTTCATTGGCATTATGTTGGACATTGCGTTGGAAATCAGGAACAAGTGGTAGCTGTTGAAGTGTCTGAGAATCCCATAACTATAAACAGTAATATGCCTCTGGAGTTCCTGACAGTTCAGTGAGTGGGTTTGTATTTTTACTGGTGCAGCTGGTGCTTTTTAAGTGATACACAGAAATCCACTTGCTAACAAATAATTGCTAAGATATACAGTAAAGAAATGGGAGGTTGGGTTCAGAAAACCAAAAAATAACACTGCATCTAATCATCAAAGAGGAAGCTGTACTACAACGGATTTGACTGAGATTTTATGTAAATCCCATCCAGATTGTCCACTCCAGCATTTGTTTTATAAGTCTAATAAACAGTAAGGATGTGGAGAAGTTGTTGATAATCAAGAAAGCAGCTGCTCTAGTGAGCTGCTAACCTAAGTAAATGATGGACATCTTGCTGTTTCTTCTTCAGTTTTGTCTATATGGCCTGCAGGGGAAGATCAGAATACAGTTAGCCAAAGCTAACTCACTTAGTGAGTTCTGAATCCTATAGGCCCTTCCTACCAAATGGAGAGAAGAAAAAAAAAAAAAAAAAAAAAAGCCGTAAATATGGGCAAGAGTTGATGTGTGTTAGTCATCTTAAAGCACTCAGTAGTTTCCTAGGCTTCAAAGTAGCACTGGTCTCTTCTAAGATTTAATCTGTGAATTTAATATCTTTTAGGTTTTTAGTAAGTCCTAGAGACCAAGCTGTATCAGGTGGAAGTGACAGGGGAGTGGATGTATTTGAAGCAGCCCAGCAAACAACAAAGCGACCTGGTCTGCTTTCTGTGCTGTCCTTATTGTGACTGACCAAAGAACTCTTCTAGCTTTGTATTCTTCAGGGAAATGTCTTGAATTAGGGGCAGAATTTCACCTGCAACATAAGATTGTTCTTTTTCATCAGTTCTTAGTCTGGCTTCACAATCTAAGTACCCCTTGGCAAACTCCTTAAATACACCATTAAGAAAAAGCTGGCTCTTACAGTGGGAAATGTGCACTTACTAAAAGACAGGCTCATTGTAAAGGATGTAATTATAATTTGTGCAATAAGCTGTCCATGTGTTTTTATGCACCACTAGAAGCCTCACTGACTTTTGCAAGCCTTCCTCCATTAGAATATTAGTGGAAGAAATTTCAGTTCAGTGTCCTCTTTCAATCCCCAATTTGGTGTAAACTGTGAGAGCTTTGTATACAAAAGATCAAGCTGTTAAAGGTAACATTTGCCTCCATGTTGCAACATGCTTTGTAGTGTTATATTGTAGAAGTTAAAAAATGTAGAAGAAAGTTGGATGAGAAAAGTATGAGGTTTTCTTACAGTAGCAAGGATAGGTCAGATACAGTCTCCTGATAGGTTGAATCTGCTATAACTCTGCTAGTGTCACTGGATTCTGCTGATTTAGACCATGCAAGTGTCTGGGCTTAGATTCCACTAGTGGTGTTAAGGCATATTCAGGCAAACCCTTCATTCATCAGTTCTATGATGAGCACTTCATGCATAGAATCTTCTTTATCATTCCTCCCCATAATTCAATGTTAACATTTTCTCTTTCCTTGGTCTTTAAGATGTAAATAATCATCTGATTAAATATCTCTTGAGAAGATTATGCTATGGATAGAGGACTGTCATTGCACCCCTCACAATCAATGTTTCACTTGTTTATGTTATATATGTACACCTGTGAGTAGTTGCCATTACCCTTGATTGCAGCGTGGGAGATTCCTAGCTTAAAACAGAACCATGAAAAAAATCCATCTTTTTTAAATAGTGTCTTTTTACAAATGCAAAAGCAAGGAAATGCACAGACTACAGATAAACAAAGCAACATTAATACAGAGAAAAAGATATTTTAATAAGAGCACAGCAGTTGCTGAAACAGCTTTGGTCCCTTCATTGCTGCTGTTATAAACATTGTGGCTTATATGGAATATTTCTCGACAGATAAACTTGATTTCTTCCTAGAACTAAAATTCCCATAATATCTTATGCTAGGTATGTCCTGGGTTTTAGTGAGCACCTGATACTGTTACTCGCATAGTCTTACCTGATAAATTAATTGACATAGGCTTCATAGAAACACTGCGTGTGGCTTGAACACCCAGCCAGGGAACTGTACAAAGTGCAACAATAAAATGGTTTCAAGTATAAGGAAGTTTCCTATTAATGTAATGCAGGGAATAGTGCTGGGTCCAGTGTTATCTAGCATCTTCATTAATGATCTGAAAGAGATGAGTAAACAACTGGTTAATGAAATTCACAGATGATTGGAGACATAAATATCACTAAGGGTAGCAAAATAATAGAAAGGAACTGAGATCAGATACATGCCAAAGAAATAAGGAAGGAATGTCAGTTGGGACAAATGCAAGGTAATGCCCTGGGAGGAATGGAGACTGCTCTGCCCTCTGAGGGGAAATGCGACAAGCAGAATCAGAAGCAGACAGCAAAGGTAGCCCTAATTCTGTGGTCTGGCATGGCACGGACCAGGCCCTGGCAATCCACAACAGCTCTGCACTACAAATACAGCAGCGGGTAGGGCTGCTGGAGAACTGGTACAAAACCTGTTTCAGACCTGAGGACTTCCCTCCTCCAGGGAAATCCTCTGCCGGCTGTTAAACTAGCTTGTAGGCTGCTTTGTATCCCTACTGGGATGCAAAACAGCTTCAACAGACTGAGAATTGCACCTGGAGGACAGAAGAGGATTATTTAGGGCAGCACAAAGAAGGAAAGAGAAAAGGAGGAGAGGAAGGTGTGAGTATGATAATAAAATGTTATTAAAAATGGAAATTTTAGCCTAGGTATCAGGGGAAAAGCTCCTAACAGTGAGATCTAATTAATCAGTGGAATAGTCTTCAGAGGAAAATGGTGCAAGCCCTCTCACTGAGGAGGTTTAAACACTGAGTAGAGGAAACACCAGAAAGCCCTGGTAAGAAACAATCCAGACAGGCTGGGGGTGGGTTAGCCATGTGTTCAGCTGGTCCACTTGGTTTTATCACAATGAGACAAAAATCTCCGATATTTTATATTATCATAGAGTAGTAATCTATGTTCTACATGAAAGTGATGATTTTAGGCAATGTTTGTATGTCTTAGCCACAAACCCCTTTTCCACCAAGATATTTCTGCTGCAGTGTACTGAGACAAAACTCATCATTTTATAACTTTATAAGTTTTGTTTCTCCTCTGTGTCAGAATGGATATGGGTGGCTTTGAAAACTCCTGTAGCTCAGGAAGAACAGCTTAAAACTTAAGAAATGACCCAAACCCAACCATCTACATTTAGTTGGTTAATAGCCAGTTGTGGATGTGGTTTGTGTGTATTTATATACATATATGCATACATGTATGCACATAGGCACGATCATTTCTGTGTTTGTATTTGAGCCTGCTGGAATCGCTACTGGCCGTACGGACTGTACTAGCAAGAAGAGGCCTCATGCAGAGCTGAGGTAAAGGAACATTTTCATTCCCTTTTCTCGGCTCTGAGTTAGATCTTCATTTTGTTAAATTCTAGGGCTTGCATCTTGTGTAATTGTTCCTTCTACTTTGAAAATCTGTCAGCAAAATGAAATGCAATAGTTTCAGAAAACTGTCAATTTAATTTTGTAATAAAGTATCATCTCATTCTTATATTTCGTTTTCATCTATAGATTTTTAGAGCACTTTAAAAGTATCTTTATTACCATTTTACAAATGGTAAACAGAACTTTTTGAACATTATATTTTAAAAATCAAGTATACTGTAAATACTATATCAATCATTAGGAGAACACAATTCCTGTTCTTAGTTTCTCACAAGCTATTTTAATAAAAGGAAGCACTCAAGCCTGACAAAGAATGCAAGTTCATATGTATCTTGTTTATATTTCCTGAAGGAATACATTAGATATTTCCCTGAGGAGGTGACAGAGAAAGCTTAGAGTAGAGGATCAGTGTTTACTTTAGGATGCTCTAAAATTCCTTTCCTTTCTAACAACTCATAGCACACTGATGCACTCTATGATGTTGTTGGAGCCATTGTACAGGTGGGGAAACTCATGGACAAGGATATAGATTGGCTAAAAACACCTTTAACTTTAGTCTGTCAGAGTTATGTAAGTGCCTAACTTCTATACAAAGTTAGGAATGTAAATGTTATGAAGGATTTAGGGCTTGGTGATTCAAGGCTTGGTGTTAGAACTGAGAACAAAGTCAATAATCATGATTTCTAACCCTGTGCTCCAGCAGCTCTGGATTATGGAACCTTTCCAGTTCTGTTACATAGAAGATTTCTCCCAAAGTTAGTGTTATTGATGCCTTTTAATAGACTTACCTGGATATAGAAAATCCCTCTCGATCAATGGGTCACACCAATCTTCTTGCATTTCTTGAAGATTTATGGACTATCTTTGAAAGGGAACTTCCTCTAAGATGACTGAATTCTGACATGTCCACAGTTTGACAGAACACTTGAGTTTCTCTGTGGCTTTCAGATAGTAACTGCTCTTGCATTTTGAATTAAACCTATTAGTTTTTTTTCTCTTAAATACTAAATAAAATACTGAAAAGTTTCCTAGAAATTTGGCATTTATTAAAAACAGACTCCACTTTACTGTGTTTTACATTCATACTATCTGACAATTTTGTCTGTACCCAGTGTCCCTTCTGAGTCCTTGACAGGCATTAATGATGAAATGTGTCTGAAGTACCTAAAATGTTTAAATGTCCTGATGGGCATGTAAGTTTTTTTTGTTGCACATCAAAATGTGGGACATTCACAGAGGTCTCCTTCACTGTTTTACTTTGTTATTTTCCTGCTAGATTCTGAACTATTGGAAACACCTGGACTGGAATGGCACAAATGAATGACATCTGATCAGAGCCTAAAAGCTGGGAACTGTTAAGTTCACTTGAGAGGAACAAATTTCCTTCAGTGTTCGATGGAACTCCTTATGACATTCAGGAGAAGTCCTCATAACTCCTTGAGTTATTGTAGGTTCTCAGACTATTTCCTTGTACTTTAGGGTTGTGATGGGGGTTAGAGAAAGCTTTTTGAACTGAGAAATGGTTTTGGCAGGGTAGTTAAAATGTTTCATCTCAAAGCCTTGAGTTTATTGGTGAGCAAGAAAGTTTCTTCAACTTTTCTTCTTTCCTTCCCCTGCTGCTAACTGGTCAGCGCAGTGACCTCTCTGAAGTGTCTTGCCTTTCTTGTTTGCAGGGAGCTGTTTGCAAAGCAGCCCTGCACCAAACAATTTACTTTTTGTGGCTTATATTGCAGTAAACCTAATCAGTATTTATAAATCATAACTTTAACTTAAAGTAAAAGTAGGATTTTATAAACTAAATCATTATTGTATAGCTTCAGTGTAATAAATCAGTCACTTGTATCCAAAGTGCAAAGTGAAGATTTATAAATCAAAGCATTTTATTTAGGAATTTTTCAGAATGATTTGTAAATCTGTGGTAGAATTTGTAAATCCAGATTGGGGTATGTAAATCCATTTCATGACTTATAAAGTAGTTGAATGTTTTAGCTAAATCTAATGTTTAAAATAATGATTTCTGAATCAAAACTTTCTGCTAAAAGATTTACTGGCAAGTTTTATAAATCAGAGGCAAGATATATAACTCAAACTGTGAGAAGTGCAGATTTATAAATCCAACTTGTAAATCAACAGAAAAAACATCATGTTTTACACTAAATAATATTTTACAAATGGCACCTCATACATCATGCAATTGCCACAAATCTTCTACACAGGAGTCAGGGTACATAATGTGTGACTGAATCGAAAAGAAAAACTGTGAGAAAGACGGCGCTGTGGGTTAAATGCTCAGCTTGAGCCTTCCAGATTTGGCTGGTGTTACCAGAGAACCAAGTTCAGTGGTGTCGACCTAGTCAGTAGTGGACATTTGTCCAAATCAATACACGATGGCATAATTCATAACCTTGGCACTTGCAGCTGAGGGAGGCCCCACACCAGAGTAGCAGGGGTGTTGTAGATCATGATTGAAAAGCATTGGCAGAGCTGTGTTGGGAACCTTATGCAGCACCTGTCTGCAATGCACCTGTTATAGCAGGCTGTGCCTTTTAGGAGAGCCAAAATCTATTGAAAAAATATATATATTTCCACTGGCATATTATCTAAATGGGAGAAATTTTAATTGAGAGCCTAATTATATGCAGGCACCCTTAAAAACATTTAAGAGACATCTTCCTTGTTGAATTCCTAAAGCTATCCCATTGCAAAGTTTAGGTCCATAAGTATATATCAAAGAACAAGACTGGCATATCAGTTCTCTTGGGGCTTCATGTCTTGGTGAGTGGAAATGCTCATATTGATTTGGAGCGAGTGGGTTCTGTAGTTTGACCCTTTCCTTGCGCAGAACCAACAACTTCCCTTTGACAAGCAAGTAGCATCACGGCTCAGTGCTTTCCATCTCCTCTTACCTGCCACCTTCAGTGCTGACATCAAACAGTAAATACTGGATGTTTGTGTGATGATAGCACTTCCTCTTGGTGCTTGTTGGGCTGGAGAAGCTCTGCTGATCCCCAGGAGCATGTGAGTCCTGTACCTGGACACACTGGGGTCTTGGAAACATTGGGCTCTACCTCCAGCTGCCAAGTGGTAGTGCGTCTGAAAGGTCTGCCTCACGAGTAGAGCATCTAGGAGACCTTCAGGCAGCATCCCATCTGGAGAAACTTGTTGAGGAGATAAATGATGCAGGGAGAAGGTGCAGCTGTCCTGGTTTCTGACAACATGTTTCACATGGGAACTGCTGCTCATCACCTAGGATGGGATGGGGAATACCTTGTCAGTCAAAATGTTTTTTTTGAACTCCAGCTATTGGGAGATTAAAAAAGTAAGTCAGGAATGTTAAGCTGAGGTTTGTAGATGAATATCATGTTTTTATACTAGAATCCTTATTTGACTGTTTTTCATGCTCAAAGCAAAGAAATTACAAATGAAATCTGCTTTTAATATAATTTAACAGGATTCAATCTTGGAATACAAGAAGCTCTGGGTATTCCCTAATGAAAACATGCAGTTAAAATAGAGCTGCACTTGGAGCATACTGCAGGAACATGGGGGTAAAAGAAATTACCAGGGTGCTGTAGTTATCCATAAAACTTTTACAAGCCCAGGAAATCCATGTGCTTAAGACATTAAGACATGATTCGACTTAAAAGAAATGTAAACGTATTTTGGTAAGGAAATACCTACTTACAGCAAGTAAATAGCCTTCATTTTCCCTATAGTGATGTAATGTAATAATTATATAACTATGCATTTTGTTTTCTACCTGCACTGATTTTTGAAGATCCTTTGTGTTTTATACCTCTGCCTGCCTTTGTAGCACGTATAGCAGAGAGATGGCTAAGTGCTGGAGAAGGAGTGAGCAGGGAGGTGAAAGGCAAGAAGAGACCAAAGGTAGATCTACGTGAAGAAGCAGACTGGGACTACATGGAGGGGGGAAAGGGTCATTTGGGGACAAGGGAGTCTAAGGGAGGATGGTATAAAACACAGGAAAACCACAGCTGGGCAAGAGTTGTCAGAGAGATGCTTTTGACACTGCTAGCATCAGAGAAGAGACTTTTTGGTCTTCTTCAAAGTCAAAATGTGCAGGGAGTGAGCTGCAGTGCGGGAGGTGGGGACTGTGTGCCAAGGAGCAGAGAGGAAGCATCTTAGGCAGATTTTGCCCAACAAATAAGATCTTTGCGGAACTGCACCAGACTCATAATTTTTGATGTACCTATTTGATGTGTTTCTTCTTACATCCCTGCTTCAGATCCATCATCTGTTCTGCGGCAATATCCCATGGAGTCCAAGCTGAAGTGCCCTAGGGGCCTTCCAAGCTACCATGCAGCTGCACAGACTTTGCCTTAAATATTGAGGGCCAAGTCTTCTACAGTGAAGTACTCAATATGAATCAAATGTTACTTTTGCCTTCAACTCATTGCAATCATTGAGACTGTAGAATGCAAACTAGGAGTTGACCGGACTCTTCCCACAGGCTCTTACAACCATTAAATAGAACAAACTCTTCTAGCTTCTTAAGTAACTATTTATAGGCTAGGCACAATTTGTAATGAACTGTAATTACTTGGAAAATTTAGAATTTTTGATATTGCTATTAAAGCATTTGGGCCAGTGCAGGGCTGCTAGTATTCTCAATTTTTTTTTTTTTTTTTTTAAGTGATCCATGCTTAGTTGTATGATTCTAAGCTAATGGAGGATATGCTGCAGTCAAAAAGATCATGCTTCGTTGTTGAGCACTAAGCCTTACTTGTAAAGCCTCCATTGTACTGCTGGGTTTTCCATCTCCCTTTGGATTTATAGTCTGATATATACATATACAAATATATTTTCATTAATTTTCTTTTCCTCCAACACTTGCATTCTTAAATGTCAACATTCTCTTGCAATTTTTCTCTTGTAAGCTATAGCTAAATCTTTTTGTTTTGTCTTCGCATATAATGATTCCAAGCAGGTCTTGAGTGAGTTGCAATCTGTTCTTCAGAGAAAAATCTCTGACTGAATTTCTTTGAGAAATAATATAAAACTCTGTGGGTCTGCAACTGACCTGGCAGTTGTCTACATACATTAAAATGCACCATTTTATTTAAAGGCAAGGCTGTGTCAGAATCCTCTAAGAGACTGCAGTTTCCTCAGCCAGTCTTCCCTGTTCTCTAGCACAGTCTGGAACTCAGGGGCAATGCTTAGAAATATCCAGGCTGTTATTCCCGGAGGAGTAACAAAGCTGCAGATATTCAAGTGGTTTTGAATGAAGAGAGCGCTCTTCAAAGACAACTCAAATATTTCTCTACTATTTGATGTGACTTCTTGACTTATAATATTTTCATCCTTAATAGGAGACAAAGTCGAATGGAAATAAAGTCATATCCCTTGAACTATATAGCAATACTTTAAAAGCCTGTGTTGAAAGTGCAGCTGTGTCTCATGTCATGATATGAAATTTCTGATAGCACTAACTTTATTAGCTTGCTCAGAAGGTCAAATCCTGAGCTAACTATGGCTATATGCATATTTTGTAAGTCTGTATAGATACCAAGGTTGCTTAGTGCTAGTCAGATCTTAGACCCAAACAGCTGTTTCCTGAACCACAAGTCTTATCTTCTCCTTGAAAATGAAGGACAGCACTAGAGGACTTGATGATTAAAGTGCTGCTGACTGCTCAGAATTGTGCTTACATCTTTGGGCAGAAGGACCACCTTGGTGAAAGCAATCCTTAGAATATCAGGGTGCCCTGACTTTAATCCATTTTGAGTCTATTGTGCCATGAGAGGAACAGCCTGCTGATGCTGATAGTAGCTGAAGTGGCAGTAAGGATGGGCTCAAACACTGCAGTTCGGTGGTCTTTATCATGGGAGTTTTGAATTATCTCTATAGAATCAATTACATTCGCTACTATTGTAGCTGTATCCAATACTGGCTAAGGAGCTGAAAACGTGAGAAGGTAAAAACTAATCTTCGTTCTCATGCCAGTGCAAACAGAGAGGGCAAAACATCATCTTTGCTTTGGTGACTGTGATCAGTAGGAGAAACTAAGATGCCTTCCCTCACACCTCGCCTCATACCTTGGAAAACCTAACTGCAGTTGTATGGTGGTCTAATTTACAGACACTTTAGCAAAGCTAATTACAGTCTTCATACAATGATTCTCTTGTGAGTGTTTTGCTCCCAGATCACAGAAACTGGATTTCAGGTTCTGCCACACCTTCCTTTTCTGGAGGTGCATTCTGAAAATGCAAAAGCAAAATACTGATGTAAAAAAAGAAGCGGATGTGGATTAGATAACAAAGAATTAATAGTAGTAGTATATTATTAATAACTAAGGCCTGCAATCATATTCAGTTGTGTACAATTAAAAATAGAATAGGCTATTAATACCAACATCCTCTGAATACATTTCAGCAGAGCACTCTTCATCCAAGTAGCTGACGATGCTTTATAAAAATAAGTAAATGCCAATCCAGTCTTGTACACAGGGAAAGTATCTCCTAGAATTTACAAGTGGCATATCTAAGTTATACAAATCCCAATTTACACAGTGGATGAATGGCAAGACTAGAGTTGACTCAGGAAATTGTGCTTAGAATAAGACTTTTTCCTACCTTGCAGCTCAGAGTTACCACATACCATCTGAACATAATATTCAACCACAGCGCTCACTTCCAGCAGCAGCAGGCTGATCATCTCTCTTGGGTCCTCCTCATAAAAACGTTCAGCAGGACCGATTAGGGCACCGGTCACTATCATGTACAGCTCAACCTTCACTTTGCAGAAGTGACAAAGAAGAGACCTCCCTGCACGGTGTACTGAAGTGATAATCTATAAAAATTAGTATCTGAAACAGTGATCTGTAAAAGTTGCTATCTGTCTTGCTCTAGAAGAAATAAAGTCAATTAGAGGACAGTGTGTTTGACAAAGTTTAGACACAATTGCAGTCTTGGGCAGAGCTCTACTGCTTACATACTTCAGATGTCACTAACACTGGCATGGAGAGTATTGTAGTGTCTTGATTCTTGCAAGTATCACAGGATATAACTATACAGATTCATCCAAAATATTGACTTGACATTTTCCCAATTGTGATTTGTTCTCCTATTGCAATAAGCAATACTAATACGTAAGTTCTGAGAACAAGCAGTGTACGGGAATGCTCTCTATAACATAGCTTCAGCATGTCCACCTTTGCTAGTCATCTTGCTGACCTTTTGCCTTTGCCGGCTTGTAATATTCACCTGAGAAGAATCTATCATCATATAATCATGAAAGATGACTTTTCTTGTATTTGTACTTTTTCATACTATAGGAGAGCAGACAGAATCTTTTCTTTTTTTTCTGACAGCAAATGGATTTGCAAACTTTTCATATCAAATATTTCATCAAAAATTATTAATATTCTTGAAGCTTTTGTGTGTGAGGGCTTCTCATCAAGTCTTTACTTCATTTGTGACAAACATAACTCAGAAATGTAGTCTGACAAGGGAAAGTAGATTATCTGCTCTTAGTAAATCTTATATTTCAGTTTCTGAGAGAGATAAAAACCTGCCGAGGAAACAGAAATATGTAAATGCTGCCATTATTTAGCAGGCCTAACATTACTTCATCCAAATTTCAGGAAAAACATCTGCCATATAAAGCCTGGCCTGCAAACCTCCTAGTGGCTGAAGTGAAAGGAATACAGCAAGTAGAGAGAGCAATGACTGGGAATCCTTCTAGGTGGTATGTGGGTTTCTAATGCCATTACCCTCAGAAGTGAAAGGCGAATCTTGCCGATACTGGATGCAGTCTCCTGGTGTGGGTCTTCTGTCTTCCCTTGACCTAGAGTCCTGAGTGCAAGGTGATTTTTGACATAAATACCAGTTTGATCCCTGCTGCCATATCTTTCTTGTTGTTTGAGACAGGAGTCAAAGTGGTGATACAGAGACATTCAAGCACAAAGGGATTGTGTCATAGATTACAAATGGGGAAAAAAAGTGCAGGATGAGACAAAATCCTAGTATTCTACTCAAGCAAAACCCAATAACTATTTCAGAGCATTAGCATAAGAATGACCCAGAAAGTCATTTGCCTCATAAAACAACTACATAGAAATCGCCGAAGTCTTAGTGTGCCTGCACTGGACCCTCCACTTCGTTGATACTACTGTTGAACTCTTATCTATAGCTGCTACTGTAAAGTCAGTAAAGGTTGCTAGTATGGTGGGTGCTGTACTTATAACTCTGATTAAATGCACAGCTATATTTTCCTCTTTCATAAAACTACCAAGAAGGGCTTGTGTATTATACTGGATTATACTTGTTTATATCAATCCTTATCAGCGGTGATAAATATTAATGCAAGAATTCATGTAAGGTAAATTGAGATGATCAGAAAATACCATTTTAAAACAGAATTGTCATCCAGTGGATCACTTTTTTTCAGGAAAAGATTGTAATAAAATATGTCTGTTGACCTTTTAATTGTTGCCTTTTATATGTCTCTCTTCCTCTTAAAAATTGGAAACTGTACTTAAAGGTAGGATCAAAACTTTGATTTATCAAGGTAGGATGGGTTCACCAAATGGTACAAAAGCCCCTTGATTATGAAAGCTGATAATTTTCTTAGTGTGAATCTATCTGGGAGAGCATATGCTAGTCTGCTAACAGTTTGTATTGTTTGATTTTAACAAATCAATTGGGAGGAAAATCAGGCTGGGGGAAACCTCACAATTAAAAGGGATTTAATGCCATAAAAGAGAAGAGGAAGAGAAAGGAAAGAGAAGAATCCCAAACGGAAGTCATATAAAATTACAACAGTGACAATTGCCCTATTGATATCACCTGGTCTGGCTTAGGAATTTGAGAGAGGCTGTGGGCCTAGCAGGGGCTCTATGGTTGGATCAGCAGGATTAAACTGGCTGCTAGTGACACAGCTGCTGAGACTTAAGTAAGTACCCTGTGTGTGCTGCTTCTCTACACTTAGCAGTCTCCTTCATGGTTAAATTTCCTCTCTGTGTTGTCTAGTTGATATTAAGTGTCGTGTTGTTATAGGCTCTTTGTGCCAGTTGGTTTTATACTTGTATTTTCTTTGTTGCATGTGATTTGTGCATAATACAGCTAAGCCTAGAAATGTGGGTATCTGTTCAAATACCTGTATTGCTTAACAAGGACATGTACGCAAAACATATCTGGAACTGCGTATATATGAAAGAAACCTGTGGTTGCTCAAAGCTTTCATGTGGCCTTGGACATCAATTAAACGTCTCCCTACACCACTGCAGCAAGTGACACTGGATGCACAATGGATGCCTGTGCCAGAGGCTGGTGAGCATGACCTCTGCTTGCTTGTGAGTGTGTACAAAAACAGAGGTAACTGAGGAAATGTTTTAGCCTCTTTCATCTGTTTTCTCCCTGCTGCTTATTGCCCTCCTTCCAATCACTGATACAGTTTGTGAGCCATGCCCTGATGATTAGCATTGGTTTAGGTCAAGGTTTCATGAAACGCGGCTTTCAGATCAGTTAGTCTTAGATGAGTTAATTCAAAGTGATGCATACCGACCTAGGAATTGCAGCTCTTGCTACCACCAAACATGGGTGATATCCACTTAAAAAAGGGAATTTTTAGTTTAGATTACTGAAGAGATTGTTTACTACTACTGCTGTGGAAAATATGTTTCTTGTTCTGCCTTCTCTTATCAGCCAGGTTACTTCCTTTTTAAATTGGTGAGTAAACTTCTGATAATAAGGAGGTGGAGGTGATGCTAAGTGAATGCAAATGAGTACTTGTGAGCAGAAAGCCTTGGGGATGCTGAAGGAGCAGCCAGAGCTTTCCTCTCTCCAGAGCTATTATCTCTGCTGTTTGTCTGTCCTTCAACAACCTAAGGGACATCACGTGCTAGGAGTTTAGCTATTGGTCAACTGCCTTATTAGCAGAGTGGAGAACCTCTTTAAAATTAATGACATTAATGGTGTCAAATATTGACCTAGGGGGTTTTGGGTGGTTCTCCACCCTAGCCCCTGCCCTGAAGTGGTGGTGGTGTGTTTGCATAGCCCATCTAGGTTGAACTGCTTGGGAAAGCTAATAACTGCCCGGCAGTGCTGGGAGTTGAATAGGCTATCGAAAACATCCACTTTGGCAAGAGGGAGAAGATTGTTGTGGTGGAGGAAGAAATAAGATAGTCTCTTTAAGGATGAAGAAAAAGAAAGATTCAAAAAAATTCACGTCAGAAGTTTGCTAGGAATAACTTTATAGAAAAATGATGAATCTTCATTGGATATAGTAATCTGGGCCTGTCAGGCTTTGTTTCAGTCGCTCTTCACATCATGTTAATTATGATAATGTTAGTATCTATTTAAGTGTTGCCAAAAGCTTTCTGATTTTTTTGCATATACTGAAGTACGTAGGATGATGAGAAATACATACTCCATGAATAATTGGAGGACTCTGTATGGTACAAATTTCTTTTTTTTTTTGACCAAAATAAATTATATCTATGTATATCTTTTTCTTTCACAGGAGTAGGGGGCAGAAAAAGAGAGATTTTTAGTAGGCAAGTTCAAAGCAGTTAACTTAAGGACTCTTTCTACCTTAATCTTCAAAAACAAATCTAGTTATGCTGTTAGCTGGACTTTGAAAGTGGAAACAATTACATAATTAAGAGTGTATTTTAGTTCTGATATACTATCTATAGAATTCCTCAAGCTTAAAAACAATATGTTTTAACATTTTACTAAATATAATTCATGTAACTGAATTTTGTATCCTACCAAGTCATGCAATTAAATAGTATATGACTATTTCTTACAATTAAAGATTGCAAAAAAACTTCCCACATAAAATGATATATTTAACAACTTTTTTTAAAACTAAATAGTTGACATAGTTAACGTTGTAGTCCTTTAATTCAATTCTAATTAGCCAAACACTAGTTTGAAATGTGAGCTTTTCATTACCGGATGTTGCTCATATTCATGCTGCTGCTTTTTTCCCAAAGTTCTTTCAACTTATGTATCAACAACGTGTTAATGATCATGAAATACATTTATTAGAGGCAAGGCATTGCAGAAGCTGAAGAAGAAAAATGTGTATTTGGTTTGACAAGTGAAACTTGAACCTGAAGTATTTTGGGGGGGGGGGGGGGGGGGGAGGTGGGGGGAAATCAAAGTGGTAACTAAGGAGCAGTCCTACAGAAAACTGTCTTGGACAAAACAGTTTCTCTTCCTGTTTTGTGTCTCTGTGGCAATAGATACATAGCAAGTACCTTTGAAAAACATGTGAACTGTTTTGTCCAAGAACTAGGAGAGAAAAACCTAGGGAGAAAAGATGGGAAGTCAGTGACAGTGAGTGGAAAGTAGAGCAGGACCGTCTGCTGGTCACAACGCTGTCAGCTGAGATACTGTCTCCGGGTAGCCTTGAAATGCAAAGAAGCCAGGAGAACTCAGTGGAAAGGGATTTACACCTTAAGTATGGATTCAGAAGCAGCATTTCATGTGGGACAGTTTCTACAGGGCTTCTGAAATTTATTGTTTGATTCTGAATTATAAAACTGGGAAAAGGTGATATTAATTTGACTTTGTTATAATACTTGCTTTGCATTGTTAATCCTACTATCTATATAGCTGGGGAAAAGATACCAGCTGGTTATAGGCTAGAAATTACCATATTAATGTTTTATTTGTGTGGGAATATAGTTGTGTTAATTAATGTTTTGATGTGGTTACCAGCACTTAGTAGTCTATGAATGTGCTCTGCTGACTTAGGGAAATTAGAAACCTTAAGGTTTAAGCATGGTAGGGCCAGTTATACCCTCTTGATCCTCTGTGGATGAGGGAATGGTGGAGAAATATATGCAAGAGATGCCAAGCCAAGGGAGATGCTTTGAGACGGCACACACTGTGCTGAGCAAGACTGCTCTGTTCCTCAGTGCTGATAACTGTTACTTCTCCATTTGAGACCTCACCTTAGTACCCAAGAGTGTTTGCAATTCATTGTTACTTTGCAGTTTAAAAAGGTACTTATTTGTCTCCAGTCACAACAGTTCACTTTGCCTTTCTCCTTAAACCTTCTATCTTTTTACTGCCAAATGGTGGGGGGGGAACTCTCAAAAAACAAAGCAGGGATAGGAATGAACAAAATAGAACGTTAATCTTCCTGTTCGCATTTATACCCTTTGTTTGCTTCTTCCTTTTCCCCTTCTTCCTTTGTTTCTTTCTTCTTCATTCATTTCTCTCTCCTTTTATCTCTGTCACTGCTGCCAAAGTCTTTTATTTTTTTATCCAATAAATAGACACTGCGTTTGTGCCACTGATCGCTCTACTGTGCTCAGTCTGCAGAACTGAAAGAGTTAAGCACACTAGCACTCTGTAACCTAGATAAAAGTATGCATTTTAATTTCTAATAAAAAAATCAGGCAGGTATGAATAGCAATAAAATTGTTCAAAATGTTTAAATTGAAGGAAAACAATTGAAAATGGATTTAGAAATATAATGTTTAGTTAAGCAAGCTATAATGTTCTGTTATTTTAATCAGCATTGTAAAACAATTCAAACTATGCAGGAAGAGACTTCTAAGGTTTTAATGTATAATTCTCCCCCTCCCTCAAATATTCACTTTTTTTTATATATTAATGTTTTAGTCATATTCTGTAGTCTTTGGTACCTGCACGTTCTTTGTGTAAAAGTTCTCAGTTTTTGATCTATTTCCTAGTTGGCCCCAACACAGCCAGCCCTGGACAGAGCGGCTGAACAAACCTCCAGACTGTCATGTGAAGTCCTTCATGTTTTTGCGTAAGTCCTGGAACAACAATAAACAAAACCTCCTCTACCAGAATTGGTGTCCCCAGAGACGTGTGGAGGCCTGAGTTGGTAGGAGGAGTCCTGACCTGGTAGTAAAGCCTGTTTCTGCCTTTTCTGGTGCAGTAAAGAGGGTGCATAGCCAGAGAGGGCATAGGCAAAGGCTAAATAAAACCTCAGCTGGTGCTGGGTTATGGACTGCTTTCCAAGTGCATTGAGAAAAGCTGTGAATTGAGAGCGCAAAATCAGGATGAATGGCCTCTACGTCTTCACCTTGGCTTTTTGTGTTGCTGAGCCAGGTCTTATCTCAGTGCTAGCTCTCATCTGGTCAGCTGAAACTTTGGGAAGTCTGGGCACGTGAGAGTGTTGGTTCACCAACTCGCACTCCAGACGCTTATCTGGAAGTTACGCAGGTGTATTCCTGGCTCCTGTTTTGCGAGGCTCTACTTTATCCCTGCTGAAGGAAGCTGGGCTGTCTTGCCAGTTGATGAGTGCCCCGTGTTTTCACGCAGGACACCTGAAGTTCTCTCCTTGTCCTGCACCTCCTGCTGCATTGTTTTGTAGGCTTGGTACTGCTGCCGGTGTCTGTGTAAGGAGGTTGCGAGAGGTGTCTCTGCCCAGTCAGCCTGGGCTTCTCTGCGGCCCAGCTGGACCGCTCAGATCATGTCCACGAGTCACCTCGAGAAATTCTCCCTTCTGCTGAGCTGGCTTCCACAGCTGCCCTCTGCAGTGATGGATATGGGAGCTACAAGGACAGAGGAGGAGCCTGGCGTTCCCCCGACGTGGCCTCCTCCTGCCCGCTCCGTGTGGGAGTGTAGGCAGGGCGCTCTCCCGGCCTGACCCTTGCTTTACCCCACAATTGTTTCTGTCCATTCATTTAAATTCCAAAAGAAATGTGGAGAAAAGAGGCTCTTGCTCTGTGTGTGTGGAGGCCCGGCCCCACAGAGCCTTGTCCCTGCCCGTATCCCTAGGTGCTGTTCCCAAAGAATTCCTCAGCAGAGGAGCCATCTTGGTGATAAATCACTGGGCATGAGGCTGCCAAGGATGTGGGGAGAGAGGAGAAAGGAAGCTCTCAGCTCTGCCTTTTCTTCTCGGGGCTACCTCATGTGTGGGGAGAGAACTGTGGTCTGAAAAGGGAGATTTCTCTTAATCATCCCGTTCCCCTAACACAGGCCTTCAAACTGCAGGCGTTTTCCAGGTGCGCTGGAGTAACCGACGCACGGGAGGACACCTCGATGTTGTCTGTGTAATCCTTGCCACTTTCCAGCAGCTTTCTAGCATTTAGAATGCGTGTGTTTAAAGAAGATTTGAGCTCGAGAATAGATGCTAAATCTCCGCAATGTCTGAATTCCCCTTCTGCGAGACTCCAGTGCCAGCACCGAACGGAGGGGAGGCGGCTGAACTTAAATTAACCCAGGAGAGGAGGGTGAATGCTGCTTTCAAGCAGCAGATGCTGCAGCACCAAATAAGCATATTGCACAATAAATAGCAGTCATGGCTTTAATTAGGAATTCAATTGAAGTTGGAAACCACTTGCCTACAGTAAAATTGTCCTATTTAACATTTCTATCAACATTTTTTATCATTGGCATTGTTGCTTTTAATTTAACTTTCAATTTTAACTTTCATTGTTATAGATAAAATCTTTTTTTTTTCTTTTTTTTTTTTTTTAAACCACATTAATAGTTCTTTCTTGTGAATCTATCTTGATCTTGCATTTGAATCATAGGTACTGAAAAAAATCTGAGAGATTTGGGCCACAAATATATACCATTCATTCAACTATCTGTCCAGAACATGGACAAAAGCGTGCTCTTGGATCGCTACATCTGTTTGGATCTCAGGAATGTGTGCTTAGCACCCAAACAAAATGCTTTCTTGAACATTTGTGGTCTGGCAGTGAAAGGTAGCAGCCTGTCAATATGTGGCTTGGATTATAGGAGTAATGACTTCACTTCCAAATAGCAAACATGCACTACTTTTTATTATAGAGCTAAATGGGCAAGTGTTCAAGAAAGGGAAAATCTTGCTTGTTCTGTTTTACCCATATCCTTGTAGCTTACCTCCTGTAACTAGTTGATGCTGAACTGTGAAGGTTAGCTATATTTTTCTGCAGTCCTGGCTAAGGATCAGAGTGTGAAAAGTGATTCCTGGTTTCTGCAGAGGCAGTTGTGCCATGACAGTAGAATCAGGCCTCAGAGAGGGTGATGCCTGAGAGGGATCTGTATTTCCAAGGATCTGGCTGTTTCAGTATGAGGTGTTGTGGAGGCTGTCTGTGCCCATGAATTGTGTAAGGCAGAGATGAGGCAGATGATCAGCTCTTGGCGATTCCCTGGAGCTGTCAATAGAGGCACAGAGCTGGACGGGACTGGGACTCATGGTTGGGCACTGGGCTCGGAGAGCCATGGAGCAGAGGTAAGGATCCTGCTGGGCTTTATGCACTAATGGATGGCAATTTGGACAAACCTCTGAGATAAACTGGTTCCCAAGGTACAGACAGAGGTGTCTTCTGCTATGCCCAACTTGCCTATTTCTCACCTAGGCGGAATTCTTGGCATGGTGTCTGTTTAATTTGACTAATCCAAAACATGCAAGCAGGCAAAATCTCCCAAATTTCTCAGAGTGTCTAATATCACAAAGAACACCAGTGTCTTCTATCTGGCTGTCAAACAGGGATGGTGTCCAGTGCAGTAGAGGGAAGTGACAGGGAAACACAAACAAATGCAAACCATTCACTTAGCCTTGCGAGGGAAGTTTACCCCAAAATGAATCTGTATCCAAGCACAAAGTATGCGCCGGGTAGGGATAGTAACTGAGCCTTGTATCTGGATTCAAATTGCAGAGTAGTGAAAGCATCCTAAATTCTAGCCATTCACTTATTCCTGCTGTGGTTATGAGATAACTTTCCAAAGCCTAGATCACACAAGCAGTGTTTGTGTGAGTGTTGTAAGAGCTTATGAAGAGCTGAAATTCATTCAACGTGAAGTTGGATGTAATCTGTTCAAATGTGCCCTGGGAAAAAATGATATGTTAGTATATCTCTATATAGATATATAGCAAACATAAAAAAGACTAGGAGTGAAGAACCTGATTATGTACATTCCAACATAATGTTGAAAGAAAATATGGTTAGATTAAAATGAAGCAAACAAAATACTTGTCTGTTCTACTGAACTCTGAATTTTTGGAGTAACCTATGGGTAGTTAAGCTTCAGGGAACAGCTTCCCCATCAGAACTTTGATGTACCATATTCCTTGAGCTCTCTAAAACTAAAATAGACTTGAATTCACTTGTCAAAGGTAGAGAAAGTGGTGCATTTCCACATGGGTGTGTAATTTCAGACAATGAGTCATAATCAATAAACTATTCCCAAAACTATAGTTAGGGAATAAGAACAATGGGAAATCACACAGGAAGTAAAGAAATAAGTTTAAAAAAAAAAAAAAAAAAGCTGACAGGAAATTGTCTACTGATCCTGTATCCAGTTCTTTAGATAAATAATGGCCTCTTTCTTTTTTTTTACAACAAAATCATCTTTCCAACCAAAACACCTTTTTCATCTAAGATTTACCTTCTCAAGTGAGTTGTCTTTCTGAAACTGATTCTGGAAGGAAAAGTTTTCATTTCAAGTTTTGCCAAAGGAAAGTTTTCTGAAAGAAAAACTGTCCTCTTTCAGTGTGAAAGTTACATGAAAAATAGATTTCAACATGTGTATGGAGAAAGTAATTCCTGGAGTGTTCCAAAAGTCCTATTTTGCAAATGTCTGCAAGGTGCTTCGAGATCTCAATAGTGCAATTTTTTTATTATTATTTTTTAATATATGGATAACACTAGAGTAGATTTCTGAGACCAGGTGAAGTGGTAACTGTGCTGAGCAAAGAGAAAGAAACCTGATGAGACAGTGGTGAATGTGAATAGAAAACGGGATAAATCCTGCTGCCTCTAAGGACACTGATCTGTCAAAATGTAAGGCTGCATGTATTGTTTTGCAAATAAAGGCCCATAAGGTCTAGTTTCTGAATTACACCTGTCAGTTATAGACTGGAACTTGTGGATACAGTCTTCCTAGTTCTTTTTCTGTGAGTGATCTTCTTTTAGGACTCTCTGGGAAAATGCTTTTAGATATGATCTCTTTATATGCTACATCTACCATTTCATGTACGATCAGGATTAATATAACATAGGCAAACTATATCCAGACTGTTGCATTTACCTACACTGATCTTCTATGAAGATAGGGTAGCTTGCTAATAATCCTCACTGGCTTTTATTTGCCTTCTTTTTAATATTTCAATAAAAAAAAAGGTACCATTTGTTATTTTGCAATTTATTTATGTAAAAGTCTATTTGTGTTGCTTTTGGCCAGAGAGGTACTGTAACTTGCTCCAAATTGCCCTCCTCCTGGAGCAATCCATGGAAATGTGTTGCTATTGTGTTAGTACCAAACTATTTCATATCTAGGAGACTGAAATCATAAGGACAAGTGCAATATTTTTCTTTCCTCGACTTCTATCTAATGAGCTCTGTTGTTGGGCAATTGGAGTTCTTCATTCTGTCCCTCTTCTTCCTAGCTCCCGTGTAACTGAGTGCATGAATTCTTAATATCCCCATTTCCCCATCTGTAAAATGGGAATTTTTATACTTTCCAGCTCTATAAAATTTATAATGCAATTAATTGGATATTGACAGAGCACTCTGAGACCTCAGGTGGTAGGCACTATATGTAAACATTTTGACAGTTATTACTTCTGGGTTAAAAATAGAAATGTTTAGGAATCACATTTGGAAAAAGGCTACGAGAATTTGCATGGCTGTTGTCAGTAGAAGCATTTTGATGATCTCTGTTACTATTTCATAAAAAGAATCTCAGATCCTATACCTTGAAATTCATCCATTTAAAAATATGTTCCCCATTCACATTATCTTTTGAGCAAGCTGCTCTGCTTTAACAGGAAAGCCATTAATTTTGCGGAGAGGGAATAAAAGAAAAAGTGAAAATAAGTTTGTGGGTTCTTGACCTAATATTCCTATAATATCGACCTATAAAAGTTCAGTACAATATGTTAGTTGGGAATAGCATTGACTAAACCAAAGGATCAGAACTAAGAATAATGTTTCTTCCTACTCTTTTTGGCTGACCTTTTACTTAGCTGTGAGCTAAGGTCATTTTCACTCTTGGTTGGACTTCCTTGACAGCTGAGATGGCTTTTTTATGAAGATACCGAGATAAACTAGGGTCATGCATTCATTCACATTGGTAAAACCACTTCATCAAGTGCTGCTCCTATATAAAATACTCCTGATCTAATCAAGAAAACATCAAAATCCTGCAAAGTGCCCTTGTTAATCCTGTCACTTACTACCTAGACTGTTTTTCAAGATGATTTAATTAGCGAAGTAAAAGTACTTCCTATTCTTTCAGTATTATTCACACAAGTTAAAATGCATGCTTTGGCTTAAGATATAAATAACTCACATAGACAGAAAATACATGCAGATATAACACTGACATTTAAAAGAAAAGCTGTATCCTTCAGTCCTTACACCATAAGGCGGACATGATCTGACTTTTTTTTTTTTACCTTTTTTTTTTTTCTTCTTCTGCCAGTTTTACCAGGATTCCAAAACCATAGTCCAAAGCACAGTACCTTTGCTAATTTGCAAAGAGACATGTGGTAAAAAACAACTGTTACTGGAAAGTAATGAACAGCAGAGGTATAGTGACACCTGGAAATGGCTTTCCAAAACTCAGAACATCAGAACTTGCCTTATACTTGCATGCAAAACACTAAAAATGGCAAATGATGGAAAACCCAAAACAATCATGAGAACCCATGAAGCTACTCCAGTTTAACCCTAGAAATATTTTCCCTTTTCAATAAAGTGTAGACTTACCAAAGCTAATGTAAGCATGTTCTTTATTACTCCATCACAGTTATAATATCAGAGTGCTTCTAAGGTGTAATTAAAGATTTACCTAGATTTATGAGATTTTATCATCACCAACAGGGTTAAAGAATGCCAGGGAGACCCATTGTGCAAGTGTTTTGCTCAGCAATTTCCACAGCAGTAAGGGCATTACAGAATTACTTCAGTGTTTTAGAAGAGCTTTGCTGTTTGGCGCTAATGTAAGGGGCATTATTGGAAAGGGGCAGCAATGCTTGCATTAGGCCAACTGTGGGCTGGGCTTTTTTTTTTTTTTTAATAGCAAAAGAAAAGCTAAAAGAATATGATGGACGGACTCTGATGAAGAATTAAATTAAATAAGAGATTATAGTAGTTAACACTTATAGTAATAATAACATGCTGGAAACGGGAGATAGTGTATTAGTTCTCAGAGTCCATGTAGCCCCATATGTTTCCTTAACACACGATCTCATCCTTGGCAATGGGTGAATGCTTTTCCATCTGAATTTTAGAGTTCACAATTTTAAGTATTAATTAAACTGTGCCGAATGTTGTAGCCTTCTAGATGCTATCGTATTTATTATAAAACTGCTTATTGGGTGTGTTTAGCATATGCAGCTGATGAGATGAGCCTTGAAGCAATAGAAACGATTTGTAGCGATATTTTAGGAAATTATAGTACCTCACCTCGAGTTTGTTACCCACAGGATCAAACTGCAACAGCCAAACTTAATTGTGATTAGTACTTTATTCTTCAAAGAGTTTTCCTGATTTAAAAAGGACAGTCTGAGTGGTCAGAAACCTCTGCTAAGGCTTCACAATTTACCTTTCCCTAGCTGGGTGTAGGCATATGAAAAAATGATAAGGCATTGGATTAGAAATGTGACTCCTATAGTAATGGCAGATCCTTGGATAATGAATTGTATATGAATTTACCTATGCTTTTATATGTAGATCTTGTTAGAAATGACTCATCTCTCCTATATTCAGAGGGTTCGTGTCACCCTCATAGTTTATAGAGGGCAAAGGATGAAATTTATACCAGAGTTAAATATAATACTCAATTCTGTACATGGCCTGGGAACACTAATTGGTTATCTTGCCCTCTAATATTAGTCTTTTGCAGTGTGAATCTTTGATCCTTTGGGCAAACATTTCAGTTTCTGTTTGCTAAGGAAAGGTTTCATTCTGTGCATACAGTACATGGGTGCCTGCTTCTTATCACACTCGCAGTGTAGTGACAGTGTAGAAAAGCTAATATTCGTTGCACATAAATTGCTTCTCTTATGGCAACTTTCACATCCTATTCTTTCCTTTCTTGCAAATTCAGAGTTGAAGCTATAACAGGAAGTTGGAGTCATGTGAAAAGGATCCAAGGTGAAGAAACAATATATATTTTTTTTTTTTGGGGTGGGGGGAGCAGGTTGGATTGCCATTTTGAAGAGCAAGGTAAGGGAAGTCAGAGGAATGTAGAAAACAGTAAGATTATTATTTTGCACTGCTCTCTTGTAAACAACTTATCTGTAAAACTGCTTTAACTAAGTGCAGTCTTGTGCATATTGCAGGCTGTTGTAGCAGCCCATGCAAGTACTCAGGTTTTAGAAAATGTCAGAATTTTAAGCTATTCATTCAAGCTGAATCTTTTGGATGGTGCATATATAACTTTACATTTACACAGTTTACATTGTACATTTACATTTTACATTGTCTTCAATTTTATGGTCTTGTAATACTTTGTTTTTCTTTCCTCCGCCTGCTCTGGGATACCTCTCTCTTTGGAGAGGTTAGCTGGAAATAAGCTAAACTAAGGCACTGTGTCAAGTAATTGTCTGCAAATTCCTTGTTTAAGTAGCCCTAGCATTGATAATAGTGCCTGTTATTGCAAGAGGAGAAAAGACATGGCTAAAGCAAGCTAAGAAATAAGGCCCAAGAGAACTCCATTTTATCTTTTCCAGGACTTCAGACACAGATTTGCACGTGTGGTGGCCTTTAGCACATTCCTATTTTCTGTGTGTTCAACATGGGACATATAGGGTGTGGACACCAGACATCTAAGCCCTTCCAGTGGTGAACAACATAAACAACGTAAAGCAGTAATTGCATATTCGAATTCAGAAGCTGGAGCACATGGCCAAAAGAAAATAGAGTCTCACTTATGTCCCAGTCTTTACTTAAGGACTCTAGCAAGTGTGTATGTGTTTGTAAAGTGGGGGAAAGTATTGTCCATCTCCCTGTGGAGAGATGTCCATTAGTGTTTTTAAGGCATTCGTCTACTCTGGTGATAGATGTCAAAGCAATTCTGTGTTCGTTGCAAAAAATATATATATATATATTGGACACCAGACACTCAAATGGTGAGTAGAAAAGGATTATTGGAATAGCTGCCTTTTTTGCTGCCCCCATCTATTTTAGTGCATGATGCATGGCTTCTGTGAAGGAAAGCCATGCCTAAAGACTATATATGCTACATTGGAATATAAGGCAGGTTTGAAGTCATATGGACTGCCTATTTTAGCTTTCCCAACTTGTAAGTCCTCGACTTCTGTAACATAAATCATGCTCTCTCAATTTTCTTGGGAATATATATGTATATTTTAGATGAAGGAAACGAAACAAATTTTATTTTGTGCAGTCTTAACAGCTCCCATCAGGAATGTGATTTGACTCTGATTCCTCAGGACAGATTTAAACTATTTGAATGACATGACTTTTTAAGTTACTGGCAGCAGGAAAAGGTCCTTGTCTTGGAAAGGGTGGGCTGTTACAGCTATGCACTGAGATGGGGAACCCAGACCAGCTTGTGCATGCAAGCTCACGCTCTCCTGCCTACGTGTACCTCCTAATGCTGGAGGAAACTCCTTCTGCTGTGTGGTGATACAAAGGTTGAGGATATGGGAGTAAGTCCTATTAAATAAAAGCTTTGCTCCCCTGCAGGACGTGTGTGCTTATGCCGTGCTGCTCTTTGCTGCAGGATGACTTGGCCTTTTGAAATACTCATTATGAATCAGTACTTGGGAATTCTGTGAGAACTCTGCTGGCAATGTGGGAGCAGAATGGAAACTAAATCTATGGGAAGGGAGGAGTTGAGGGGGGCAGCTCTCTGAATTAAATAAAGGAAAAACTTCCTTAGCTCCGGCAACTTTTTTTTTTTTTCATCCTTTTAAAGCTTGGTAGAAGAACACATGCCCATATGCTTGTGCATGTGTATTTTTTTTATATATATAGAGAGATAGATGCCTCTAGAAAAATCCATGCTTATGTCTTAGTAAGAAACCTGCATTCTTAGATCTTAAGTCAAAACAGTACGATGCTCTTACAGTTGTACTAGCATGTTTTTCAAGCTTTTATAAGTGTGCTTAAAACCTTAAGATGTTCATTCTTAAATGGTAACAGTTTTGACCCTGTGGTATTAAAAAGCTGAAAGCAGAAAGTCTCAGGCCCTTGAGGCTATCCAGATTCATAATTTACATGGATTTAGTAGACAATAAGACTTCTATAGGAATGCTAAATCTGTGTACCTTTGGGACTAGAGTGACTCCTATGATGTACAACCTTGCTTTCAAGGTGCTGCATAGAGTGTGGACAGTGATGAGAGTTCTCTAAGAGGAAAACCTGGGAGAACAAGACCTGAGAAAGTTATTTAATCTTTATCTTTTCTTATGTAACATTAGGTTGGGTGACCTGAAGCCCTGGGGCTACCATCTACAATTGCATTTTTTTGTAGCCCATGTGGTCAGATTATTTCTTTTTCATGTTACTACAGATTAGTGTTAGGATATGTGTTAATATGTGTGCGGCCTGCCAAATGCTTTAGAAAGGTCTATTTTGCCCTCAGCAAGGAAAAAGGTTCCTCAGGCCTGGTATAATCACTTCAAATCCATACGAGAAGTACCTTTTAACACTTACAAGTATTCTCTCAGAAATAACATCTCTTAAAGAAGAGGTAAGCCATGTCATTTCCTTGAGCAAACAGAACTGAGCAAGGGCAGCTCCTCAGACCAGAAGGGTACAGTGACTTCTATCAAGTGATACATTTGTGTTTTAAGACTTCTTTAAGCAGTACAATAACTAAATTAAAACTGCCTTCTTCCCCGCCTCGCCCTCCCTTTCCTGTAAATGCCAAGAAAGCATCGGCAGCATGTTTGGTTCCATAGGTCCCTCACATATATGACTTCTGAATCCCAATTTCAAAAAAAACTAACAGCTGGATATTGGTTTCAGGATATTCATTTCCTACAGGCTCTATGCAGCTAGGCAAGTGGGAGAATCATGCTAACCTTAGAGGAAAACTTCAGCTGGCGTTCATGTCTTATTAAACAGTGGGCAATCTATACAATGAATCTCCTCTATGTTTTCATTTGCAAAATTATGGCCCAGGGAATGCTACTGGAAAATATAGGTGACATTGGATGTTTCTCTCTGTATTTCATAATGATGTAATTTTGAGGTTCTCCAGTTCAGAGATGTAATGTGCTTCCCTGTGGTCTCTCCGTACCATGGAGAAGAGTTCAGCCTTGGAAAGAAGTTTCTTCTCTGACAGAACAGAAATGAACCTGGCAAGTGGAAATACATGAAGACAGTGAGGGTCGTTTAGAAATGGTCTTTGAGATGGGGAAATTCTGTAGGGTGAAGAAGTGAAGCTCAAGGGCCTGGAACACAATGAGAAAGCAAGGAGAGGTCAGCAAGGCAATATAGAAAAGAGTTATGACCTGAACAGAGGAGGGTAAAAAACTTTTAGTGGCTGTTTTGTGTAAATGGTTGTAATAACTAGCTTAGTACTGTAAATGATAGTAGAATACTACAGCAAAATATGAGGATCTAGGTAAGTGGGACTAACCTATTGCATAGATACCCTATTCCTTAAATGCTGATAAGTGGTTTTTAATTCTGTTCTAGCCAGGTTAGTTATAAGCTCAGTGATATCCAGCTGTAGATGAACACGTGGCCAGTCCTGTCATCTCTCACCTTAATGAGCACTGAAAGCGAATAACTGGAAATTCTGCTCAGTGCTCAGCATAGCAGTTCATTATATAAGTTCTACATATAGTTAAATTAGTAGTTTAGTTGACAAGAAGGTGACATAGCTCAACTTATTTTTTAAATTGCTTAGCTTTATCACTCTATTGAACAGATTGTTCAAGTATTTATAGAATACTGTGCTACAGCCAATGTGATCTGCAATTAAGGCAAAAATGGTCAAGTAAAATGACATGATCAAGCAGTTTAAAATGAGTTGACCTCTGATTGCCATCAAACAACCAAGGATTTAGACTTGAACCACAAAATTGCCTTTTTTTTAATTCTTTAAAAAAGTGAGTGCAGGAACTGAAAAGTGTTTTGAATGAAACTTAAAAGAAAAAAAAATCCATAAGATCAAAGATTATGTTACTCTTCATTGCAGTTTATTAGTATGTTTGTGAACTTCAATGAGAAGACTCTTTCATAAAGTTGTAAATCTTATGAATTCATACCACTGAAGTTCTAGGACCACAATCTTGTCACCCTGGAGGTGGCATGAAATATAGAGAATCTGAATTTTGGTCTGAGAGGACAAAGGGATTTAAATTTGTGCAAAACAATCCAATTGAAAGATCCAGGAAAAGATGTCAGTTCCTTGCAGTGCTTTGACTGCAACCCTGAAAGGTTGGTGACGCTGTATCTTAATCTGTCCATCTCTTAGAGTACATTAGAATTCAGCATAGGCAGTGTGATTCAAGAAAACAAACAAACTGATATTTGAGTATCTGCATTTTATATGGAGTTCAACAGTCTCTTGGTTTTGGAACCTACACTGAAAAGAGAAATAAGAAATAAATATTAAGAAACTAGGTTGAGCTTCAGCCATCCTATTCTAAAATACATAATTTAAAATCATAAGCATAACTTCTAAAGTAAAATTTTTCTTATCTTGCAAGAAACCTTGTTTAGAATCCCATGTGGGGCTTATTGGCAGCTTCTTTTCTGCAAAGATTCACTATGTGTAGAAGGACTTTTTCATTACTAGTTATTTAATCTACCCTTGTGGGTGATTTGATGGAAGGGTACTCTTGGCTATCAGCACCTTTGAACTTCTGCCAATTTGGGCACGGAGCATTAGGAAAGGATGCGGAAGCTGAGAACAAAAATGCATATTCACAGGAACCTATTGAAGAGATAGGAAATTTTTCCCTGAAAGGACATCAGCCAAGGAGTGGGGTATTTCCCATTGATATGATCTTGAGCTATAGAGCTATTGATTGGAGAATTTTTTTTATCATTAGAATCAGCTTGCATGTCTGGTCAGGCTGCTCCCATCCCCTTTCTAGTGTAATGTCCAAAATTCAGTACTATGTTTTGCCCTCACTGAAGTTTTACCTAGTGAAAAAAATCTGTTGCAAAGCTGGTCAGACATATCCTGTGTTTGAGAAGTACATAGACATTGTTATCTAAGAACTGATTTAAATAATAAGGAATACATAACTTTTGAAGATTGGAAGAAACTTCCTCTGTTCCAAATCACTTTGTTATAGAAGCTGTGCTGCCTTGATTCAATTGGAGGTTCTTCAGGCTTTTCGGAACAATTCCTAGCGTTTAAGTTAAGTTCTTGAAAAACTTAAAACTTGAAAAATCCAGTGCTATTATCCCTTCCCTCTAACACAGTAGACTGTTGTTTCACAATAACTAAAGGTCTTTTTCTGCCAGGAAATATTTCCAGCTGATTTGGTAATAAGCATCCACTGGAGACTGGAAACAGAGATGCAGGAATATCTGACATCAGTCTTGGCCAGAGGGTCCAATTCTGTTCTTAACTACACTGGGCCATTGCTGGCTAGAGCAGATCTATCACTGCAAAGTGATGTATTACCTGGTAGCATACTCATCTGGACAGTGCTGATCTGTGCTTCCTTAGCTACTATCCCCGTACCAGTATCTTGTTTTATTCTTTGTAGGGGTGTACAGGTAGAAACAGATCTCCCCTTGCTTTTCTTTTTGGGGCTGTGGAAGGCAAGGAAGAAGATGTATGGTACAGGTTCCCTCTCACTTCTCCTATTGGAATAACCAATTTTACCATTGGGTCTCCTCACTTTACTGCTGAAACTAATAGCAATGCATGTTATTGTGCAGCTCTGCTCTTCTCAGTGATTACTTCTGTCTGGCAACCCAGGGTCATTGAAAGACTTTTGGGGCTGTTTTTTGACAGGAGAAACCTGTGAGATGGAAAGTTTCCACTTTCCACTGCCGAGAGGTGGCATGGCAAATTTAGCTTAACAGCTCAGCTTAATTGAGTCAGCTGGTGCCTGCCACGCACTAAAACTTCAAATTTGATCTGGTCAGCATGCCTATACACTGCATAGGTGGTTTGAAGTTGGATTTATCCTGCCATGGGAACTGTCTGCGTCAATGAAACAAATGGCCTGTGAGCCTAGTGGTCTGTGACAGCCTGGAACTCCACATTCAAATGGGCGTGAGGGAAGGGGATGAGGGACTGAATCCTCACAGCAGCTAATTCTACTCTTGCTCCTTTTATTTATTTATTTATTTTCTCTCCTCCTCTCCAGATAGTAATTTTCTGCATAGGGTTTGGAAAACAATATAGGTTTCTTCCTCCCCCTAGACCTTTGTTTTTGTGTTTGACCTAGTAAACTACCTACCCTCTTTCTTATTTTTATCTTTTATTTTTGTGGCAAGTCAACTTGGTAAAGGCAGCCATTCTGATGCACTGTACAAGCAAAATAAAATTTTCAGAAGTGGAAGTTCAGTGATGTGATTTAACTGTACCTGTCTAAACCTCCTAAGCTTGACATGTCAGTATCAGTCTATGACACGTCCTCATCAGAATGATGTGTGAAGCCTGGGGCATTTCAGGAGTGCTGTTAACCACCTTGGAACATTTAGTCTTAAAATGCTGCTTTAATTTTTTAGGTTCAGTACCCATTGGTCTAGACCAAGGCCAACATGTAGATGTTTATCGATAGTTAATAGCGGAGAATTCACTCCACGAAATGGTGGGGTTGGTTTACTGGTATTTTAAATCGGGCAGAAAGGAGTCAAGAGGAAAGCTGATTTTGTACACGTTCACCTCTGCTCTGGGCACTCAGAATTGATGGGAAGTTTTAGTGTGCATTCACCCTCTATTTGCTTGGTAGTCCTTCTGGGAAGGCCTGGGAGTTTCAACCAAACAACTAAGGTTATTCATATTGTGGGTTTCTGTCCCCTTCCCCTAAATTTTCATCAAGTGGGAATTTTTTTTTCTTTGTTTTCATCTGAGTAAAAGTGATCCAAGCAATCTATTCACTCTAGTGGTATAGGACACTACATGCTAACATCCTAGGTACTGTACCTTAGGGAAAGTCCTCTCTCTGATGTCCGATCTTGTTGGGAATGATCTGTCATAGGAATCGCAGAAGTGAATCTGTCATCAGGAGACTTTTCCAGACAAGTTTTATTGCCCAAAGACAAAGATGTTTGATTTCTCAGCTGCTTTGCCTTTCTCTTGACCCAGCGCTCTGTTTTATCATACCAAGATGGTATTTTTTTTTTTTTGTACCATCCAAAGGTCTCCTACATTAGCTTTAGCTGTCTCAGCATAGGGTGAGCAAATTGTGCTGGTGCTAGAAAATGATAATTTTTCAAGACTGTTTTAAAACATCAGATGGGAACAGAAGCTCAGAAGCTCACGAGAAGTATTTCTACTTTTTTTTCTTTTTTTTTTGTAACAAACTGTTTCATAGCATATGCACTACTTAATATGGCATATGTTAACTTCAGTGTTTTAATTGATTAGCAAAGTAAATAGATGTATATAATAGGAATGATCTGTCAGCAGATAAGTCAGCAGCATCATGAGGTTCCAGCAAGGTGCAATTATTTTTAACTTAAAAAGATACCTGTTTGTTAGTTTGTCTGTTTCCGTGTTTGTTTTTTTTTTTCCTCTAGTTTTTGGTTTGAAAGAAATCTGATGTGTAATCTCCTGTACATTTTGCTTTCACCCCTGCAAACAGTACTGACTAGTAGCAGGCAAATGAGACAGTGAGATGGCTTTATATATAGGAGGTGAAGAAAAGGGTTAGATGAGCTACAAAATATATAGTGTAGAATGGGGTCACTGTCCTCTGGTGAGGAACAGACCTTGACTATGAAGACAGACTGTGCTTAATATCACAGACAGGTGAGTCAACTAGACCAGAGCTCAAAATGCTTGGCATGGGGAGGAGCAGTCCCCAGGTTACACTGGTTGTGAAGTGGGGTTTGGATATGTGTAACAGTCTCTGCACGTACATGATTCCCTGCTTTTCTAAGGAAAAGAAGCAAAATATTTATCTCCTGGCATAGAAATACTGTAAGAAGAATATTGCAGAACTCTTCCAGTCTTGTTTTCTTAGTGATTTTCCACCTGCTGTCTCGTTGTCTGAATAGATGTTTTGCCCTAGGACAGATTTGGGAGTGTAGGTACCAAAGTGCTGAGGTTACACCATGGATTGACCAGTTCCCACTTGCACAGACCATACTTCAGTTGTTATATGTCTATATTATGTGAACTAGTGGGTAGTAATAAACCACACTGGTCTCTCCCAGTATTTCAATTGCTCCTCTTAATATTCTTATTAACACTGACTGCATACTGAATTTTGTATGTATGTTTGTTTTGAAACATTTATTTTACCGTAGGAAAGATTTAGCTCTTATTTTTATTATTTTCTTTTCATTAGAAAAATTCATGTCAGGCAGCAGTGTCAGATGCTCCATTCTAGCACTAAGCAATCTTATTTCTGCTTGCGGACTTTGAGATGCTCTGCAGGTGGGCCTTTCAAATCCAGTTATAACTCTTAAACTGTTATTCTTAGTAACCGTTCTATGGACAGCTTTCCTTAGAGATGCAGTCTAAACACCTTCTCTAAAATCAATCACCCTCAGATATTGAAGAAACATCTGACAGCCTTAGATTATTTTAGATGCAGTAGATAAGCGTAGTTATTTTTTAACTTTTACATGGGACATATTTTTTTTCCGCACAGTTTTGATAACCTTCAAACACGTAACAGTTAACAGCTGAAAACCATTTTTTTCCATTGAAGAGTATAAGCAAAATACAAAGCCATACATTCAGTAGGACAGAGGCTTTGGGGACCAGGACCTCTTGTTGCTTCTTTCTGCATGAAGCTGACCTTGTCTGTTTTCTATAATGGAAGTTACTTCATTGCTCAGCCTTAGGTCTCTCCTGAGTAAATACTGCCAATCACAGTGAATTGTGCCAAAAGGCAAACCAGCTGTGTCATACAGATGACTGTCCACCGCGGACTCAAATGAGACCACCAACCCTTAACCCTAACAGAACCGAGAATTTGCTTTGTTTCAGCATACAGACAAGTACATAACTCTACAGGGTCCTTTTGTTTTTACATTAGCTGTTGGTAGGCTTGGTAGGGATTACATAAACCAACAGAAAGAAATGGCAGAGGAAAGGGGAAAGGAGGCTTTAGAGATTCTCTAGCGCTGTGCAAAGAAAAGTAACGTCCTAAACTTTATATTTAGCTGTTACGGAATAAAAGTTTTTAAGAAATTGCGTGATAATTTTGAATTTATGCAGTTTCATTTCTGTGTTTTTCATTTAAAAATATGGTAGGGATATGATAAGCCAAAGACTTGATTATGAGATACAAAACTCTTTGGATTACAAGTTTCAGTGTTATTAATTCCCAGCTTAAGTGGAAGTTTGCAAAGATCTTATTACATAGGGTTTTAGTATTTCATTAATTTTTGTAGCAACCGTTGAGTCTCAAACTGCATTCTAATGTTCCCCCTTAAATACCTTCATCAGCCACAGACCATAGGACACAAGAATCCTGGCTAACAAAGCTGTGGGGGAAAGTATTTAACAGACACACTCTAAACAAATTTCAGACTCAGGCATATTACTGATATGCACCTGCATTCAAGATCAAGACAGAATTCTCCCTCTTCCAGGGCCTTTCCAGGAGTCAGTTAGCATTCCAGATCTCTTGCTGCAAAAATCTCATTCATCCCCACAGGAAAAACACAGACTGATTTCTTCAAGTATGACCCATTATCATCTTGTGTACTCAAAGCCACATTCAAACTAAAATCAGTGATGTCTGCTGAGCTCACCAAATATTAGTCCTCATGGCCTTCTAACCATTAATCCTTCGGTGGTTGCGTGGTATAAACATTAGGCTAGCTCATCACTAGGAGTACTTATTAGCCTATATTCCATCTGGCCTGGCCTGCCAAAAGATTTCATGTACTTCACAGTTGTATCTTAGTGCTCATGCCAAATAGAAGGCATGAGTGTGACCTTCAAATTCAGAAACTTCTATAAAAAGTCTGGGAAAAGGACTGAATTACAGGTATTTTCATGCCAAATTGCACACCTGTGTTTAGGATAGGCCTCACAGTAAGTTAGAGATGCAGCAGTTCTTTATTTTGAAGTATAAATTTGGATGATGATCAAAATTGGGTTCACTTGAATGCAAAGAAACTTAAAAAGTAGATAACCCTATTTATAAAAATCATAGTGGAAATGTTGGGGGAAAAGCCTCCCCATGTGGTACTTATAAAGATGATTTAGAAAAGGTTTTTATCAGAATTCCAGGCTTTTTTTTTTCCCAAAAGCTGTGTTTCATAGAATTCTAATTTTTAAGTGTAGTGGTTATAAGAATGGAAGGACAATGACATGGTTAAAGGCGAAACTCAGTGTAGACCAATGACACTTCCATAGAATTGTGTTAGCATAGGCTGGTGAAGATGTTGATTTATCATAGCATTGTAACAGCTAATAAATCCTGTGTATAGTGATAGTTTCTCAACTTGTGAACATTTTTCTAGCTTTCATTTGTCACACCTGAGTCCTTTTTCTGAAAGACTTATCCTGTGCAGAGCTACATGATTTCTCTATTGAAAGATTTCAGTGTAATTAAACTGATTGCTGAAAAAGACATCATTCTTCTTTTAATAAGGCAATTTACATATTCAATAACTTTAGACTCATTTGCTGAAAGACAGTTTGAAAGTTTATTTGTATATTCTTTCATTCATATGTTTTCAGATTCTCTCATCTTGTTTCTATTAACAAATTGATAAATGAAATCAAAATATAAGGCAGGTGTGTTTTTTTGTTGTTGTTGTTTTGTTTTATTATTATCAGAGGATAGATTATAATGAAGACCTTGATTTAAACCTTGTGAGGTTCAAGGTATGTTTTCTTTGATTTCTCCCAGCTCTGGGATATAAGAAAGCACCATGTGACTTGCCTCCCTCGCTCTTCCCACCCCATCAGCCTAAACCAGACTGAATATACAACGGAAGTCACCAAGGCTTTGTAATTTAATACATCATAGGCGTAAACAGTACTCAAAGCAGCATTAAATTTATTTAACAATCATGAGAGATCCAGGTTGTGCTCATACCTTAAATTTGATCTTAAAGCACAGACTTTAACTTGTATGTTTCCTGTCACCAATAAACCTTGATGTAGTTGTAGGTAAGGTTGTGCAGTTGATACCCTAATAGGACATTGTATTATCTCTTTATCCTGATTGTGCAGTTCTTCGGCTCATTTTGTGTTTATTATTCACAATTTAGTTCTTCCTTGATTTGCAAATGAACCACAAAAAGCGATTGCTTTTATTTTTCCTTACAAATGTTTTATATTTAGTATTTGCTGATGAATCTTTCCAGTATGATATGTAGCTTAGAATTAAGGGTTTACATTGCATAGGTTAAACCTCTTAACATAAAATATTAGCTGTTTCATGCAACAGCTGCTGATCGGTGTATTGCTTTTGGTAATTTGCTATATATGTGCTGATTGTCGAGGTCGTGTTAGTGTTTTGGCTTCCCAGGTCCCTTAAGTAGAAGCTTACCTGTAGGAGGAAGGTCTGTGTAAACTATTTGCTTGTTATAGGAATTTGAACTCTATTACAAATGCTTGTTTTCTTGCACAGTGTCTTGAGGATAACTGACATGGGTATGGTACTCTGGACAGTTTGGATTGCCAGTTTCATCCTTCCATACAGCAGTAACGGAAGGCTCAGGCAGCACCTCAGCTCCTGCGATAAAGGAACCGGAGCAAAGGTTTTGTCATCATTCTTGGATAAGTGAACACCTAGAAACTGCTTAAATGCAAAATGAAATAACATGAAACCATTTTTTTCAGATTTCAGTCTAAAAGTCACCTACTGATTAAATTTTTTGTAGAAAAAGAATATAAGAGGGTATATCAAAAGAAATGGGTGAATGCTGCCAACCCGCCATTTTCAAAGTTCTTGCAATGAAATGAAAGGATAAAAATTAATAGCTTTAGAATTCTATTTTGCTCCCCATTTTTTCTTGCCTGACCCCTAGTTAGCTATGTCTTCATTAAAAGAACAAAACTCAGAATTTCACACCCATTTAACACCAAGTTAAGTATCACTTAACCCCTTGGTACTGACCGAATGTATTCCCATTAAGCAGAGTTTTTGTTAGTACCATCCCAATTAAACAGCAGTCACAGCTATTCACTAACATTATACCAAATTAGTTTCCTGGGAGGTATCTTAATAAAGCAACCATCCCAATTAAGCCTGTCCTCATTAGATGGAGGATACAGTATTAGTATTTTATTGTAATTGAAGAAAGGCTCATGGTCCCATTTCATATAGTTTAGCTACAGAATTATTAATAAACAACAGTCCCAACTAATATATTAGTGCTGACTCAGAATATAATAATAGTGACCTATTAAGTAAGGCATTTGCATGTAATCAGTGGCCTCTTGCTGTAGTTTTCTGAGCCACTGGAAAGCAGGAGAATTTAGTCTTCTTGTGATGTCCTTGTTCTTCTTTGTTGACATCATCACATTTAGTCTGTACAAAAGAAGTGTTGAAAAACATTGAAATTGCTGACTTAGGCTCCTTGGAGCTTTTGGAGGTGATGACTGTGATAAGCTGGAAATCTTTTGAGCTTATGGTGTTTGCAGTTTCCCAAATGTAATTCAGATACTTTGCTAGCTCTAATTTTTAGCTTTAGCTCCAGTTGTTTTCTAATACAATCCTGAAAGGGTGAATTTGGACAATCTCATCTTGGCCATTTTCAGCACATATGCTAGAACTAAGTCTTTTTGGCTCAGCTGTAGCTTGAATCTAATGAAAATGACAGATAATGCAGAGCGCTGTGTGCCTGCCAAAAAAGAGGATATTTCCCATGAGATAGCACCTGGTGATGCAGAAATAGACACTATAGATTTGTGATTGGCTGGTACTTACCAGTATTCATATCTAGTCAGTATTATCAACCACACAAGATCACATCTTGGATAATAACAGCAACAATGGCATGCATAAAAAATTACTGCAGCAAAAAAGGGAAAAAAATAGATCAATTATGTCAATTATATGGTAGCACTTTTTTTCGCCTCACAGTTTCAACACTGAGAAAAGGTGGCATCTATCTCTGATCTAATTATTCACATGCTTATTCGTTTTTTTTTTCTTTCACTTTTCTCCTTTTTACACACAAAAAAGGATCCTCCTTGTAAAAAACACTGTAGAATCAAGCGTGCATATATTCTGTATGTGACTTACATTTTAGCAGCTGAATAGTTGGCTACATGAAAATAAAAAAGCATAAAAAGATTCTTGTGTTGGCTTTCTCTAAAGAGATATATATTGAGATGACCTTACCTGAGAGCAAAAATGCCATCAGCCAGAAAACTGCCATAAATTAAACTGCTATTTAAGCCCTGATTTTAGCAAAAGGGTCCAAATTTCCAAGGTGCCCCTAACAGGTCTCTGTTCAATGATAATGGAGCTTTTCTCTGAGGGAGTGCATTCACAAAACACATCGCAAACACAATGTCAAAGCGAAAATCAGCCTCCTTTTATTAGGAACTGCTGTGTACAAACTCCAGCAGGTTAGGGAAACTCTGGCTCTGCCGAATTTAGCTTACCTAAGGTGAGATAATGAACAAGGTGATTCGAAAAAGAAATACAAAATCATTAAGCAGATCTGTAAATTTTATAATGAATCATTTCAATTAGATTCAGGCAGCAGCAGATGTTAACTCATTTTGGCACGCCCAAGCTTTGAGGTTCTTAGGCTGAATTACTTTTTTTTTTTTTTTTTTTGGTGGAAGCTTGATGAATCTCACATTTAGAACTGCGTACAAAAAAAACGTGTTATGTAAAAACAGAGCAAATGGGCCCTTCACTTGCTGATTAATGGGTCAAGCCTCTCCTCTTATACCACGAGGGGCTTTTAATGTGAGAAAGTGATAATAGGTTCACAGAGGCAACAAGCTGGGGCTTAATGCTGCGAGTGAACCCAACAGTATTTCTGTGTTTTTTCTTGAGATTTTCTTACAGAAGTCCAGCTGTGCCAGGCAGGAACAGACATTCCCATACGTGACACGGACTCTGTGCTGCCTTGGCAAGCAGGGTAAAATATTTGCTCTTTTCAGTAGATTTGGCGGGCAGTTCTTGCAATACTTTGAGAGTTTGTTTCTCCTAGTATGGAAGAGGGATTTAATGAAATACATATCTATATTTGAATGGAGTTTTTCAAATGTTCAGGTTTCTAATGGCCTAGGAATAACCAAAATGGAGATGGTGCCATTCAAAGCAAGGCTGAGACGTGGTCCCATCCGCTGCCCCGAGACGGGTGGAGTTGGAGCATGCGGAGCGACTTCTGGCTCTGGTGGCACAGGCTGCCTCTGCACTTGAAGGGAATTTCTGCTGGCTCATAGCGTTCCCTAAAAGAGCTGTCTCTTTAAGGAGTTATCTCATATTTTCAGAAATTGACTGTGAAAATTCTAAGTAATGGTGTGACATGATCACACTCACTTTCCGTAGTTAATCCTTCACTAGGGGTCAGGCGCTTTCCCTGCTCAATGAGTCATTTGATTGTCATCTACCTTGCACAAAAAAACTGCGCAGCCCCAAGCACTGTCTGGTAAGGATGACAGGCAGTCACAGTGCTGAGCTCTGTGCAGGAATAACTGAGTTAGAAAAAAGCTGCTGGCACTGTAATAAAGCGTTTAATGGACAGACAGCCTCTTTTACCTTCCTTGGGGTAACACTAAATCCCTTTTTATTGTAGTTTGCACAGATGTTAGTGAGTTATCCATTTCTCTAATCATACTAGAAGTTGGCACATCCATCTTAAGTAAGAAGACCAGCCCACTCTGTTTTTGAGAGTCCTTTTTCTAATAAACTTGTGTCAGTTTCAGGTCAGTTTCACCAATACAAATAAAATTCAAACAAATAAAAAGTATATTGTCTCATGATGAGATGTATGTAATTATGTCCCTTAGGTCAGTTTAAATTTACAGAGGGAGTTACACTGGGTATAACCCTTACTGCAATCTAGATTTTACTCTCCCTTTTAAAAAATAAAACTAAACCACTCCAATATTTATACAATAGATCATAGCTATACGGTGTTCTCCGTTTTGGAGTTGAGTGTTTGATATGATTCATTTTACTTTGCAATTGTTTGTATATAAATGGATCATTGTGCTCTGTGAACAATATCTCCCCTCCTCCCTCCGATAAATCTCCGTGAATGGAATCCTCCAGTTCTGTTCATTTCCTCTGCAAAGTGATGCTAACTGCCACGGTAAATGCAGAATATTTATACCGGTATTCTTTTGCAAGGGGCTAAAGCAATTGCATCCTCCTGTTGAAGATTTTATTTCCCTTCGAGTGTTTCTTCCTTAGCGCAGCATTCTTATTAATGAAATAAAAGCCCTGGTTGTGGGGCCGGGGGCGGGGGGGGACAGGACTCCCACTGCCCAGCCCCTGCACAACAAGTTTTTTCCTCCTCCGACTTGGGGCAGGCTTGCAAAGGTCAGCTGAAGTTCAGGAAGGGATAAATGATTGCTACTTTGAGGGGGTCCCTGGTAAGCCTTGTTCTTTTTTGCACAGAGTTGATGGGTTCACAGCGGTAGCTGAATTTTGATAGATTGGCAGGCACTGAAAGGAAATGCTAAATCTGCCACAGGGACTCAAACTAACTTCATTTTCTCGGGGCAAAGGGTAAAAGACAAGAAGTCCTGTTCAAGGGCAGGACATCATCTGACCTGGTCAACAAAGCTACCAGTGTTGTTTGTTTGGATCCGTGCCTTGTTGTACCTGGCTCCGTAACAAAAGGCCGGAGCAGCAGGGTGGGCTATCAAAATAAACACGAGAGGTCCAGGGGTTGATGCTGGTCCTTTGTGTATGTAAATTTACTGCTCTCTGGGGTCTCACTGTAAATGAGAAGGCCTGTCTCTGTTGTGTTTCCTGGTAAAATACTTTTAATAAATAAATCAAAGACTATGGAACATTAACTATTTCTCACCAAAATGGAAAAAAGCAGGCAGTAATTTTTTTAAAACAGTTCCCAGACTCTGCTGTTGTGGTTTTTTTTCCTCCAAAAAAAAAAAAAGGGCAGCTTGCTCAGCTTCCTAGGCCAAGCCACACTGGTGATCTTGCAAAACAAAGCCCTAACCTCGCAGCTTGGCTGTTGAGCTTTACACTGAGCTGGTGCACAGAAGGTATCTGTGTGGGATTTTTTGTTTATTTGTTTTTTATACATGTCTTAAATAAAAAGATCAATCTCAAGGCCACATTTCAGCAAAGCCAGTTATATGATTAGTTATACACAATGTATACACAATTTGGCATCCAGTTAGGACATGCATTTGTAAAGACTTTATTTACAAACTGGGTAATTGTGCACACAAAGGCTTAATTAAGTGCATTTGTCTGGGTCATTAACCTGGTTCTATACATAGTTGTGGAAACTGTATATTTCTACTTGTTAATCTTATAGTTTCTTTGTGAGCTCTTAATACTTTCTAAAATGATTGAAAAAGTGGATTTATGCTTTAAGAGAATGTTGAGTGGGAATGTTTGCAAGGGAACCTGAAACCATGAAGAACCAGCTAATGCTTCCAGTTTCATCAGAAACTCAAAACGCATCAGTGGTTCTCCAGGCTTTCAAGCCACATGGTGAACCTGAGCCTACGTTTCAGTGACCGCAGTCTGATTTATAGCTTTCCATGGCAATTGGTCAAAACTGGTAATTTTTTTTTTCCTCCAGGCTACAAAGGAAGCTAGAAAATCTTAAGTGATTTGGCTGAGATTTAGCTTAAGCCCGAAGTCTCAGCTCAGAAGCTGACTGGAAGTTGGTGTGTCTGTAGGTTTCTATCCTGCCCAACCATGTTCCCACTAAAGCTAACATTGGTGCTATACTGAACAAATATTATTAAGTCTATTGGCTCCATCTCTTTATTTATCTTTTAAGAACACTTAGAGAAAAATAGAAAACCTCATTTTCAATTGTTGTTTTTGTTGCTGTTAACAAAGGCAGAGCTCCCACAACCTCTAGCATTCAAATCTGGATGAATATGGGTTAATTTAGCTTTATCTCCATTTCTGGGAACTGGACAGCACTCTGCAAGAATTTTCTTTTCTTTTTGCCTACCAAAGGACAGGTCCCAAAGCACTTTACCTCACCCCAAACAGATCGGAGCGAGCTTTCTGCGAGTGCTACACCCTTTAGGAGTGCAAGCCGAGTCAGGACACACACGAGGCAGTATCTGTTTACTGGGATGGCTGAGAACTGGAGAGCGTTAGAATAGAAGGTGAGTCAGATTGCCTTCTGCAAGAGGAGATAAATGACTCATCATGGGTTGGAAGTAGGTCGCTTTTCCCTATTTCTTTCCAAAAGGAGAGCAAGAAGAGGGCTTATAGATATGCATATTATATATATATGTGTAGTAAAATGTTATTTATAATACTGAAGCCAAACACCATACCTTAATGAAACAGGAAAAATGACTTTATTCAGTTGTATGTCCCTATGTGCTGCAGGTGAAATTTCTGCTCAAGTTAGTGATTTTAATGAATTTTAGATGGAAATTTCAACCAAATTATATAGGAGAAAATTCAGAGGTTATTCTAATCTGATATATTTAGGGTTGTTTTAATTTAAAATTCAGAAAACAGGATGGAGTTGAATTGAACAAGCTTTTTACAGGGTGAGTTTGGACTCTATATTTACTGAGCTTGATGATTCTGTCTGATTTCTGTATTACTGAAATACACGAAGATCTCCTATCTTAAGGCTTTATATTTTTGATCAAGACACCTCAAGATTGCCATATTTAATTGAAATACATTGTAGGCAAGATATAAGCCCTGTCACCTACAATGTAATTAGATGAAGGAATCTTTAATTGTTTTTAGAAAAAATAGTTTTCTTTATTGAGAAGCACAATACTCACCAAAGTCAGGTGGGAATTTTTCCCAGCTGAACTCGGCAGTTTTGCAGCTTAAGGTGTGGTCTTGAAAGAGTACTGGTTTGTACTACCCTGGAATGCATTTTCACATCTGTTTCTCCCCCAAATAAAAGCATCTTTCTTTTGATAAATACATCAGCAGTTAATCTCATGTCCTCGGGGAGGTATATCCAGCTTTTCTCTAGGCAGATGTGCGGCAGGTTGGCCTGAATTGTGAGCTGGCTAAACGCTGTGCGGCGGGGAGGGGTGTTGAGTTCAAGGTGAGGTGCCTTGTTGGGGTCAGTGCTGTGCCTGCCTCCTCCTCACCCCTAGCCAGAGGGAGGATGTGACAAACAGTCTGGCCTTGCAAAAGGCCATGCGCATGTACCTTCCAGCAAGAGGCTGATCCTCAGATGATCCATACAGACCATGCAGGAGCGGCATGTGGCGTTCAGACCCCACAGTGTCTACACAACATCGCAGAGCTCCTGGCATCATCTCCCCAGGAACTGCTGGGATTTGAGGTCTCCCTTTCTCAGTGTTCTCCCCTTCCACATTTCCTGAGGTTTTGCTACAGTTTTCTCTTCTCTGAGGGCCTGGTTAGAAAGGAGCAACAGTTTGGTAATATGGGGATCCCTTAGCTTGGTTACCTCATCTTTTGAATTAATGTTCTGGTTTCCGCAGCGCTTCAAAAATGCCATTTGCAAAACAGTGGATTTTGTCTTATCCTCAGAATTTTAAAGGCATTCACAAGACACTGAGCTTGATATTGCTAAATCAACAGCATTTGTATTATAAAGAAACAGCTGTTTGGCTCCAGAACGTGGGCACCACCTTCTAACAAAGGTGCTTCCCTAAATGCAGATCCAAGGGTCAGGGTCTCTCTGCCTCAATGTGCTGATGGACAGGCATGTCCTGAGGTAGTCAGACTTTCCGGCTCTCTTATATCCAGTGTATTTGTTAATTCCAAGAAGATTCAGTACTGAATTGTGTGGCTCTGATAAGCTTGACAAAAGAAGGGTCTTGTGTTTTCTGGAAGAAAAAATATCCTGGCTTTCATAGTGATATGAAGCTGGCAGGAGGAAAAGGCATAATTAATTACATTTGTGGTTCAGCAACAGGAAGGTGGCATCGCCCACTTGCACCGTTGCTCTGCGGCCGCTCGGCACTCAAGGAGACTTCCCAAGAGCATCCTCAGGAGCGACAGTGTCCCAGGACAGCTGGCAGTTGTATAAGCCGGAGTCACGCAAAGGGCCTGCACCCGATCTTGCTTTCAGCTGGCCTTGGGCGGAAACAAGTTCTTGCAAAAGCAGAAAGTTCCTGCAGATAGACAGTTGTATAATGCACCGGCAGCGCAGGCCAGGCAGCACTGGGCACACTTCAAGCAGGGAAGACCGGCAGATCTGTGGTCCCCAGGGTTGCAGCCAGCACAGGCCGTGCCAGCCACGCTGCTGTCCCATCTCATGGGACACTGACAGACCCAGCTCTGCGAATAGTAGGACTGTGGCTCCCGGCCTCCTAACTGCCCGCCTTGGTACCTACCAGGGATTGACCTAGTGACTGAAAATTGGCTCCATTTACCAGCTAAGAAGAGAATGGGCATCATTACAGGATTATAATGTCTTTAGAAGAGAAATACCAGTGACGCCCCTAATTTTCCCCATGTCTTGCACTTTCTTCTGCTGTCATGGTTTTTACCCTCCAAGTATGTCTGCATACCGCTAACATGGATTGCAGTGGATTATAATGGATTGTATGTCTGCCTTGACTCTCTTTTAAGAGCAAAACATTTTTTCCTTCCTCCTTGAAAACAGAGATCCTGATAGTTCTTCATGTCTGATATTGAAGGACTCTTCCAGTCCTTTTGCAGGCCCTTTCAGAGGCTATGAAATCTTTTAATCAGTTTTGAACCTGTCTTTTAAAACATGATCTTATCAGACAAAAAGAGCTGCCTGGTTGGGCCAATGGATCAGGCTTCCCTATATTTTTACAGGTTTCATGCACAGCACTGGGAAAAACAGTAAATCAAAGAGTTAGCTGGAAATAGATATGACAGTCTATTACAGAGCTCTAATTCTCTGCATGACAGGCATTTTTGAGGGTTCTGAATAATAATGGAGGAACGTTGCCACATTCCCAATTGGGATATCTGGCCTAAAACTGCTCACTAGTTGGGTGCCTAGGTTTGCTGCGGTGACAGCAAAATGTATAAAATACAGCAGTGAATCAGAAGAATCTGTGCCTGACCTCAATCTTTATTTAGTTACTGCTTATGTAATAGGTCATTCCCTTGAATTATTTTATATTTAAATGGATTAGGATTAAAATTTCCTTGGGTAATCAAACTCCTTGAATCAAACTGATATCACTTTAGTTTTATTACAAACTGGAAAGCAATCTTGCTTACAGAAAGCTCTCTACTGCATTTAGTCTAGATTCAGTTTAAGATATGGATGGTCTGGGGACATTCAAATGCATGCAGAAGTTGGTGTTTGAGCAGATTTCAAGCGTTGCCATAAACTATAGTTTTATTCTCTCCCCCAGTATTTCCTCTCAACAAAGACTTTTGCAAAAGTTTTGATAACGTGGGCAATCCTGAGGTCCATTGTTTGTGGACTCTGACCCCAATTCTTAATCCAACGGACCTGCTGGTATCTATTGCCAGTAAATTCTGCTCTTCCAAATGGAATAAAAATAGAGAGGCTGGTGAATTCCTTCTCTGCATTGCTGCCAAAGAAGAGGCTTCCACAGCAAATTGACTTCTTGTATCTGCAAAAGCAGTGTGGCAAGATACCATATGTGGTAATTGTATGCACCATTCAAAATATTTTAAATGAACTTGTTCTTACAAAGAAATAAGTTATGAAGTTAACTTTTACGTGTGTGTGAATAATTAAACTATTGTCACTACTTTAAATTATCGTCTATTGTTAACTTACATCATTAAATCTTGCTTCTTTGCTAAAGAATAATGAAAAATACACTTAATTAACAGTTATTGCAAGCTTGAGGCCATTGATAACACAGTTCTCAGACTGAATTTCACAAGTGTGTTTTGTACTTGACTTGAAATTGCTGCTTGATGCTAAGCCCCAGCACAGTGATGTGGGCATAACAAATTTTGCATCACAAGAACGAACTCCCTTAGTAAATTATGTCACTCTTGGTTAAGATTAGGTTGCTACAAGCGAACAACTAAAGTAGTTTTTTTTTTTTTACCAGTGAGGAGGGTGGAGTTGTGGTCTGAGCCTGCTGTTTTAGTCACTTTAGCAAGGCTTTTGCTGTGTGCCAAATCTGACAAAATCCCACCCTGTTTGCCTCTCAGCTTCACGGTGCTGATCCATCAGGAGATTTTGGGGGGAGGTTGTAACAGTTCCCTGCGGAAAGTGACTCTGGTTAATTTCCTTGTTGTTTCGATTAAGGAGGTGATAGGGTTTTTTCCTTGGATATTGTTAAAGAGGCTTGCCAGCACTATAAAGAATGTGCTGCATTCTTCAGATGAAATAAGGCCAATCAGTGGAATAATGAGGAAAGTAATATCTCCCTAGAGAGTCTGATTGGGTTTTCATCAAATCAGCCAACCTTTTCCAGTCATTTACACCAACGTTCACTCCATGCAGGGTGTTATGCTGTCTCAGATTCTTTCCTCCTTTTAAATCCCTTGTGATTATTACTGATAACTAAATAATTGGGATGAGGCAAATTTATGTATATTGTATATGTTCTGCTTTTTAAAATTAATTATTTTCCTCTTATTTTTTTCACATATATTTTAAATGTCTCCTGTACCCTGGAAGCTATTCAGAAGCAGAGAGGGTTATGGCAGAGAGCTGGAAGATTTATTCCTTTGTGACATTCCATGTCCCTTTATTTTTAATATGTGGGGTAGTCTCCCCTGGATTGCAGCTTACCTACTACTAAGTCTACAATCCCCTGACAAGATGCCCGATACTTGTTGTTAATTAGAGCCTGACACATTTATTTTTATTTATTCATTAATTTGCTTTTCTCAGATAAACCTCTAAAATGTGCCATTTAATTTATTGGGGACTGCAGAGAACAATGGTTTCCGTGATCTTCCATTATTTCATGTTCTTTTATTCTGTCAAGAGCACAGCATAAAATGCCCGAGAAGCATCTAACTACTGAGACAAACACTCTCACACACACATACAGAATTCAAACTAAGAAAATGGTCATTTCAGGTTTGCACATAGCTTCTGCCGATGGCTTCTCTTTGCACTTATATAAATCAATAATCGGTTCTGAAAAATATAAGGAATATTTTGTAGGGCCAGATCCCCACACGGTGTAAATCAGCTGGGCTCTACTGACACAGGCTATTGCACCGACTTGCTCTTTTACCCCATGTGTGTCCTTTAGATACTCAGAAACACAGGGCAAATTAGTGGCTCACCAGGGCCACCGTTCATACATCAGTAACTAGCCCTCCTCCATGGATCGAGGACTTTTTGGTCACCGATGAAAAGGAAGCTGCAGCACAAAAGCTGCGTGACAGCGCAGGGCTGTGCTCTGTGGGCGCGTTTGCAGACCAAGGGCCGCAGCCAGCGTGCGGCTGCCCACCGTGCCCGTGGCTGCGCGGCGCAGGCAGCAAAGGCGATTTTTGTTTTCCTTCTAATGCGGCCAGCGCTCTGCTCTGGAGCGTGGGCTCAGAGAAGCCGGTGTCCTGTCCAAGTTATCTTCCTTCTATGGACGAGAGATTCGGAGACGGCGTAGAATCGTTGCACACAAACACATTTATGGCATCTTTGACAAGCTCCTGGACCACATCAGGCATGATCTGATTACATCACTAAAATTAATGTGGTCTTTGGATGTTTTACACAGCAATCTGGGAGGCATTTATTTCCTGCAGCTGGGGGGGCGGGGGGAGGGGGATGTTTAGCATGTGAAAGTTCTCAAAATTAACTGAGTTCCATTCACACCAGTCCTCCCACACTGCTCAGCAAATGATTCAAAGCCTTCAGCGTGATTTCATCTGTGCAGACTCTAATCCACTTACTTAATGAAATACATAATTAACATATTATAATTGCAGTAAAGATGGTTTTGACAGAAATCATTTCCCGTATCTAATACCGTGGTAATTTAATCTGTTCCCCACTCCCTAACACGACCCTCCGTGATTAAGTTTCATAAGAATTTTTTTGATTGATTGATTCATCTGACGTGCCTGGGCCCTGCTAAAGGAGTGTCTGTCAGTTTACAGAGCCACGTGATGTTGTGGCAGATGGTTATGGAGAGGCTCTTTGCGCTGTCTCCCTGTGTGGTCTTTTTCTTTTCTTTTTTCTTTTTTTTTTTTCCTCCTTTTCCCCTAAATGCCCTGATAATCCAAATACAGCTACCCTGATCCACTAAATCGCTACATGTTTTTATATGCTGTCTTTTAGTTGTGTGTATAGTTATTAAACTAGGGAAGGCAAGATGTGTTAAACTAGGAGGTCTAAATCCTAATGCTGTCATTCACTTCCACAATAAAACAACCCACACAGATACTTTTTATTTGATTTTTCTTTCTGTTTGTTTTCAACACAATCTCTCTAGTCTGTCATTCACTCTCAGGCAGTTACTTGAGTTAAAAGGGCCAGCAAGCCAAGTTATACAGACCTTCTCAGCTAAATATCACTTGTTACCTGCAGGAATATATAGGGAACATTAGCAACCATTGGCTTTTCAAGTCAGACTCAGAACGGCTGCGCTCTCAGTGTGGGTCATGACTCATGAGATAATATCCAGCAAAAGGTCTCTGGTAAATGATTACTTCCTTCTCATAGACTGAAAACCTATATATTTTTTAATGCTGTCAGTCTCCAGGAAGCTGTTTCCAAAGGACGTTATGGAAAAAAGAAAAAGCTGCAAACCAGACGGATGCTGAATGACTTCCAGTGAGACAAACCAAACCACTCCGTAACACAAAGCTCCTTGCCCCTTCCCTCCTGCTCCCTGCACCATCCTTGTCCCACTATAGCTTGTTTCATCCCTGGTTTGCTTGTGGTATGGTAGGAATTCAGTCAATAGTGCTCTTTCCTGTCTTGCACTTTCCTTGTCATCAGTGGACAGCATGCAGCTAGCAGGTTTTCAATGTCCTAGTGAGCTAATTTACCAACAAGGAGGGTGGAGATGGTAGGAAATGATGGCAGATAATAATACCGTCTGTCTTTGCTTTGTTTCCTTATTGTACTTGATAGTAAGTCAAAGGTGACTCGGTCTCCAGCCTCTGTGATGGTCGTAATGCGCCAAAGGGACTAGAAGGAGAGCTGACCCATCTGTCCTGCTTCCCCACATCCTTCTGAACATTAGATCTTGGACAAGTGCATATGACAGAAGTCTTCATTCATAACAGGCTCAGTCTTCTCCCTTGTAGAAGGATGCATGAATCATTTTTGATAATCTGAAACCACATTTAATTGTGCTGTCTTCCATGAACTGAATGAGCACCAGTGCTTGATAGCACACTATGTGGTTTTTTTGTTAGCTGAACTACCTTATAATGCAAGTGCAATATATTCTTTTCTTTCATCAGTGTTTTTAACACTGAAAGGTTAAAACACCGAAAGGTGTTATTCAGGTGCTTAATTTCTCTTGATGCCTGATGCATTAGCTATGTTTTATTTGCCTATTAGTTCTCACTGACCTATATACTACTGGTGTGGTTGCATAAAAACGTATGGCAAGATTATCATGTAGTAGGTGAAGATTTTCTGTGCTGCATTCAAATCTGCCTCCCCTCCCAGTGACAGATTGCAAGTGTGCTGATCAACAAAAGCTCTGCTTTTCCCATTGAATTGTGAAACACTTACCTGGAAACAGCTTGAGCACAGACACAAGGCAAATTAAGGAGAGGAATTTATGTAAAAGAACACAGATTAAAACAGAAAAAAAAAAAGAAAAGAAACATTGCAAATGGTCAATTGTTTAACGTGCTTCCACAAAACACAGAGTGGACAAAATAGCCACCTGCCCAACCCCAAACACACTGTACTGACTTCAAGGAGACTGCACAAAATGATGCACTCCGGCTCCTATATCCTAGCCAGTGAACTCATTGAACTTGACTGAAATTCCTGTCGGAGCATTTTCTTTTTCCTACGAGTTGAAGGGAGGGGGAGGCTGCTTTGTGAGTGGCAAGTGTACATGAACACCACCACATCAACTGCCAATATGTTATGAGGCCTTGGTAACAATCTGGAGTCTCTGGGGAGCTCTGCTGCAGTTCAAGTGAGTATCAGACAGAGAGAAAACAATTTCTGGTGCCAATAATGCAGCACAGATGAAAAATGTTTTAATATTTGAAGCTGCTTTATGGCAGAAGCAATGACAGTGATGGAGTCAATGTCAGCTTTTTTCCTTTAAATGTCATCTTTCGTCTATGAGTTTTTTCTGCTCTGGAGGCATGCAAGCCTGATGCTGACTGTTTGCAACCATTGATCATTGATTTTATTCTAAATGGAAAGCTTGCCAGAAGACTAGAAATTCTGGAATTTATTAGGATTTCTTTAAGAGGCACTTTAGCTCAACAGTTCTCATTACTGTCTTTACAATGTTACTTATTTTTCTTTTTATGTCATATGATTTGTAAAGGGTTAGTACTCAGAGAACAATATACGATTAAACCATTGTGCATGCTGGAGTTGGAAGCTTAGAGGGAAAAAAAGGGATTCAAAGGAGGGCTAAGCACATATCTGAGTGTTAAACAACAACAAATGTCTCTTCAGAACCAAAAGCTCTATTTTGAAATCTGTGGACATGATTTTTATTAAACTGCAGTTTTGATTAAATAAGGTCACTCTTAAATTAATAACTCTTAAATACATAAATAAAAGGGCTAAACCATCTTTATATTCTGACATTTAGTGCATAAACAACGTACTGTATGTACCAAATGTCAGAATATAATGAAAGTTTGTCCTGTTAAACTAATACTACTGATGGACAAAAATGTCTTGGACTCTAATAGCTCTTCAATGTATTTATTTACAGTGACATTATTCTGAACATGCCAGCTAGGAGTGGTTTAAGGCTTTATTACACATTAACATTTAACATATTTGTGTCTCATGTATAGGTGATTATTCTTCATTTGGTTAAAAAGAATCCATTTACGATTATACAGTGGGCTAAATGTTTTCAGTTTGTGATGTGTTTCCATTGGCACAAGACTAGTTCAAACAGGTATGTTAGCTCTTGGCTGACACGCCTGACATTCAAGCTTTATTACGAGTAGTGTACCCAGGGAACGTGAATTATAGTGAGTATCAGCCTTGGCCTACTAAAGGCATCATTCAGCCTAGTTGATTATGGAATTTACTCTGGAGTTTAGACCTGAAGATCCATCTACTGAAGTGATACTGTTTATTTTTGAAGTCACAAATGTGTTGCAGGTCAGACAAAGGGAAGACAGACTAGATGGAGAGCAGTGACCAGGGAAATGCAAAATCTTGCAGGCTAAAGAGTCGGTAGTCAAGTTTATTGCCGCTGTTTGGATAAAACTAATTCTGGCAAACCCTTTAATAAACCATCAAGTGCAGCACTTGAAGTGTAAAAGAAAACTTTTCAGAAAATAAAATGACCATCTGCAACATTGCCTTAGATGCTATAAACTGAGTTTCTGGTGCAGCAGGGTCTATTGTATCCCATTGATCACGTTGCTTTTAATGTTTATAGTGATGAACTGTCACGGTCTGCAATGAAACATATAACACAGTAGTTCCTTTGTAATGGGGTAGAGGAACATTAGAATATTCTCTGCTTGCCTCAGTGCTGTGTGTTCTGCACAGGCAATACCCCACATACTCATTTTCATGTTTGTTAACAGGTGTGTTCCTGTATCTGCAGCAGAGAAGCTCAGGTAATAAAAATGGCATATTTTCTCTTCATTGTTGGGTAACCTATGTTTACTTCTGCATAAACTGCCACCAGAAGAGCCTGTTTAGAACTGTTCTATAACCAGTGATCTGTTATTTCTGGCAATGGTTGAGACACTCTCAGATGAGATCATGCTCTTTGGCTAAGTGCAATAATTAGGGAATGCTGAACACTCTCCATAAAGGCCTCCACAGCCATGTTCTTCAGAGGACTATTTAGAATTCTCTGGGACTAGGAGTGCCTATATCCACAAAGTGCATCATCATTTGCATGAACCATTGCTGCATTTTTTGAAGGTGAGTCTTTAGAGATGCCATCAGGTGCTCTTAAAACTCTATTCAACACTTGCAAAATAACCATGAACTTGCCCTAATAGGAACAGCTGGATAGAATAGAACAGGAAACTTCAGCTGCTAAAATATTCAATCTGGAACATCTCATTAAAAAAAAAAAAGCTATTAGACATTATATTTTTAATAACTGACCTATGTATTATGGCATATTTAATTTAGTGCTCAGAATGTATTATGGTCACCATAACGGTTTTACATTTACAGATTTCATCGTTTTGCTTCTATAAAATAATTACAATCTCTACCCTTTCCAGCTAATTACAATAAAATGCTTCATTCACATATGCAGTGTAAACTAAGGATAGAGGTGGGTGAATGCCGACTTAAGCTTTTGGTTTCCCAGGCTGCTGAGATTTCCTGGGTTTAACATCCCTTGACTGAGCTGTTTTCTGAGCTCAAGTGCCAAAGGAGATCTCAGGTTAGAGAACATATCCGCTGCTGGGAGATCATACATGTTACTGCTGAGAGAGTGTTTGTGGGGATCGTCAGAGATGAAAGAAATATGGAGAAAATGTGACTTGACCTGGGAAAAAAAGAGAGTAGCAGACCTGAGTAGATAGAACTCACTGGAAACGGGAGAGAAAAAAAATGAATATACGGGACACAGATCAAGTGAGCAGGATGCACAGCAATGAAGTCTTAAGGCTTAAATGACAGACAGGTTCAAAAACATGTCTGTATCTGAGAAAATGCAAAACATAGTGAGAAAACAACAGACATTATAATTGGATTCATTTTCCTAGCACAGTGTAATGCACCTAGTCAAGATTTGCCTGCATACAGAAATCATGCTAAAAACTACCCTTGTTTTACTTTTTATTTAAAACATAAAATCAATTATTTCTAATGATTGTGGAGAAAGTTTAAAAAATCCTTTCTTATTTCTAAATCCCCCAAGTTAAAATAACTTGGTAGCAAGAAAAGCAATAATTTTCAAGATAGCAAAAGTAGAACAAAAGTAGAATATAGACTTTCTCTGATTATTAATTAACCAATAGGCATCCCCTATCTGTACAATTCAGTCAAAAACGAGGAAGCATCAACCTTATACTGTATACCTGATACCTTACTTATTAAAGCTCTCCCAACCTGTGTATAAGCTGAGCATGTACAAGTCTCTGATAAGGAATTGCACACAGTGCAGGGTTGTGGAGACCTTACTCTGGAGCCCATGTTTTTAACCAATACAACATAGAGGAGTCATTCCTGATTTCACATCACACCCAAGTGCAATAAGGAGAAATGTTTTTTTCAGCTTGTATTTCTTCTCATACAATAATCAAAATTTCTTTAAAGAGCTCAGAAAAGTTGTGTCCATGGTACAGCTGTGTCATTTTTTTTCTTTATGATCTCTTCATAAATTTGCTCATTTTGTGAATAGACCTCTTCTGAGGAAACAAAATCCTGCACTTACATGGTTGAGAAGTGATCAAAGTTTGCATCGACAAACAGCATTGCCACTACTATTTGAGTGCAGCAAATGCACATGTGAGTTTCTGTGTGCACATACAACAAAAATATGTCTCATTCCACATTCACATGGCAACTCAAGTATATCTGACAACCTGATTTTCGACACTTTACAAAGTGGCCCCAAATCTAATAACCCTTTTTTCTGTAGAAGTTGGATTTGTGTATTTTTAATCATGAACTATTCCTTATCTATTAGCCAATCATATTTGCTAACTGGATTGCTTGTGAAGACCTCTTATTGTAATTAGTGTGCTTCAGTTGAAGAGTAAACAAATATTCTAAGAAACTCCTATGGCATAAGTTGATTTTCTGTTACTCAGTCATAACCATTGTAGATACAGCAAATTTTGAATTAAACATCTCTCCAAGATTTAATGATTTCAGTCAAGAACATTTTAATTAAATTAGGGGATTGTAACTTTTATTTTTAATAGAGAATGAATAAATCAGTCAAAAGTGAATCTGGTTCAGTGAAAAACTTGTTCTGGAGAAAAGAGCCTGGGAAATAATTAAAATTGATCAACTACTCTCAAAAGAGGAGTAAATAATTTGTAAAATATTCACTTTGTAAAAGAGATGATGAAACAAAGTACTATGTTGTTTTCCAAGTATTGCTCATACCAAGATAGGCACGTGTAAACCTGGCAGCTGTATCCTGATAGGGAACTCGGGTACTCCACCACAAGCGAGCTCCTGTTGTATCAGTGTTAAGTTTGAGCTGACAGATGCAAACTTTTGAGGTATCTCATGAAATATGGTAACAACATTTTGAAAAGTTTGATAAATTATAGGGGATGGATGGAAAGATTTTTTTTATTTCAAAAAGTTTATCTTTAATCTGGCTGAGACAGGTGAACTGAGTTTGTGATCTGCAGTTGCCTGTCCTGCTGCTTACTCATCTGCTAGTACTGAAGCTGTAATACACTGTGTTTGCTAACACCTTTTGTTTTAATGGCAGAATAAATAGAACCATACATCAATCCAGAGCAACAGATTTATGTATATAAAAACTGTATGACTAATATACTCAGTTCAACCAAATAGCATCTGTCTACCTCCTTTATTTTAAATTTCTACTGTGTTTTGAAACACGTGCACATATTACATACATATCTCTGTATATTTAATCAGTTAAATTACCTGAGAATTAGGTCTTATGTAGTGAATATATTATGAACTACCAAGAAATATGTTTACTAAAAATATCTATCTGACATCTTTAAAAAAATTCAAGGTTAAAGTGACTCGAGGATCCATTCTTTGAAGCCCTCTCATACACTAGACAATATCTCTTTTCATATTCTTTAAAGCACTGCATACAACTCTCCTAATCTTAATAGCACCCCAGAGAGAGTGGAATGGCCAAAACATGAAACAGAATAAACAAAATATACAGAAAACATGTATTTGCATTGCAAAACATTGACTTGGATTTAAAAATAAAGGAATGAGTGTTTGTCCTCCAAACAGTGTCCAACCTTCTTACCCTCTAAGAGTCATCTGTCTAGGCAATCTTCAGTGCTTGTTTTTGCAGATGAAAATAGACCCATAGAACTTGAACTCATGATAGATCAGATAACTGGACTCCATAAGCAGCTAGGCTCATTTTTGAAACAGTAAGTAAAATTTAAAAAAAAAAGTGTGATTTGCAGGTAGATTTGTTTGGCTACGCTGAAACCTGCAGGATAGAGGGAGGAAGAGAGAAAAGAACATCAGTATCTACCCAGTTAGGGAACAGGAGGTGACCAAAGATGGACATGTCTTTGAAGACTTCTTTGGAAAACTTTCCTTCTGTCATTACTTCCTAGTGGCAAAATGGAAGAACATTCCTCCAAACTCTATTCAGGTTCATTTTTCTTCAGGGTAGTAGTTAGATCTCATGGAGAATATGTGATATGTAATAACTTGCACACCTTTGCTGAACTTCCTCTGTAGGAAGAATAGATAATGCCTCTTGATAATTTTACATAATTTTATATTTTCAGAGTAAGAAGTCTTCATTCTTTTGAACAGATTTGTGAATATTCTTGAAATTTTTGGCTTTCTCTCCAAGAAATGATTTCACTAGCTTTGCCTTTTCTTCTTATATGAAGGAGGGAAAATACAGCAGAAACAGAGATGACGATATTAAGTGTGCATAGGAAAAAATGCTATAAATATTTGGGTTGAAACAGCAGAGACATTAAAGATAAAAGTTAAATGGAAATAAAGGCAGTCAGATGGTTATTATATGTTGCTATAAAACTCGAGAGCTGTTAGAAAAGGTAGATCAGGATTTGCGTTTAAAAAATGACAGGCCTGTAAGAAAGCAATATTTTTGATTGATAGAGATTTTAATTGCTCTGATATTTATTGGAATGACAGCTATTAGGAAGTGAAGCAGTGGTAAGGGATTCTCTGAAGCTTGAGGGTATTTGGATAAACACCTCAAATTTGAATGCCTTTCACAGAAGCTTATTAAAATTATTAAAATCTTGAATTTTTCATTTGGGCTAAAAGTCTTTCAAAAGAGGCTTGCTTGGAGAATTGCAGTTCCTCCTCCTCCCTATGAAATAAGATAGATTCTATTACTGAAGACTTTTTCCTTCTCTCCTCTTGCAAAGTATGTGCAAGCTAGAATAGGCAGGAACTGCTGGCACATATATCTGCAGACACTATAGAATTAGGGACAAAATTCATGTGGATAAAACATGTTTCAGAAAAAAATGAGTAGCCTTAGCACTAACAAATGATCTTTTTCCCCTAGCAGTCCAGGTTTTATTTTTAAGAGATCTAACCTGAATGTGTGCTGTTTTCCATTTATGGCAAGTTCAAGTAGAAATTCTATTTTTTAGAGAGTTAATGACTTAATTTGGACACGTAATCAGATAATTTAGTCTTGAATTTTTAGCAGTATCTTTCTGGATCCCTGAATTTTCTGGGGGGCCAAAATGATTTTCAGAAGTGCTGAGCATCTGCAAGCCAGGCCAAAGAAAGGTGCAGGCTAACGTTGTTTCAGACACAGGGATGTGAAAGCTTCAAGCGTGGTCATCACATCCCAGCTTTGCTGATCTATGTGTCTTTTATTATCCTACTGAGATGAAACACGAAAGGTAAAGTTAATAAAAAGACTATTCATTATGTTTCATGCATATTTCCTCTTTTTTAATGTTTTATTTAGTCATTTCCACATTAAATAGCAAGCGGGTAGAACTCTAGTGTCATTTAACCTTGTGACACTGGTCATATGAAGGTAGGATTTTTCTTTTCTTCTTTCCCCTTGTAAATGCCATCCCAGTTACATGACAGTCAGGACCATTCATTATCATTAGCTAAACCAGTTCCCTGGGAGATGTTCCAATAAAATGTCCAAATTGTACATTGATTAAGTGCATATGTTATATACTGAATGTTGGATATAAAGTCTAAGCACAGGCACATTTGGCAAGGAGCACTGATGTGGGTACTTTAAAAGAGTAGTGGTGGTGCGTAATTGTCACAGCTTAACATTGTTGGCTGCGGGTGTATGGGGAAAGGACGATGGAAGGAAGTTGTTGCTCTTTCTGGAACAAGGCAGCCCAGGAAGATTTCACCCAGTGACATCTGGGCAGATGTGTCATACTGTTTCAAATAACCCTTGATATTTGGAAAAGTTTGCTATTTGAATATCTATATGATTCACTAAGCTGTAGCTTTGACTTGATTTTATTTTTCCACGCACCGCTAGAATATATCATTGAATAATTATGAATGTGAGAAACAACCTGCAGTGCAGAGTCAGTAGTCCAAATGCTTCCATGTATTGCATATACTCCAAATTGTTAGCAAATATTTCTTTGGTAGCAACGTGTTTTATTTCACTGTGGCAAAGTGACATGACATAAGCCTTGGCAATTGAGAAGAACACGTATTTTTTCAGATGGATTAGTTCAGGTAAGCAGATCTGATTCAAATATTTAACAGATTGTCCATAAATCTGACATTCATAGGAAGCTGTTAATTCTGAAGTGATCATAAACACTTCACAAATGCAGAGACTTCAGTTAGCGCATAACTCACTGCAGGCTGGAAACCAAGATAGTAGCTTCTGACAAAGCCTTCATTGATGTGTACGTCTAACCATCAAAAATGAACAAAGAGTCAGCATGTTTCATAAAATGCACTCCTTATTTATTCTAATTCTTCTTTAAAAGTATGTGACATCTTTTTAGATTATTTCTCAGATTTACTTTTTGTTACAATCAATCTAGATTCAACAAAATGTTCTTACCAAAACATTTTTAATAATGAAACAGTGGCAAGTTTACATAATTAATGAGTTCTTCCATTGTTTCTTTTTACTCCTTCCTTCCCTCCTTCCCTCCCTCCTCTAGTCACTCTTGTCCAATGAATATAGTTTAGTTAAAATTGCTTGCATTCTTTCATTGAGCCAAAGAGTTCAAAACAGGTGACTGGATAATTTTTTAATGTTTCAGAGATTCTGTAGTTCTGGGTTCAAGCCCCCGATGTGCCCTGCTGCCCCTCAGGCTGGAGCACGAGCGGCTCCCACGTGCGCTGGCTCCCTTGAGGTTCCAGGAGAGAAGGTGCCAGCCAGAAAGGGGCCATTGCCTGCGCAGCGCTGGTCTTCAGCTGCCTGCTGCGCCCTGCCAGTACTGGCTCCCACATCACTTTGCGCGTTGATCCATGCCAAGTAGCCCCTGGGGCTCATTCGGTGACGCGCAGAGCACTGCTCTGGGCCATGGAAAAAACTCTCTTAAATAAGGCTGCCGTGGTGCCTGGTGCACGTGCTCTCGCCACACGGGGGTGAATTCAATCATGTGGTATTGCTTTTCTTCCCTAATTGGGGACCTAACCTCTTCTAAACTAATTCTACCTCCTTCTGAAATGAATGGTGTTTAGTTATGAAGCCAATTGCATCTTATGATTAGACAAGCCTTGCAGCCAAATGTGTGCACGAGTGTTAGATTCAGGCTGTTCACCAGGTTGCTCAAGTTCTGTCTCAAATGTACTAAATGGTCACAATAAATTTTTCTCATCCCAATTGTAACCAAAGGACATAAAAGAAGGTCGGCCTTCCACAGAGTATGGACTGCCCTACGTATTTTACAGCAGGCATGGGGATAAATTCCTTCTCCTGTACTTTTAAATAATTTTAATCCTGATTATTCTACTGAGGTGACTAGCAGCTTCCAACACGTTGTCCAAAATAGTGGTATTCTAAAGTAATATAGCTACGTGAGTGCAACTACTGAGGACAGTAAAACAGAAGCAGCAAAATCCAGAGCATTTAAAGATTAACAATATGCTATGGAAATAACCTTTCTGGGCTTTGACAGATGAAATTTGAAGACAAATGATTTGTCTTTCGGGCAAAGGCATTTCTTTAAGAAAATTTAAATGTAATGTGTGAGGAAGAGTTGTGTTGATCTGAAAGGAGGATTAACTGACATGATCTTGATTGTATGGTCATTATACCACTACCTCAGAAAAAAAATAAAGCAAACAAAAACTAATGGGAGGTCAGACAGTGGCTTTTAGAGGCTTAGCCCGTGGGGGAAAAATATAACATACAAAGCTGCAGAATGCAGGAATCGCCTGGTTGTGCAAGATTTATGGCCTTTGTGGCGAGGAGAGGGCCATGTTGCGTTTCTACCAGCGTGCTGCTGTGCACAGGGCTGGGGGAGGGAGAGCAGCCAGGAACAGCCTTCCCCAGAAATGTTCCCTGAGACAAGGGCTAGGCTGGAAATTATCTTAGTTTGACTTAGCAATCGGGTCGTGCTGAATCTGTGACATTCCAGTCACTTCTGCAGCAGAAATCTTTGTAAGAAAAAAAAAAGAGTGTTGCAAGATTGATAAAATGTGCTCATCACATAATCTTGTAGTGCTGCTCCGACAGAAAAATGTATAACAATATGTGCAATTTATTGATAAATGTCAGCCTAAATAGTCTGCGAGACAAGGGTGGGGGGAGAGGAAAGCTATACATTTCCCACAAGCACCCCCTCAGGCAACAGCTTGAACAAATACAATACATGCGCTGCAATAAACCAAGATTATGGGACTTCACTGCAGACAAGCGTGGCCTTCACCGTAGGCTAAGTAGGCAGTCACCTAAGCAGTATATTTAAAGGGGCGCTGGAATAGCAGAGATTGCCCAGTCGTACAGTTCCCCAGCCAAGCCAGTTCTTCTCAGCCGTGTCAATAGCTTGTCTTTCTGTCTCGAAGGGTTTTGCCATTCCTTCTATGGAGAAACTTGGGCCTTGCGCGTCCTCAGTTTGCTCTCGTGCATAACTGTGATCAGGTGCAACCAGGTGTTTGGACTTGATTCACAGCAGATTTGGTCATTCCAGTTGGAGCAGTTTCAGGCTGTCTCTGCCTGTTCTGGGCTCCCTATGTGTGGCTTGACCCCATGGGCAGAGTGGCTGCAGTCTTGGTGTCTGTAAACCAAGACGTGCCACCAACGGGCTTGCGGGGACTGCCTTGGTGTGAGGCTGCAGACCGGGGTAACTGCAGCGCGGAGCGGAGCATGCGGAAACCTTTCGGTCTTTCAGTGACACTTCACGGAAGAGGGGCTGAGTGGGTTTTCAGGCAAAGAAAACAGCTACAGTCAGAGGGTAAAATACCACCTTCTTGGTGGATGATGAAACCTATGCTATTATTTTGGTCCCTTTCAATTCTTTTGTGTTGGAAGTTGCATTTCAGTGATAAACACAAAGTGCTGCAAGTCAGGATCTTCCTGCAGAAAAGGGAAATTTTATGGTGACAAAGTGGTAACATCTAGTCAAAATAACAAATTGAATAGGATATTCAAGGCTGAATCTCTATTGAAATGCAGGCTTTTTCACTACTAGGCACAGGTAAACAGCAAAATACTAACCAAATGAAGATAGCTGTGTACATGAGAACTCTTGACTTGGAAGTGAAACACCCTTCTGTGTTTCTGTAGGTATCTGAGGCAACTCAAAGAGTTAAAAAAACAGTTATTGTTATTTACAAGGCAGATCAGATTTGGGAAGGATCTTTATGAGAATATTTAGTCTTCATTACCCTTAACTTTTTTTTTTTTTATTCAAATAGATACTCGTGGAAATAAGTACTCATACCTGTGCACGTGATGTCTGGAGTGCTTTATAATGACATGTACAATAAGTCCCCAAATAAAAAAAGAAGGAAGAAAAGAGGTGGTTGTTCTATACTAGAACCCAAGGAGACTGTCTATGTACGTTTGCTTAAATACATGGAGGCTGGAGTACTTATTTTTAATACCAGGCTGAATACACGCAGAAGCATAAATCACATTTTTCCTCTTTATTGCTGTTTTCCTCAGCGGCTTTCCCATAATGCCTCCGCGGGAGCTGACAGTTGGATGCGGCACCAGACCCTGCTGGACAACTGTCAGGTTTGCTGAAGGATATTAAAGAGAACTTGATCATGTGTCAGCTCTCTTCAGAATGCACTCACATTGGAAAAGTGATATATCTGTCAAAGCAAGGACTTCAGCATTTGGCAGAACAGGCCATTTTCACAAACAAAACTGTCCAATTACATTAGGGGGCATGAACTTCAGGTGTGTATGCCAGGGACAGGGAGATCTGCAGCCACACATCACAGAGACTGTCTCCTTAAGCCATATGGTTGGATGTGGGCTGCATCTCAAGCATAGTTTCTTTATGCTTCATAGATTAAGAATTAATTTAGAATTATCAGAAACATAAATTGCTGCTTTGAACTTCTACATGAACTTTTTTTTTTCACTGAAGGCTGCCAAGAATTCATTTTAGAAGAGAGAGAGAGAGGGTGGAAAATTTATCAAGTTTGATTAGATGATTAACTAAACTATGGAACAGAAATGCTTCCTTGTTTTGTTTTTTAAATGCTTTTAGGAAGGCTAGTGTGAGTTTTGATTAAATGGCATTATTGGTTAGGAAACAAATTGTGCCTGAGAGAATAACAGCAAAGGCTTTTTTTTTTTTCTGGAAATATGTTATAGTTGAGTTGAGGTCTTTCTTGGCTCACAAAAATACAGACATTTGGTGGGAGTGAGCTTTTGAGTTAAAACTGCTTCTATCACACACAATATCCTGTGTGTGGGGAACTGTTACATCTAAGTTCAAGAAAACCATCAAGATTCAGTGATGAGGATGGAAACTGTCTTGATCACATTGTTTATGCCAAAATGCTCATTTCTGTGTACAAGAAATTTCAGACTTCCTCTGTGTCTGGAGGTAAAATACTGCAGTGTAATGCAGAGCCCTGGGAAGTCTTCGACAGGCACAGTTTACTAAGGACAAACTCATTTTTGGGGAGCAATGTTATGAGAGTCTAAGGTGAGTTTAGTTTTCTCTGTTTGTTTACAACTTTAATAAAGAACTGTAAACATTTATATAACTTTTTATATAAATTACGGTAGGATTTAAGAATTATGTGAAAAGTGTGATATTAAGTCAGATCCTCCTGTTCCAGCTAAACATCTGGACTATTTTTTTTGCTGACTTTCACCTTGTGCAATCCCACCAAGGCTGTTCATTAAAATGACAGCTCTCAATATTATTTTTTTTCCTTTTCATTCTCAATTTCCAGAAGCAAATCCCACTTTGATTAGAAAATTCATTTATTTTGAATCAAAATAGCAATTCTTCTTTCCCTCATCTAAGTCAGAGAATTCCATGCCAGTGGTCTCTATTGCAGGAGAAAAAAAGTATGTCCTCTTTGCTGTGGGTTTAGTCTGTGCTTCCTTAGCTTAGGGGTATGAACCCTACCAGATAATTACAGCTCTTTATGAAGTGAAATATAGATATATGTACACCTGCATATAGATATATGTGTACCTGCAGGTACACATATATGTATACATCTCCTTCCACCTCAGTTCTCACAGGTAGATCTTTCACTCTTTAGGAAAAATGTCTTCTCCCTTGGCTTTTTCTTCACTGGCAGAAATGTGTTTTACAGCAGGTTAATGCACACCTATAAAGGTAATGGCTATAAAAATCGCAATGGAGACAAATCTTAGGTACTTTTTCCATGAAGTATTTAGGCAGGGTCGACAGTATGCCTGAAACAGCTGAATGTCTGAGTTTGCCAGCTGCCTTGCAGTAACTACTAGAGATTATGAATTAGCTATCTTGTGTCTTTACTGTGGCCTTTCTGTGCTTTATCTGTAAAAGTTCTTGTTTTCTTGGTCCGTATATGCTGAAATGGATGAATGACTCTGCCTTCTTTTTGAGGCTCTTTGCAGCCTCCATGAGACATTTCTGCAGTTGTTCCACTCTTTGCTTGTTTTAAAGGTGGTGGTTCTTTACAGCTAGATTTGTCCTTTTTTTCTTCATCTTTTTTTTTTTTTCTCTTTTTTTTTTCTTTTTTTTTCTCTTTTTTTTTTCTTTTTTTTCTTTTTATTGAAATCTCTGGAAAACAATTGAAGGAAACCTTCTTTGTCTTCACCTAGTTTATTTTGACCTTACTCTGATGGATGTAACCCCCTCTTGCAGAAACAGACATGATTTGGCATTACTAAATTTGTTTCAAAATACTCATTGTAGACCTGGCATTGTGATAATAAGAATTTCTATGCCATAGACAGTAATCCTTAAAAAAACCCTAAATATTTAAGTGGAAGCAGTTGTAGCGATGGCTTTTAACTGTATGTCCATGATAGCTGCGCAGCAGTGGTGACATGTCACCGTGACAATGATGTGACACGGCACATCACACAATGACATGTGACAGCCACAGAGTAACTCTGGCGTTATGGGATAAATCACTACTTGTATGTGACTGTGATCAACTCCCTGGCTAGTGATCCAGTTCCTGTGTAGATGCAGTGAGGTGTCTCTGTCCCCAGTATTCCAGCAGTGCTCTAGGTGGGCCCTGGATCGAGGAAGCAGAGGAGCGCGATGTCTGCAGATCCTTCCCGGTTAATATGCAAGAGAGACGCTGAGTCCTGCCCTGGTGCCAAGCCAGGTGCAGGTCTGACAAGTACCCGCCACAGACACACTCCCCCGCTCAACCCGCACCCGCACAGAGCTCTTAGGGACCCAGTGGGCTGGAAAACAGAGCAGTGAAGCCCAGTGAAAGAATGACTTCAGCAGTGCGCTTGAATTCTACCTGAACCTTTTGTGTGTGGAGGTAAGTTTGTTTCTGGATTTTCCAATATATTTTAAAATTTTTAATTTAAAATGGAGGTTTTGTATTTTACTGGCACTGTTAATATACACATTGCGCTATTCTACACAAATAATGAAATACACCTAAACTTGCCCTGGTAAACTTTTATACTAACCTACATTCTCCCTCTACCTCTTTTTCTCTTTTCCCCTCATCTTTTTTTCTGTATAGGAATCATGACAATAGAGGACTCCACTGCCAGTACAATTTCAACTTCACAATAACCTCAGTTGACATAACGATTTGAGATATTCACGGTTATGGCTATGTCAGACTCTTTCACAAGCTTCAGTTAGTGGAATAGCTCCTCCAGTTGACAGATCACTTGCTTGAAAATGGAAGGGGATGTTAAATTTTAGTCCTCCCTCTGTTTTGTTCCATGTTTTAATTTCTAAATATGCATGTAGACTATCTCTTTATTTAATGAGCCGTGTGGTGACCTATACTGCATTTTTTTAAAGACCTTGATTGATGTGATGCTTAGCTGTCAGCCAGTACTAAAGATTGAGCATCTGAGAACTCAACAAGTGCTGAAAGATGGTGAGAGAAAAATAGATGAAATTAGGGTTAGAAACAATAAGACTCTTTACCAAACTTGAGGTATAAGATTTGCTCCTTTAGTAATGCTGAAAACCTCTAAAGGCCTTTCGATTTACCCAGATTTATCCTAGCCTGATGCAGCGTTAGAAGACAAGCTGAGCCCTCATATTTTAATTTGACTTCCTCCAGATTCTGGGACTGCTTCCCAATATAGGCAGTGCTGATGATTCTTTGCTTCAAATTTGTATCTCAATGAAAGATATTTTTAATTTATTTTTAAGGAATTGGGTGGCATTGTGGGGGAACATTTTGGCTGAAATTGGCCAGCGGCTTGGAGGCCAAGGAAGTTAATGGACAGGCTGCAAGCCTGAGGTCGTTATGCTCGGAGAAGCTCCAGCCACCAAGCAGCTACCCAGTAGCCAGACAGGACTGTGGAGACTGTTGAACTCCGTGTTCTAGATATAAACTCTGTGTTTGAAAACACGGGGATCACCTGAAGCTTTAGGTGTGAGCCTATAAAGCTGGGAAATGGTAATGATCATGGCTGCAAAAGCTTAGAAAAATCTGCTTGGTAAGCAAGCACTCTGAGAAGTCAAAGCATTAAGATGGCTTAATTGGTTTAGTTTACTTTCTGTTAACTTAAAATATGCTCATTTGAGCCTTGACATTGCATGACTTCAAGATGCCCTCTTTCTGATGTTGCATCAAAGCAGTGTTGAAGCAAGACGGGCTGTAGTTTAAAGTGGCAGCTCTAAAAATTACGGTTCTCCTTTTGCCCTCCTTAACTCCCGGCAGCAAAATCCCAGCCCGATTAGCAGACTGATTTATTTTACATAAAAATAGTAATCTCCCTTTTTGCTCTTCTCCCTGTTGGTGAATTCCATTCTTGACATCTGCAATTTCATCTGGATACTGTTCTATTTTTTTCCACACCCAACCTTTTATGTGTATCACATTTCTGGGTGCTGTTAAGTATCTGCTGTATTTCACTGCAGAAGTGGGTGTATTTGGACAATGAATTTAGTATTTCCTATATGTGAATAATCCTCAAAATCTTACCTATATTCTTTGGGATGAAACACATTTTAAAACTATGTAGGCACTTTTCAAATCAGGCATCTAAATAAGTTGTTGAGTCTTTCCTTCTGATATTGACTTTATTATCACTTATTCATAGTTCCTAATTAAAATAATTTATTTTATGCAACAATAAGAGAAAAAGATTAAGACACAGTTAGTGTAAAGTATTCTACTCATCAATACACCCCAAATGAAAGCCATTCTAGGCGTGTGTCAGTGTAATCATGGATATGTAGCATGAGGCCTGATGACATTATCCAGGAGAACAGCCTACTGTGGCATATTAATGAAATGCTAAAAAGAGGAGTACTTGCCTGGTTGTATTCCCAAGGATACAACCAGGCCAAAGAATTTGGTTTACCCCTCTCCTCATCTTATAAAGTCAATCAGATTTCAAAGCTTATGAAAAATCTGGGAAATTTCAAAGTGATTTTGAAAAAAAATATCTGGCTTCTTGATGATGTGAAGGTGTTTACTTCCTCTTATTTTAGCAGGTAGCAAAAGGCTCCCTTGCATATCCTATTGACTGGCAGAGCATCACATTTCACATTTGTTGAAAACTCCTGTCATTTCCTTGCTATCGCTGTGACATTGTAGATACGAATGGGGTCATCCAACTCTCACCAAACATTTTGGAATTGAGAGTGAAATAACCTTTCCTTCTCGGAGGATATTTAGAGGTGAATAGGTAGTGAGCAGCAACTCCTGGAATCAATTCAGTCCAGAGGTGGCATTTTAGGAAGAAGGGTGAAGGATCTGGAGCCAAATTAGGACTGGTTGAAGAGCTTTGTGCATCCCCAGAGAAAGCGATGGAGGAGATGGAGAGAGAGGAGGGGAAAGGCAAAGAGCATTATATCAAAACCAGGTGATCTTTTTTCTAGTATTGAGCTGAAAGTTTTGCTCAGCATTAATCATACTAGAAACCAATTTTCATCCTCCTGTATTACCGATTCCAGGAAAAAGGGCATTTGGAAAGAAGAAAAATGCAAAGAAACTTGACTGAGGTATTTAATGCTGTGAGTATGTAGTGAAAACTGATCAGTTTTTCCCTTTCATGTTCAGGCCTAATATAGCAACAACTTGTCATTCACTGAAATTAATGGCAGGTACATTTAGAACAAATGAAAGGATATCTTTCTTCACCCAGCATGTCACCAGCCTCTGAAATTCAGTACCGCAGCAGGTCATGAGGACTACTATTGTAGCTGCAAAAGCTACAGAAGTTTGTGTCCAAATACCATCACTTGTAGTTATACTTGCTAAAATAAGAGTGATCTAACCACAGCTTACAGTCTGAGTCTACAGTGATCTCTGAATTAATCAGGAAAACATTGGTCCTGTAGATACTGCAAGATGGCAGATGGATTTCCTGTTCTCAGACCTTTTCAGTTCCCTTAGTTCTGATATTTCTGTGCCTTGACAAGTTTCATTTTTTATATATCTTTCTCTTTTATTAAACCATTACTTAAAAAAAAAAAAAAAAAAGAAAGCCTGGGATTTGCTGCCAAACCCCACCATTTACCAGTTTTTTTCCTCTATGCTGTAAACAGCTGCATGAAAATTGAATACAAGATGTTAAAGATCGATGTGCACAACGGATTGCTGTTCCAAATGAGACTACCAAGCACTAAGACATTGAGAAATCAAATTGATGACCTGTAAAAAATAAGTTCCGATAAAGAAATATCAAGTTGAGAGAAATTCCTGAAGGCAAGGAGACAAGGGAAGATGAAATACTTTTGAGAGTGAATGATGTTGTTGTTGGTTGTGGATAATTTTGAATTCCCTTTGCGGTGTGTTACAGCACACCAGGCTTTGGCTGGTCAGGCAACACCCCGTAAAGCGGATGGGGTTGTTTAGGCACTAGGGCAGTTAGTCTAAAATCATGTTTGTGTTAAGGCTCTTCTGCATAGGTGTGCACTGGCGCTGCCCCAACAGCAAAGGAGTGTCTCTGAGCACACACAATTCTGCATGCTTTTATAGAAAATGTTACATCACTACCTTCCTCAGTCATATTTTCCTTTTTCTCGTCCACCTGATTAGAATACAGTGCAACTCAGTGTATTATTTTATATGGACTACTGTCTGAGGAAGCTTGTGGGCATGTTTTGATGCCTGGTTTTAAGAATCTGACCCTGCAAACACTTACTCACACGAATTGTAAGTACATGAGTGGAGCCATTAAGGTCAGTAAGACTTTTTGCATGACTAAGACTCATGTAAGAAATGATTTGCAGGGCTGAGTCCTTGGCTTGTTAACTCTTTGATAGGCAAGGCGCTTATCTACTCGTTCTCTTATATGCTGTGGGCCCTATATAAAAACCTGATTATGGCCCACATTTTCAAAAATAGGGGCTACCCTCGACTCCCATCTGTCCATGTGTTTGCGATAACTGCAGGAGCAAGACCTGAAGAGCTGTGGAGTTAAGAGAGGAAATCTGGCTTTCCCGTGATGCCCCTGTAATTTTTCTTTTGGTGCTTTTGGTGCTCTGCTTGTCCCCCCAGCTCTGTCACTACAGCAGAAAGACGATGGTAAATCAGGCCTTGACAACTGCTGGATGAGAAGTCCATGTCTGAAATTTGTTTTCAAAAAATGGCTTAAGAGGAATAAAAAGTGGAGATAATTTCCTTTACTCTGGTATGGATTTTCATTTGATTTTTACTGCATGTTTTCAAAAACAACTGTCAGGGTGTTTGTTCAACTGGGTATATATGATGTTATAATTGTTTTGTTTAGTACTGTAAATATTATGTGTGATTAATCTTGTTCATGCTGGAAAGGTATTTGAGTTTCTTCCTAGACAGTATATATTTAAGGTTTGCTTTATTTATGTGGAGAAAATGACAAATACCGTAGCTGAGGGAACAGAAAAATGAGCGCCACACACTAAAAACGCCCAGCTCGGAGAGGGGAGCAGTGCCCGTCGCTGCGCGCGGGCTGGGGCTCGGCTGCACCGGGGCCTTCGGCGCCGGGGGCTGCTGGCAGCCGTCACCCCCAGCCCCAGATAACGGAGGAACTGCCGGGAGCCGGACGAGAAGGATGTGGCCCCAAGGGCTAGGGAGAATAAGCCGGTGAGCCTGGAGGAGGCACCTTCCCCAGAGTTTAAATCTTTTGTAAATAGCTTGTTCCATCACGAGCACTGATATCATGACCCTGAGCTATTGAAGTTGCTGCTTTCAATAGATCCTGGAGGCTCCATTAATACTGCTAGATCATTCACACAGGATGACATGATATTCCTTTTTTTCTTTTTTTCTTTTTTTTTTTTCTGGTACTTCCTGAGCAGTGTGCACTTAGAAAAAAAGGAAGAAAAACCTTCTCCAAGAGTGCATCTACTTAAAATGTAATAATAAATTGCACCCCATTAGGGTTAAAATAAACACAGCTACAGCCTTGCCATACTTTTGGGAAACACCACTGTTCTATTTTATTTTAATACTGCAGGACTGTTTTGCTCTCACTCCACACCAGCCTCACAAATCACTAGTGCAGTGCTCTCACTAACTTGTCTGTATTATGTTCATTTTCTGGGTGGCAATAAATATTAGAATAAAATAAACTAAAGACTGCTGGCTGGGGCTCTGTTAGCTATCTTTATGGTTTCCACGGCAGCTGAATGACAGCTCAGGCTGGAAGCAAGCGGCCCCTTTTCACCAAGTAAATTTAGCCTTGGGAAGGATGAACATCTTCTAACTCTTGAGCTGTGATGGTTGATGCCAGTCAGTAAATCAGTCAGATTTTAATTATCGGACACATGACAGGGAGCAGTGACAGGCGGCAGTCCACTGGAGAGCATTCCTTCAAAGCAGCTTTAAAAACAGAACAGCACTTGAAGAGGAAAACCAAGTGAACAGAGCACAGTCACAGCTGAATTGCAGGACATTAATAGCATGATGGAATTCCCTTCCTAATAATTTTAACTGCTTCTTGGCCACGACCTTCCAGAGGAAGCAGATCTAATGCAGCTTTGCTGGGAATTTGTTTTTTTTTTTTTTCAACTCACTTCATACCGACCTGTGGTTTTTAATAGAGTTTCACACAGTTCTTTGCATAAGCAGCTGTTTGGTGCAAAGAAAGCAGTGACAGATTTATAATGCAGCAAAACCTGCTAATTGGATAGATGAAATTGCATTTCTGACAGTGGCCCCTCTATGAAAATTGGTAACGTACCTCAGAATGATTTGCGTATGTAAGAACTTGATTATTTATTATATTTTGCCTTTTACGTTAATCCTATGATTAATTCTTGGGTAATTACCTACAAACACCTCCCTGGAAGCCTCTTTAGATAATAAGGGCTTGGTGGTTAGTGAAAGGTTACGGGAATTTTACAAAATCTATTTAGAGAATTCTCGGGATATTTAGAAGCATTTTATAGATTCAATGCGTATTTGAGGAAAACTGGGGAATGGCTAAATATTATGTAGATTTTTTTTTGAAGAAGCTGTTAAAGGAATCAAAGCCATCTTTGGAAATGATCACTGAGTTAATAAAAAGCTTAAGAGAAAATCTAATAATAATAATAGTAAGCGCAACAGCAGCAGTTTCGATACTGAGAACCTGTTAATCTGTTACCTTCCCAAAGAGGCAGCCTGCCACTGTTTGTCCGTGGCCACACATGGAAGGGGAGCCGGAGCGGAGCCTTGGGGCAGTTCTACTATTTGTGGTTCACGTTCATTGTTTGGGCTCCCGGGGCAGAAGCCGGAGGAAGCCTTTGATCAGCCCCGGAGCGGAGATGCTGCGGAGGCTCCGGCTGCAGCACAGGCAGGACAGGCTGCCCCGGCGCCTGCTCCCGCAGCCATGGGTGCAGGAGCTCTGCAAACAACAATGATGTTCAATGATTTTGCCGTGAGTAACCCGTAACAAATACAAATAGGCCATACTTTAGAATTGGACCTCTATCTTCTATGCAAACAAACATGCCTTTCTCACTGTCACAAAAAATCACCCAGCATCTGTACATGAATCCCTTTTCCCAGTGGGAATCATACAGTGCACTTGAACTTTGATTTGTTTTTGATGTTTTAGGCTAGGCTTCAAAAATAATTTTAATTTAAAGGCTTCTGTGGGAAAAGATTTATAATAGGAATTCAGGTTTCCAGCAAATGCGCATAACTGCTGCACATTATTGGGGTTTAGTGATAATCATCATGTTAAAAAGCATCACTTTTATTATTTGTTTTATAAAAAGAAATCTGTAGCTTGTCAAATGTTCAGGTTTCCTTGTTTTGTTTTGTTTCTAAAAGAAACAGAGGAAAGAAAAAGTAAGATTTTTTTGAATACCTTTCCCCGCTCCCCGCCCCCTCCAATCAGGTCATTCAAACATCCTCCCCAGCTGACAGGATTTGAGATTTAACCGATACCTATCCAAAACAAAACCATCACGTAGTTTTCAGCTTCCAGGTGTCTGTGGTTCTTAAACTGTGGAGAACCTTATTTAAATCTCTGTACCTGACATCCAGCTGCTAAACTGCACTGGAAAATAGTTTAAAAAATATGTTAGATACTTTCCAAAAGCTACTTTCCCAGCAAAACAATTGCTGCAATTGCAACAGTGATGTTTTCTGGCTGTAAATTGGAGGTGAAGATGGTCTGCATGCTTGGGAAAGTAAAGCCATCCTCCAGCAGCAAGTGGGGCAGAAATGGAGAGGGAAGGCTCGTTCTGTGAGGGCATGTGTGATGTAGTCAGCTCCGGGAGTGATTCTGGCCTTATTTGTTACTGCTGGAAAACAAAGATGCCATTGCATTGCTTGGGACTGACATTATAGAATCTCGGAGCAGAATCTGGTCCTCGTATGTAAAGTTTAGGATATTCGTGTAGTCAGGATGAGATGTTTTATTATGTTGTTCAAATGTATTAAACAGGTCATTCAGACAACCTAAGTAGTAGGTTGTAATTTCTACAGAAAACAGAGATTTGTAAGTATGCTGCAGTAATATGTCAGTATTTTCCTGGGATTATTGTATGTTACAGGAAACGCAGCACATGATAGCCCACACCCTTTGTGGTTTTTTATTTCTTTGTGCGCAAGAAGATATTAAGGCTAAAGACAAAGAAATCATCTAACACTGAGTTTGATGCAATATGCTAAGTCTGATATGTCACAGCCTTCTTTTATAAGGTAGCACCATCTTGCAGGGGGAAAAATGCTCCAAACAAAGGGAAGTTGTTTCAGAAAGGCAGGAGGGTATAGCAGAGAATGAATGAACCAAGTCTTTTGTTAGCATGGGTCAACTCCATCAAGATGTTAGAGCTACGTAATCAAGTGGAGATATTTTTCTGAGAATTTTGCAGATTTGTGGAGTGAGGAACAAATGGAACTATAAGGAGATTCTATCAGAGACTTATGAAAATGGGAAAAGAGCCTTCTCTACCTAACTTTTAATGTTAAGGATAGTTTGTGTAGATTTCTAAGCGAAGCACACTACTTTGGCAAAATGATATTATACACTAACACCAGATAAGATAAATGATGTCTTACCAAACATGACAATCAAGTCCTCTCATTACAGGTAGTATTTTCAGAGTAATATTTTTCGGTCCCCTTGGTTTTAACTCATAGTGAAATATGTAATGATATACTTGAGCATTCAAAGAAGCTGCTTGTGATTTGCTGATCTGGATCTGTGGAAACAGAAAAAATTCTGGGGGGTTTTCTTCTTTACTGACAGTATTTTGAACTAGATAAAAAGAGAGAAACATGGGAAATCTAAGATTAAGCCTCTAATTTAAACTAGAATAGGCCTTACCGCCAAATTTGAAATAGAGTCTGAGGTTTCCTAGAACTAAAACTCCTAGAACTCAGGTCAAGGTTTGGTTTAGAAATAGGGTCCAAGAATGTTATCTGCATACAGACCCCTGCCTCTCTCAGGTATCAATGTGCTTTAAATCTGGGTTCGTGACTCAAAGTTATCTTCAGTTCTCTAGGTAGAGCGTCATGACAGTGCTAAAGGGACTTACTCTGGCTATTGAATATGAGAGAAATATGTTAAATAAAAAAAAAAACAAATCTCATAAAATCTGCTAAGAGGAGAAATAATCATAACCATTGTTGTCACTTCTGTTCCTCTGGACCCTTGCCCATGAAGAGCTGCAAGGGCCGATGCAGTGTAAAGAGGCTGGGGCTAGAACAAGGCAAACAGCAGCAGTCACTCGCATGTCCTGTATAGAGCAAGAGGATGGGGAGAGGCAAAAGGGAGGAAGGCCAGCGGGTTTGGACACAGCTGCAGAGGAGAAAGGAGTCGTCGCTATCACAACACTACCGACTGGCAAGGGCAGGGGGACACCACTGCCATGGTCTGACTCCCTTTATCCTGACCTTGACTCATCACATTGGACAAGGAAAACCGAGCACAAATGCTGCCGTTTCTATAATATTTTGCAAGTGCTTTGCACCAAATAAGCAAATGCTCAAGGCACATGGTGAAGGGGAACAAAAGGCAGAGACGTCTGGTTAGCAAAATGTTCCCGGGGCTGTCACTCAGGCTGTTCCCTTCATCCTCTTCCCTGCTCCTCTGTCTCTTAAGAGACATTCTTGGACTTGAAGTATGTTTGCAAATTTTAATTAACTAAGTCTTGTAATAACCTTTGAGAGGTAAAAGCTCCCCTCACCCACCACTGACATGTAGCTGCTCTTTTAAGAGTGAACAAGAATGCTACTGCAGTTTGGGACAGGAAATAGAGATTATATTAGGCGGTTGAAAGCGTAGGTAGGCAGAGAGGAGCTGGAAAGTGGCCAGAATACTGAGGCTTACTGAAAACAGCCTGGAACTCTGGTTTACATCTTGTGTGAAAGCTAGCTCCTTTAGCATTAAAGTTCCTTCTTCATACCATGCTTGGTTATAGTGGCCTGCAAAAGAAACATGAGACCTGTTGAATCACTGTCCCCATTTCCTGTACCACCCAAGTGTATTTTGGAAATATTCCATCCAGATATAGACAGGACATGACCCTATTTCAGTCTGAATGCTTATAACGTTTTCAAACTTTACCAATCATCTTGAGAGATGATGAGCCAATTAGACTGGGAACTGGAAATTTCCTCTATTATTGCCATCCTCAACTACACTATTGCAAAAAGCTTCTCCTAATTCTGGGCTCATCATCAAATTGAAGCTGTACTGTTACCAGCATATTTAAGTTTACAGAGTTGAGGAAGATGAACTATTTAGTTGGGGCCCTTCTTAACAAATCTGACCTCAGGATCAATCATATTGGAAAGCAGAGCTGAATTTTTATGATTCCTAGCAGGACAAATACCAAACATCAGAAAATTTAGGGGGAGCTTAAATTTAGAGTGTAACTATCTAACTGTGCAGTGGTAGCTTGACTTTGGTTGGTCTCATGACAACTTGAAATGGCAGAATGCCAGGAAAAAGACAGTAACTGCAAAAGGCTTCTGCCCTCTGCAACCTGCACAAAGTCACACTTTGGAGGAGGAGGACGTATACCTACAGGAGGAAAATATCCACTCTGGTCTATCCAGAAAAAGAATGTCTTTAAACTTGTCTGCTGTTGTTAAAAGAAAAGCTTTGCTGAAGCAGGAGCGATTTCATGCTGCCGAACTTTCTGTATACCTGAGCATTTGAGGCGCTTCTGAGAAAGGAACAGGTGCCAGAAACTGTCTGATATATTTTTGGATAGTATTAAATTAGCTTCACTTGGGAAAAAAAAATGACTCTACTAGAGTAAACTATATGCATCAATGGAAAAGAAGTGGTCAGACTGGAAAGTATAATATGACTGGCTTAGGCAAAAGGCCTTTTTTCCCAATTACAATTAATTTCAGTGGACTTGGGCCTACAAGCCCCTGGCCTTGGGCACTTTTCACATCATAACAGTTGTGGGGAGGGAAAATGCAGAGATGAAATGCAGCCATTCAAAACTAGCCCAAAGCTGTTCTAGCAAATAGACAGACTTTTCTCATTTTCATGAAACCATTGAATATATGAATTTCAGTGGATTCACTTTCTTGTGCCAAAGAAGTCAACATAGTTCATCCTGGCATGTTCAAAATTGGAAGGATCTGATTGACAGAAGAGGGAGATGGCAGATTCAGAATATTCAAATCCTGCTATTGCACACTTCGCTACAATACAAAGGATACACACACAAAGAAATACTGCTGACAGTCCAGCCATTGCCCTGTGCCATATATACTTATTCTACATTTCTTTTAAAATAATTTCTGTGTTTTTCTGTTTTACTGTCTTACAATTATCTGTTAACCTTCATATTCTATTTTATATTTTAAGCTAGATTCCTCATGGGTCATCTTTTAAAATTAGAGCTATGCTCTTCTCTTTCTCCTTCCTCTTTTTAGGAGACTTTTCTAACCTGGTTTTCTGCTTCCATAAAGCTCTCCCTCACTAGGTTTTAATTTACGTTTATGGATTGAGTGTGTCTAGAAATAAAACTTACCTCAAATCACAAGTATTTCTTGAGAAGATTCTGAATTTCAGCTTGGAACCAACAGGGAGCATATATAAAATCTCCAAGAAATATTCTCTGACCATAGACATGATATACAATTATCCAAGTTTTCCTTACGTAAGGGTGATTACTGGAAGCACTCACCCCTATGGTGCTGTGATTCTTCATGTGGGTAATTTACCCTGCTTCTCTTCTGAAGAAATGCCCCAAGACTTATCACAACCCAGGGTGCAGGCTGACGCTGGCAGCGCGCTGTAGGGTGAGCGCGTCCATGGTGCACGGTGCCCCCAATGCTGCGTGCTCCACAGAGCCCCTGCCCGCGTAGTTCAGTGCCTTCTAGTCATGCAAAGGTGGCAAACATCTGTTCATCCTCTCATCCTCTCCCCCAGTGCGTGTGCTGAGGGGGTGTTTTGCTTTGAAACTTTTTAATAATATATACATACATGCTATGCGTTCATGTCAGGGAGGGCCATGCTAGAGGCGAGCGCCTTGCACTTACACCAGGGAGGTTGTGTTGATGCTCGGCGTCTGTGGGATTTCACAGCCAGGGGCCAGTTTCCATGGGATGGTGGTGGGAAGAACCCACTGCAACTGCTGTCCTTGGTGAGGATTAAATGGAGATCTTCCCTGTGGGTAACCATACTAGGGGAGTACATCACCCTGCCCCAGGGAGCCTGGGCCACAAGGAAGGTGGCTTGAAGCTGAACAGACTTTAAATTATCTCACCCACCCTCACTTCTCCATCTGGAAAACTCTCTTTCAGGTGGCATTCTGGAAAGACCTGAATATGGCCATGCTTCTAGGGAGCATTGGGAAAGATGGAGGCAGAAAATTCCAGTATTTCTGTGCATGTAGTTCTAAATCCTGTCAGAAGCTTGGTCTGGGAATCAACGCCCTTTATTTTTCTTTTCTTTTTTTTTTTTTTTTTTTTGGAGAAGCAGTTGATGAATCCCTTTAAGGCACTCCTCAGTTGACCACTTCTCTAAAAGCAGACATTTCTGTAAAAGCAGAAACCATGATCAGTAAAAGTTTACAGGTATGGTATGAAATTAGGGTCTCCATTCTTGCACTTCACAGGTCTAAGAAACTACCCAAGTAACTCCAGTTGTAACAACGCGAGTCCTTAAAACCAGTTGAGCAGTCAAAGGCCATCAGATGCTGAATGAATTGCTGAACACTGGCTTCACCAGGAGACCAGGTGAGTTTTGTCTGGTCCTGGGTTCAGTTATGAGCACTTCAAACAGTTCCAGCTCATACGTCTTCTCATCTCCATCTTTATTTGCCACTAAGTGATTCTTCATCAGGCTTTCTTATGCTATACATAGTCATTCCTTTAAACTGCCATTCTCTTTGGCAAGTTGCAGGATTTTCAAGTATGGGTTAAAACATGTATTTCTCAAATCAGCTAGTGCACATACTTCTGGGATCTCTTTGTAGCATGTACTGCGCTAAGGCCTAGCAGCTCCTGTTTTCCACTTGCGTCTTTCCGTTTGAATCTTACGATTAAATAATTTATCCTAACCCATGAAAAAAGTCCTCCTTGTAGCACTAAATAGAACACTTTGCATGAAAACTTTCCTATGAAAAAGGTTTCTAGATATGAGACATACACTAATTAATGCTGCTTGATAGAATCTATAAATGTACACTGTACCAATGCTATTTGCTTTAAGTACTACTTTAAGCAGGAAAAGGCAATGAATCCCCCTTCCAGTGTCTGATTTTATGTTTAAGAGCTAATGAACTGAATTCTTCGTAAACATTGGCAAAAGATGCAAATGAACAGACAGATTCTCCAAATGCAAAGGGACACATGAGAAAGAGCTAATTTTACACAATTGACTCTCTAACCTTTTTGGATCAGTGGAATTAGAGGCTGATTAATCTGCCATGATTAGCATTTATTGAAGCTTTTGACACTGCTGCATTGTTTTTCTTTTCCTTTTCTTTTGTGTCTCTCAGAGTTAACAGTTTATAATACATTTAACTGCCAGTCTATCACCCTGACAGGGTCATAGCTTTCCTTTATGGACTTTTAAAATTAATAACAGACAGTTCTATTTTGACATGCCCTTGCTTCTGCTGCAGAACTCGGCTGTTTAATTGTAGAGCTGGCCTCTTGTGGCCAAATGCTCCCAATGTTTAGCAAGGGTTGAAAATATGGATGTTAGGAGAAAAACTGGCAGATGGCTGACAAGGCATTTTTACTCATAACACACCAGTAAAACTTTAACTCAGAAGATTTAGTGCTAGAGCTTTGCAGTCAGCAAGCTGCAGCCATATGCAGATTTTTTTTTCAAACTTCTAAACTGATGGTTTTGCAAAGTGTGCATAAGCAGCCTTTATTGATTATGATGTTAAAAATTGAAAGCGTCAGTATCATTTAGCTTGAGACACTTTTAAAGAAAAAATGAACATTCGTTTTCATTATGAATTCCTGATAGGCCAGACACTAGTGAGGTCTGCAGTCTTTATTTTTAAAACTAAAGAAAGAAATGGGCCTGATTATGCTTCTTTTTTTCCTTTCCTAAAAAATGGTGTATATATGAATCAAACAGCCCCGAACGTCTATGCAGTAACTGTTGGTTCTTACACATTCACAGCCTCCAGATGATGTCCCGGCACATGAAAGTGACTTGTTAGCTGGATATAAAATCACAGACACCATAAGCCGGGGTGATAGCTTCACAGCCTAACTTTCAGACACAAGTTAGTATTTATAACACTCTCAGTACCTATCTATCACCGCAAAAAGCGTGTTAAATAACTTTAAAGGCCTGACAAACCCACAAACCTAGGAAATGAAGATTTATGGGTGTGTAGTCCATGAATCCGTTCTATTGTGCCCAGGTGTTGTGGCACACACGGCGACGGCGTACATTTGCTTTCGTTTAATTGAGGAGTGAGGCGAGTACATCAGCACAGGTGCCCTGCAGCGCATGGGCATCGCTCCCACCATTTTCCAGGAAACACCAGCAAACTTTGTGCTTGGTCACAAAAGATGATAGAAAGCAACTGTCTACTTAAGTTCTTGCTGTTTGCTTCTGCATCATTCATTCACATATGCAGAGTGATTATACTTTATTCCAAAAAAACAGAAAATACAGTTAAGTCTTAGAAACTGAGGAAAAATGATCTTCCTTGGTCTCTACTCAGAAAGGATTAAAACTAAAAATTTTTCAGTGAGGTAAATTAGAAGAAAGAATAGAAAAAAAAACATGTTCTCCACAATTATGTAAGGCAGTTTTCTGTCTTAAACACAACATTGGTTCAGAAACACCCAACTGCATTTCCTGGTGCTGCCTGGTCTTAAATCTGTGTATCCAGAGCAACATTTGTAGCTGCAACAGGAATAATTATGCACCCCAAAAACCTGGCCTCAGAGCAAATGCAAAGTAAATCCATTCATCTTTTCCATCCCTTGCCCTTACCAGGAACAGCACTGCCTCCCCTGATGTATTTTTTACCTCAAATTCCTTTCAGGAATAAACACTGGAAATAATAGAATTTTATTAAACCCTCTAGTACCGTAGTGTGATTATAGCATAAATCAAATTCATTAATTAGTGTTTTACATCTATCAGGGCCTCCAAGAGACCTGAGAGCAAGTTGAAAGGAGAGAGAAGCAGCAAGGAAAGAGGCCCCCCCTCTCACAGACCCTCACCTCATGTTTTCCTAATTCCACTTCCCACTGTGGTTCTCTTGAACCTGGGCCGACAGCTGCCACTTTGGGCTTCTGGCAGAGCTCACACGTCCCGGGGCTGGAGGCGAGCAGAGAGCGGCGGCCCGAGCTGCCCGTGGCCCGGTGTGCGGCCGAAGCCGGCCCTCCCGGGCTGCCTTCCCTCCCCACCTCTGCTGCCAGTGGAGAGGAGCTCTGCCAATGCAGAATAGCTCTGCCGTTGGGTTCCTGGGGGCCAACAGGTCTATACTGCAGCCATCTGTCTCCTCACACCTTCAGTCAAGGGCCCATGGAGAGGAAGAAGGACCCTGAGACCTGTGGACTGAGGAACTTTCTCCTCCCTCAGATGGCTAAAGCCAAAACCCCGTGGTTCAGTTGGGCGCTGTAATGGGGAGAAGGGTGAGGAAAACTTTATGAAACACCACATCCTCAGATGAAATAGGGACAATATTTTGAAAACACCGTGGTTTGTGTTAGGAGTATCGATAGTGTCAACAGGTCACCTCACCCCATATTTTTATCTTATCAGTGACTACAGTCAAACTGATGACATGAATTAATTTCATGTATATTACCTGTGAGTGTGGTGCTTGGAGCATTTTGTATGAAGATTGCGAAAATTCTTGGTAGTAGGTATTGCAGTTCATCTGTAGCTCATCTACAATCTCTTGAAGATATAATGAGAATAATTATCACGCGACATAATAGAGAAAACGTCCAGCACCCCGGCTGAGGCGGAACGGCAGCCGAGCCCCCATTAGTCAGGCTTTGACTGAGGAATGCCTGAAATGTTTCAAACAAGTCAGAACTGATGAGAAGCTGGCTGGGTTTCCTCATTTATGAAAACTTTCCAAAGATTTACCCTGTTTATTTTTTTTTTTTGCCACAGAGTTTGGACTTCTTTGAGAAGCATACTTCAAGGACAGGAGTTCATTTTGCCAACTAAATATTATCAAATGCTAAGGAAGTACTGGCACTTCTGAACCTAAAGCAACAAAGCCCGTTTAAAACCAGGAGTCAGGATTTCTTGCTCCTTTAGTACCGTGCCAGCTCTTTGCTGTGCCAAAGCCACTATTGCCAAGGGGATAATGAGGTAATGTGCCTGGGTGATAAAATCCCGGCGTTCTGGATTGTTGCCTAAGGTATAAGGTGGCACACACCTCGGTTCATGTGCAAAGGTAGTGTGGGTTCTTTCAGGAGGCTTTCTAGCTTCAAAGAATGCATCAGAAAGAAAAGGAACCCAGAAATCTGCTGGAGGAGTGTCCCTTGACTGCTGATAAAGTGGAAGGAAACTCCAGTTGCAGAATATTGGTCCATGCCTAATCCAAAGTCTGCATTAACTAATGCTTGTTGGATGTTGAATTACAACAGAAAGCCTATGTTAATGCATGTGAGAGCCACATGAATATCAAACAAATTCATTACGATCAGTGCTATTACAGTGAATACGAAATGAGCTCATAATGATGGAACAATGAAACGGTTACTGATAGATTTTATTTCTGCAACAAATCCTCTGTATAAGGGTCCACTCCTGTAGTATTAATTCTAATATGAGAGTACATCTGAATGTTAGCATCATCAGATAAATTATACCTTTCAATAGTCTGAACTATAGAGTTCAACCTTTTTTTCTCTGTCAGTATGTCATTTTTTTATCTCAATTTGTCCTTAAAGTTTGATGACTATTGTAAAGGGGTAACACTTTATTTTAAGTATCCAATCATTAGGAATTCATTTAGTATTCATTGCAATAACACTAATACAATAGAATCGAATGAATAAGAAATTCATTTAGTATTCATATGGATGTGATATGTACTTCTAAAAGAGTTCCACTCTAATTCAGCATTAGTTTAGCATTATTTAATGGACACTTTATTTTAAGTATACTGGTAAAGATGACTTAATTTCTACACTTAGATATTTAGATTTTTTTAAGAAAGGCTTAGGAACTATAGAAAATTCATCAGAATATGATATGAATGTTGCAAACCTGTGCAAGAGCATCAGCCTTATGAAAATAGTTACAAGAAAATCTGAACACCTTTCTTTTTCTGCTTAGTTCAGACATATTTACAGAACATAGTAGTTAGCTTGCAGTAATTCTTTAGTAATCTGGCACATACCTGCACATTGAAAAACTATTATTATCAGAATTTAAAGCAGAAACATATCTTTCTTTATTAGCGTGGAAGACTTCTGATAAATTGTAATCATCAGAACAAAGGTAAGTCAAGCTTTCCTGCAATTATGATCTTTATACTCAGAAAAGAGCTACATCTGTATTCATCTTTTTTATACTGTATAAATAAATTGAAGAAATGTCCCTGTTCAGCAAAGGCAAAGCCGTATAGGTAACCTCTCCTTCCTCTCTAACTCCCTATCATCCATTAGTGATGGTTAACAGCAAGCTGCAGCCACATCACCGAATCTGACAAAGTTATTCTGAATGCAGAGGGCTTATAATGATTTGCCTATAATTTCTGGACTTCAGCAAATACAAAAATGCATTTATGAAGTACCAAGTATCCTCTCAGCTAACTCTTCATTAAAATGTATTTAGATGTCCTTCAATAAAAAAAAAAAAAATCTTATAGTGAAATTCAAACTGGCTGATTCCCAGGCTTACAGTTACTTTCCTATCAAGAATTAATGCAATATCATGCACACACCATTACTGAAAAATTCTACGCTGTTTTTTGCCAAGTGTTCCTATATAACAGTTTTATCACAAGTCTGACAGCCGCCATAAAAATTCCAGGCATTCTATATCAACAGCCCTCTTTGTACTAAGTTATTAAACATTAAATTTTTATTCGTCATTTGTATTCTGTTATGCAAAATAAGCTCCTTGATAAGATGTGTCTTCTTAATTGGGCCCTTGATGCTTCTTGGATCGGAGTTGTCAGATTAGCTGGAAGAAGAGGCTCTGCATTGAGCCAGCTCGCTACCAGGAGACCAATAGCTTTGTAACAACGATATTAAGTTAGAGGGGCCAAATGGAGGGCAGCACTAGGCTCAGGTGAGACTCTACATCTGTGCATGTCTTATGCTCAGGCACTTTTCTCATAGCATCAGCAGGGCTGATGGAAATAGATTTGTTTGTTGTTTACAGCATGCAGCTGTGGATGCTGCTGCATGGGAGTTGTATAAGATTGAAGCAAATTTGTACTGAGACTAAAATATTGAGCTTTTCTCCAGTCAGCAGTCTCTGGAATCTTATTGTCGAAAACTTTATCTAGTTGTAACCCTCCCCAGAGTGGTTTTCATTTGCAGCTGCCCTGTTCTGTCTCGCGCTGTGTGTCCCACACCAGTCAGTGCACAAGCAGAGCTGTGGGGTACAAGTCACTGGCCAGTGCACGCACAAGTAACGACAACTAGTCAAGCATTTCTTACACTGGGTTAGCCAGAAAGCTTTCCATTTCCATGGATTCCTCTAGCAGCTGTCATTATGAGACATTATTTTTTCCCCTTTAGTTACAACCCAAAAAGAGGGCTCAACATTTAGTGTGGCGCTTGGCGACAAAGTGTAATAAGAAATCTCTCAAGCACATGGAGAAAAAAAAAGCATGAAAATGTAGGATTTATTATTTTCATAAGACAGACCAATTCCAACAAAACAGTACGTTTTCAGACTGGTGCTAGAAATTTAACTGATTAATGTTTCTAGTATTTGTTTGACTGAATTCTCCTGTAATTCCGAAAGAATTACTTCTTCGCTTTATTAGTTATTGTCTGCATTACAGCAACACATGGAGACCTAACCAACCTCAGGATCTACTGTGCTGTGTTCTGTACAAACACAGACACTGTCTTGCTAGACCAGACAAAAGAGAAGAGTGTGCAAGTGACTTATGTCCCAGTTCTGCAGATGGGAAATGATCTATGGTATGGCCTGACCAATGTCATACTCAGACGCTGCGATGGAGCAAACATTAAAGTTTTTCAGATTTCAAACTATGTCCTAACAGGACCTCCACCTTCCTATAATTAGGAATACTTATTTATTATTTAGTAAAAGATGCTGCATTTATGAAACCTTGAGATTTATTTGAGATGTTGACACACACCTCCAAAAAAAGAGGATAGAGCTATTGGTGTGCAATATTATGTAGATTCAAAAACCTATTACTCTAAAGTTCTTCAGGGTTATTATCTAGGAAAGTTTTAGAGGTTTATTTAGATTTTTTTTTTTAAATAAATATTTTTAAGAGGAAGAAACATTATCTGATATACATTTGCTTTTCAATATACTAGTTGCACTTTAGCGTATGGGGTAACACCAAGGAAGAGTGATCAATCCCAGCTCTTTCGCTTCCTTCAGCTTTAGCCACTGTGATTTTCTTAATGTATCTCATTTCTACAGGGCATTAGGCTACAGTTTAGATATTCAGGTGGAGGAACAGTTTCTGTAGAAGGAAGGAGTACTAATGAATTCTTTATTTTGACCCTATGTCTCCTCTGTGTAGTTTTGTATTAAGACCTGCAAATCTTTTTATGTTTGTCTGCAGATATCCTCATACAGGCTGTATAACTACAAGGCTGTCGTGGGCCACTGGGTATTGCAGCATAAGAACTGAGAATATTAGTTTAACCTGACTTGTCTTGAGCTTTCAGCTAGGACAAGAGTCAAACAGGGGAAGCTTGAGGGGAAAAAGCAACCGTAGTGTCCAGAGACAGGAGAAATGCAGAGACATCATTTCTGTTTTATGGACACTTTCTGCACTTCAGTCGCATGCATGCACATATTATTTGTTATTAATATCTATCTATCTGTCTGTATCTCTCTCCCTCTGAATCACAGAGTAAAATACACTTGGCCCAGAGGCTCAAAATTAACTAGATGAAGCACAGCTGAGGCACAGGAGTGGTACCGTGGTGAGGTGACATGCCAAAGGATACTCTGTGCTGGGCTGTAGTGCGGTTGGTCTGAAATATCAATTTCAGGATGGTCTCTCAGGTATGCAGGACTGCACTTCTTTCCCCCCCCCGCCCCCGCCAAACATGAGGTTGTGTGCCTGCCTCTAGCTTGGAAATATCAGGCTTCTTCCTCAGCCTGGTATTTTGTCACAGCATGAGTTTGGTTTTGAGCCTTGTTTATGGAAACTATGAAGATTTCAAAAGTAGAAGCGGGAAGAGCCTCTAAATTCCGAGGAGAAGCCTGCTCTTATCTCCAGAATTAAACCCACAGTCCTGACTGGCTAAATAGATACTTTACACCTATAATAATTCTTTTAAGAGATACCAACTAAGCCATGTGATTTCAGCAGCCATGGCTCCAGCATCTGGCTGTGTTTTGACGTTTCTAAGATGTAGAGGTATTGTGTGGAATTGCAATGTTTTTGCTCAAACGTCAGTGATAATATTCCTGGCATGCTCAAGTAGTGGATAGTCTTGTGCCTAGATACCTCATTATCTGCAGATGCCATAATGAGAATATGAATGCTGTCAATCACTCTAAGACACTTGTAAAAGCAATAACACAGGAAAGCTTTCCTTGGTTTTCTCTTATGGCTGCATGCTGGTTGGCTGGAAATGTCATTCAGATGTGAGGAACTGGAACATTTTTTGGCCTGTTCTTTACAAACGTGGATCTGTGCTGATCTCTTCAAATACCTCCTTCAAAAGAGGCTAAGAACACCCAGGAAACTCTCCTGGAATTTCTCAGATGACTCCTTACCTGTAAAATAGATTGTATGGACAGACAACAGCTCATCCAGAGATATGACAACACTGGGGCCAGCTTGTCCTTAATTATACCATTAAGGTTTATGGACTCTCCCTCACTTTTTTTTCCAAGTCTACATATATCTAGGGTATCTAGGGTGCAAAGCAGAAAACCATACTTTCAAACCTAAAACCTAAAATGTATCAGGATCTAGGATGTAAACCTTGAAATGTACAGGCTATCCCTGGAAACCTCCTTTTCATCCGGAAGGACTTTCCTAAACTAGATGTGTGAAGGTTTTTAATAAGTGCTATGAAATCCCTGCAGATATAGTCACAAAGCACCTGGAATATTTGACAGCCTCACAGATTTATTTAAGTTATTTCAGAAGGGCATTTTATGTAAGTAAACTTATGGTTCCTAAGTAACAAAGGGGGCACAGTCTCACTCCTCAATTTTATGCGCATTTCAGTTGACATCCATGTAATTTTGGGTATATAGCATTTGTTTAAAAAACAATTAAATCTGAAATAGTTACTGTTTATAGTTAGTGGAGAGAAATGGATAGCTATAGAGGGTGGTTCCTGCTTAGATGATAGAGTCCAACATCACTTAAATGCATTGTATTTGCAGTCGCTACTGAATATGGAAAGAAAGCAGCACAGTCATTAGTGCAGATTAGTCATCTAACTTTACATGTGTAATGTTGGATGGGATGGATTCCACCTCTCTAGCCAAAATTTTGCATTGTGCTGTACTTTATGATGTTGCATACACGTCTGAAAGAGAGAACATATTTGAGCGTTGGAAGGGTAGATGAAAAGTCATCAGTAATGTATTGGTATACAATGGAAGTATATTGCAAGAAAAGGAAGACACTTGATGTTTCTTTCTCATAAAATGAATCCATTTGTATTTCTGGAAGTTATGCAATATACATGTAAGTAAACTAGGGAAACTGAAAAGAAATTCATTATTTATTGCACAACAGATTTAAATAGATACATGAAAGTATACACACGAAAAATGCAAATGGAGTTGCTATCAATGCCGATAGAGGCAAATGCTCATGCCAATATCTATTAAACAGCTGTATAATAGCAGTGTATTTTATTAGAGCAGTAATGGTGTCTGTTCTTAGGATGGTCCAGTTGTGTCAGATTTTGCATTCTTAAGTAAAAATATCCAATTGCTACTTCATTGAGGATCTTTTGGTATAGGTACAAACATATGAATTCTTGTTTAAAACGATAGGAACTAGCAGTAGTCTGGATAAAATCGCAAGTGAACAAGAACATAAAATCAGTGTCATAAAGAATTAATAAAGTTGTTTTCAAGTTTTAAACAAGTACTAGGTACTATTTTGTTTCTGCCTACCATTTTTGATGCTGTTTGTGTTCTTAAGGCCTGTTTAATTAAAAAAAAAAAAGGTAAAAAGTGTGGATCTTTCTGTGAAGATAAAATAACCCCACCCAGGGAGGTGTCAGCTCTTTCTTTGTTGTTGTTTTTTTTTCCTCTGTCTGTGTGTGTTTTTTTTTTTTTAATTGTAGGCCATATCTGCAATGTGATACAGTTTAGCGTTTTTATTTGAAATATGGCTACTAAGTTTACCCAGCTTTCCAGCAGCTAGGCAAACCACAGATCATCCTGAATGTTTGCCTATCCAAACCCTCGTCAGTGACAGATTGGCTTAGCAATGTCAAGTCCTTTTCTTCCCTACAAACATTTTTTCTGAGCTCCCTTGCCTGGCCATCCCAGTTGGCTTCTATACTCATTTTAAAAAATGTTTTCATCGAAAGCTCTATAGCTGACAACTGAGCTGGGGGGCAAATAAAAACAGAAAAACTCTTGGCAGTTTAGTTATTCAATGAAAGCCTTGACAAATTTTTTCATTGTTAAACACTGACCATCTTCAACATTATTTTTTGAGTAGCTCTTAAAGGAAACTGTAGCTTTTACTTTCTTCTCAAATTGCAGAGTCTTCTAAAAGTGCTGTTGCTACCAGTTCTTCACTCATTCACCAGTATGTTTATTATTCCTGGCTCCTATGTGAATGATGAAAATAGGCACAGAAGGACAGGGCACAAGCTCAATTATCACTGCTTCCCAGCAAGGAGACCATCCCTATTTCAGCAAATTAAGCCAATGATGTGAAGTGGGCCTGTGCAGAGGCCAGTTCTCACACGGCATCGCAGGAGGTTTGTCTGGAGCGTCTGTGCAGTCGGATGGGGAAGTCATGGCTCAAACTCTGCGAAAAGGGCTTGAAAAGTCAAATATTTTAAAATCAGTCCTGCCAATGGCTGAAATCATTGAACTGTAGAATAATATAGGTTGGAAAGAATTGGAGTTCTTTTATTCTAGCCCCTGGCTCAGAGTTAGGTTCTCTTTGATATTGGATCAGAATGATACTAAAAAAAAAAAGTGTTAAAGATATTTTATTTCAAGTATATAAAATGCAGCTAAGCATAAAGCTTAAATTGCAGCTAAGTTTTATATTCATTTTACAAATAGACATATTGAAACTTTAAGTGATCTGCTGCAAAGCTACTGATGGCGTCAGAACTACAAACTTCACAGTCTGTCTCCTAACGTTGTGGCCTCGCTGCTGGCCACACTGCTCGTCTTACAGTACAACTGGTTATTATTGACATGACGGCACAAGATCCTTGCAATAAAATGCCCATCAAAGGATCAAAGTGGTCATCACCATGGGCTCATTTTTCCCCTTGACATCATTCCTAGTTGCATGTGTTTCCCACAGGCAGAATCTGACCCTTTCTGCACGGATTAGAAAAAGCTATTGGTTATTAAAGCAATGTGGTTTGAGATGGCTTGGCTCATTGCTAAGCACAGCTGTGATGATTGTGTCAATTTAGGTTTAGCCTAAAAATATAAAGGTTCAGATGAAATGTTAGAAAAATCAAGGCAGAGGTAATGCTTTCATATATAAATGATGCATGTTGGACAACCAAAATAAAAACTTGTACGTGATTATACGTACAGGTCTGGGCTCCTTTTTATTTTAGCACTGTGTATACAGGCTCGAGGTCTACAGTTGCTGACCACTGCTGTTGATTATCTCTCTGTAGCACATAATGTTTCGTAGCCAGAGAATGTATTCTAGCAAGCCCTTAAATTGTATTTGGACAAAGAATAATTGAACACTGGACAGAATAACAAATGCTATGGTCAAGTTTGCTTCATGGGTTTATCGTGTTGTATTAACATGATAGAAATATGAATACTTAAATCTTATCTCAGGTATAGTTTATAACTGCATTAATCATTTACTGTATTATATATTTTTCATGTCACTAAGATTGTGAGGAAAAGATTCAATTTTCCCAGCGCAGTCAGTTGAATGTGCTTTAGATAAGTTAAAGGCATTGCATTAAACTGTTTCAACATGGCTTTCTCTTATAGATCCTGTAAAAGGATGGGGAACATATATCAAACAGTAATAACCAGTATATTTTACCTTTTTTAAAAAAAGTCATATAGCAATACATTTTCCATTTTCATTAAAATCAGATAAATGAAGTTACTAAGTTTGCAACTTACAGGTAAACGTATTCAAATTGACATGGACATTTTTGCCTACTATATTTGCTAAATAAAATGTTAGTGGGAAATGCTCTCCTATCAATTAAAGTAGCAGCTTGATAGACCCTGAAATTATCCAGAGATATTGTAAGGAATGACAACAAATGCTCACGGATGCTCGCTGTATTTATTAGGAATGTGGCACATGAACCTTCCAAAGAAGGGAGGGACTCACCGGCACGCATCCAGACCTCAGCAACACTCTCTGCAACACTCGCCCGTTTTACTCTCTACATAAAAAAAGGAATATGTACCAGCATATGCATTCTGCACTGCTAACTGCCTTTTTAGATCATTATGTGAACACTGCACATTCATTGCCCGTGAATCATACGGAGATTCTAATTTGCAAGAGAGATACCGATTCATTTCCTCAAAACAGAGAGGTGGCCGCAGGAGACGCAGCAGCCGAAGAGGCAACGCGACAGCCTCGCACACCACCCGCGCCCGCACTGCAGAATCTCTGCTTTATCATGGTTAAAATAAATCGGATATTTTAAATACAAGGTACAACAATAGCTGATTTTCTGATTAATATTCCTCTTATTGAGATAAACCCACATAACCTTAATGAAGTTGTACAATATGGAAGATTCCCTGACATGGAGTATTTATGTGACTGGACTGGTTGTAAGTAAGTGGTGAGTGAAGTGTTTGCCAGCACTCAATTAGTAGTTCCTATGTCATTATTGCATTTTTAGAGGATTTTTCTTAAACTGCTTTGAATTACAGTGCCACAAAACACTAAATTGATTACATGTGTGTCCCTATATCTACCCTATAAGGAAGCCTGCCATGATTTTTTCTTTAATGGTCCTTTCAGACTTCATGTTTACTTCGAGGCAGTGAAGTAAAGATCGTAACACAGTGCAACTTCTTTCCTAAAGTTCAGGGGAAAAAAAAAGTCAAAACAGCAGGCCGTAGAATGGAAAGGTGAGATTCAAAGACACAAATCACTTCACAGTCACAAAAATTGCCAAAAAATAGCAGCTTGCAGCTGTGCACAGCAGGGACAGAAAACATTAAACACATGTTAAGTAACAAATAGGAGACTTAAATATAGCTAAAAGTGGACCTTATTCTGAATAAATCATGTAAACTGCCTCTAAATGGTTCTGAGGAATGTAATAAATCATGTAAAATATGCTAAATTTATATTGGTCAAAAATCAATAGCATACCCCCCCCACACACACACACTAGAAACGAGACTACCAGGTCCATGAGTAAATATTTTGTCTTTAATTTTCTTTTTATACCTACATCTGGATTTGTGAAATTTCATTTCAGTTAAAGGCAAAGCAAGACTTGCATTCAAAGCACTCTGGATTTCAGCTATGAAACTATTTAACATGCTCTATACAGAGGCTGGACTTTTAATGAAATTGTCCTTCTCTTGCTCCTGTTACAAATGCAAAGGAAGTGGATTATCCCATTTTTTGATATACTCCTTGCAAAGTGTTTGAATTGGCCTATCCAATCTCCCGCATTCATTTTGGTGCCTGTGAAAGGCACCACTGCTAAATGGGCAGCACGGGTCTCATCCCATCTCTCCTACTGTCGAGGAAGGAGAGACAGAGGGGAGGGAAAAAAAGAATCTTCTTTTTATGAGAAGCATGAAAAATAAATCACCGGTTTGAGTATTCAAATCAATCCTGCTGGCAACCTTCTTTCTGTTGAAATGTTTGTTGCCTGAATATTTCTGCCTTCTGAGTACTTCCAAGCCTTCTCACTGCTTCTGCACCGAGGGTCACGTTTCAGCTTTCGTGGATATATCTTTTTTGAGATTAATGTACCTTAATGACATCATTGTGTGCTGTGATGGCAAGGTCCCCAAGTTTGCTTTTCTTCCCATCTCAGTTGCACTTCTGAACAAATCAGCTCTCAGGCTTTGATGCTTTTTCCTTTAGGGCTATCTTTCTTATAGGCAATATAGCTTACCTATACATTTAGCGAGTCTGCATTCTCTCATTAGATGCATTTTTGTCATCAATAATAAGTTCCCAGGGAGCCTAATGTGAGGGATAACGGATACAGTGTGGAATGGAGCCATTGTTTGATAATGCAATATCTCTCATAACAATGTAAATAAGAGGCTGAATACATTTCAGGGCTTCTTTGTGCTCCACGTTATTAGAGGGTGTTCTATTTTCAATCTGAATATTCATAATGTGCTCCTAGAGTGCGGCATCGAAGTAAGTGGCTTTGAGGAATTTTTTTTTTTTTTTTTTTAAGTGGAAGGAAAAAAAAAAGAAATGAGGAGTGTTCTAATGAGGAACAGTTGAGTAGTATGATTTAACATACTTCTGAGGTTTCTATCAGCCTGGAGCCGTTCTTTCTTGGCTTGTACACAGTGCATTTACATGGAGCTGTGTTTGGATGAGTGCCTTCCAAAGTACTAACTGCTCTAATGTACTGAAAAGCGATAAATACGGAAAATGCACATGTGCATATATAAATATATATGTGCATGTATCTGTGCATTTTTATACATTACATGTGTGTGTATATATAATTACTATTTTATATATATATAAAAAAAACTCTGTATCTGTATATATAGAGATATAAAAGTGCAGATATGTATGGAGGTGTGTATGTATATATAAAAATATAAATATTACATGTATATATTTATTTTGTGTGTGTGTGTATATATTATTTGTAAATATGTATATATACATATATGTGTATTTACACACACATATTCATGCACAATGCATCCTTCATACAGTGGTTGAAATTTCAGAAGCAAAAATAAAATTAGAAATAGTTTATGTATTAATTACTTGGAATTGCATAATCCTAAAATCACTGCTCCCACCTCCCCTCAATATGAGACTAAAGAATAAAAATAGAGAAAGAAAAAAAGAAAAAAAAAGCAGAATAAAATTTGCACAATGTTGTCACTTCCTCTATGGCCTGCCTGACCCTGCTAACCTGCACATGTAGCTAAGAAGGGTTCGGTTTTAACCAGAATAACAAGCTCTGTTGCTGGAAATATGATACTATAAGAGCAGACAATAAGCTCTGAAAACCATAGTGCTGTTTACCAAAGGGTTCTCTGGAATGACCTTATGAGCTAACAACAGTGATGGGAGCAGAAATGGTAATTGTGATTTTTATAGCACAGTCTTTGCTAATTTCTTTCAGTGCATTCCGAAAAAAAAAAAGAAAAAAAAACTTAGACCACAGAAAAAGAGAAATAAATATATGAAAGCAAAGCTGAATAGGTTAATGAAATGACAATAGAAAAGTGTCCTTAATGGGGATACAATTGCTGCCTGAAATATTTATTACTTACATTTATTTAGATTCTTCAAGGAAAAATGGGTCTGTTTTCCTATACTTTGATTTCTGCTCTGAAGTTTGGAGGAGTTTTTTGTGCTTTTTCATCTAATATTCCTCCTCTAACTCTCCCAACGTGATTCATTTCTTTAAGATCTTGTTTTATTTTTAAGTCATCAATTACTCAAACTTTGTTGGCCTATCTATTCTCTGCCATCTGGACCCCATACCTTATTTTAAAGCATGTTCAAATAATGACAACCTTCTTTTCTCAATTAATTTATGGGCTGTGGGGACCATTTTTCATTTGTTATCATGCACTTCCATTTGATCTCTCATATCTTTCTTCTGCATCTGCAACCATAGTGTATAAATCTTCCTCTCAAGCATTGTCATGGTGCCCAAGATATATAGGTGTAACTCCCTATTAGTTCCACAAAACTGACCTTAATTTCTAAAAATGGTATCAGATGTGAATAAAGTTTGGTAAGATGATTTGTTTTGATTTACTTTGTACCACTTATCTTGGAGTTTTCTTCCTACTTTTCTTTTATCTAATTTAGACAGTATAGTCTTGCAAGCCCAGTTGCATGTTTATCCATTACCTTCCTGCCAATGCTGCTCCTTAGAGAGATAGGGCTGTAAGATTTTGGATGCTAAGAATAATAAAATGGCATTTTTCAGAAACCCGTAGTAAGCACGCAATTTCTCTTTTTGCATTTAAAAATGGTAACTTAGTTTCCAATAAAAAAACAGGGATTTTGCAGGTCTGATTGAGGTGGCATTAGTCTGGTAAAATGAACAGACAAATCCAAATAGCTTTCATTTTATTCTGCTGTGTTGACAAATGATAAGACTTAAAAATCCAATTCTCCCACCGAGCACTTACAAGATGCTGGGCTGGACTGCTGAAGGGCTGTGGCTCACAAAACAAAAAACATTTGTTTTTGGTTATTGTTATGAAAAAGGTGGAGGGAGAGAGAGCGAGCAAGGAGAGGGGCTGTGTGTGTCTGTGTGTGTGTTTTGTTTTACATAAACAGACTTCAGTCCAAACTAAGGATTGCTAATTAAGCAAAAACCACGACCAGATGTTTATTAACACCTCTCAGGTTCAGGGGATTTGGATAGTGTGCAGTTTTCATGGACTAATTTGAGAAGGGAAACACCTTTATTGGAATAATGGCCAATTATAATTGCCTACTTTGCCTATTTTTCTTTTATCTGGTGTGCAAGGGAAAAAATAACCCCAACCTATCATCTTAGCGCTGTTGATATTAATTCTGCACATTATTGGGGACATATTATTAATAATAAATACATAATAAAGTACAGATAAAATAAACTAAGCCATTTACGACAACTTTTTTTGTGTGTGTATGTTGTTATTAGTTTATCACATGCCAACATTTTTAACCTGTTTATATGTAGCCTACCACTAAGTTTGCCTCTGCCAAAGCAACGATGCGTCACTTTGATGCCAAAAAGCACTGAAACAGGAAGAGTTGCTGTTGGGTCCCAGCATGGTGACTTCATCACAGGCCTCAGCTTCAAACTGTGGAGTAATAAAACTGAATAGCACAATATAAAACTCCATGTTTCATAAGACAAATATTGCTTTACGCATTCATGTCCCTTGTACTATGTTAACTGTAGGAAGAAATGGAATACAGTTTTAGTGACCCCCTGGGACCTATAAAGGCTATTTCTGAGTCTGAATCTTGCTGTTTAATTTAATCATTTATTATATTAATATTCAAATGGGCTGCATCTTATTAGCTACTGCAAAGATGTTAGTATGTCTGAAATAAATACCTAATTATGCTTTTGAAGAGAGAGGTTCTAAAGACTTTTGTACATTTGTGCTAATAGAACAGTTCATTTGCAGAATTTTTTTCTGCAGAAATCAGCAGTCTGAGCATTTTGTTTTTTTCACCTCCTTACTTTGAATAAAATAAGAACACAGATCAAATATACCATTGCGGCACCCAAACAGCACGTGAGTTTTCCCCTTTGTGCTGTTAGATTTCATTCTCCAAGCGAGTGAGTTATACAGTAGCAAACTGACCAGTGCCCTCAGCTTCTAGCTCAATAACACATTAATAAAAATAACTGCTTTAACCAAATGACCATGAAATTAAGTATGTTCTTATTCAAATTAAACAAATGGATATGCTCTTGAAAAACATTTTTGAGCCTGACATGGTTGTGTTTAAAATACATTGACATTTTATTGTTTTAAAAGCCCATTATTATTTTTTCCCTTGAGTGCAAACCAAAAATGATGAGGACTTTGAATTTTACCTCTTCAAACAGTGGACAGCAGCTTCTTGGAAAACACATTTTTTGATACTGCATCAAATGGGGAGCAGAATACAGGGACATGGAGGAAAAAAACCCCACAGATTTCTAGTGCCAGCTCATCCGCAGGATCTCTAAGAAAAATGTTTCACTAAATCTGCAGGAGGATAAACTGAACTGCAAATACCAAATGTGTCAATGATTCTAACAAATTCTAAGCTAAAATGTGCACAGTGCGTTTAGAGCTGTGCAGAAAATTAGCAATAAATGCAAAAGTTACTGTTTAAAAAACTAAGAATTACAAGTTACTATCTTTCAAATGATCACCATGGCCGAATTTGGAATAATCCTCTTTTAAAAGTCTCTAAATCCAGGGTTCCTACTAATAGAAAGTTTGCTGAATTCATGATGCTCTTAATAAAAGGTTCAAGGATGGGGACTGCTGGGATCTGGAGTCCTCATGTCAGCCACAGGCAGCCAGACCAGGGAGCTGCAGGATGAGCCCGCTCCGTGCGCACCGCCAAATGGACTTCCCTCATGCTGGCTTAGCTTTCCCAGGGCTGCAGCCTTGCACTTCTCAGGAGGGAGCCCCACAGCTATCACTGGCATCACCAATGCTGCCACAGATTCCTGGCTCAGCGAACCCCAGCGACGGAGCGGGCAGGTCCGGTCCCCTATTTATTCAGGGAGATTTTGTAAGTCCTGCTCCTGTTAGCAGGAGCGAGCTCCAAAACCAGACCCTGCATCACACTTTATTCATTGAGGCTACCAGAGCTTCCAGGCTGCCACCTCATCCCATTCACCCCCACGAATTTGCTTTTGTTGTTATTATTTTTTTAAGTGTATCTAAGTCCCCCTTGCAAAATTGTGCCCATTGCAGTGCAGAGCTGGAACCAGTCACACCTCACCATTCGCAGGAGACTTTCATGACAATTATTTAGTCATCTAAAAGAATCGTCAAGGGTGCAAGAACGATCACTGTGGGTTTTGCTATAAAATGCATAATATTTTATAAGTGCTATTATTCTTTGTGACCAACTGACATCATTAACAACAGTCATCTGAAATATACTGTATATAAAACAATAGCTCTGATAGTTCTCTAATTAATGAAAACAACCCTTCTCGCAGTAACTAGTTGATGCATATCCTTCGTTGGATACATCGTTATCCAATTTTGCCCTTTTTTTTCCTGCAGAATACGTAAAGATTAGATTTTCTTCCTTGGTCTAATGAGTAGAAGCAAAGCTAGGGCATCAATAGTTAACCTTATATTACCCTCTGCTGAAAAGACACAGTATCAATGTAGGGGTTTAACTACCACACCACTAAAAACACATATTCCTGCAGTTTTAGACTAGCCGTAAGAATGCTGTGTATATGTTTTCCTCATTATTTGGATGTGCTGTTTGAATGTTGTGATCAGTGATTCAGAGCACATGATTCATCAGGAAGACATTTGCTAGGCAGACATGTGAGGAGCTGTCTGCCTCTTCAATCTCACTGACAGGGCAAAAATGCTGATTTATAGTAAATCATTAAAATCTGCTTATTATTGCACTGCTTGTTCCTCTTCTCCACTTCAAGCCAGCATCTTGATCTGCATCATGTCTCTTACAATTTTATACTACAGCAAGCAGTTATTTAAACAAGAGAGAAATGATCCTTAGTCTTTATTAGTGCATATGAAAGGATATTTTGTTTAAAGAAGACTAATTAAGAAAGCAGACTCTATTTTCTTGCTCGGTTTAGGGAAAAATAAAGATTTAAAACATCCAAGTACAAAGAATTATTACAATAAAACGTTACTTTAAAATGATTATTGAATAGCTTGTTTTTAAAAAAAATCATAAAGAAGCGGCTCAAACAACACCAAAAATATTTGGAAGGGAAGCGAGGTTGGATGGTTATTCAGTTTATGCTAGAACACGGACAAAACACAGCTAAATATTATGTTTATACTGGCGAACGCCCCCCTCCCCAAACTCGGAGTAGGTGCCAGTCGGCTCCAGTGACAATAGGAGCATTCTTTTAAAATGATTTTCAATAAGGGAGGGGGAAAGTTTTGTTTACCTTGTAGGAGATGATTTTATGAAATAATGTAATATGTAAATATGCTGTCTGATAGAAAAACAAAGAAACAATACAAAGAGGTCCATATTGTGTATGTGTTACTTACAGTAAAAATTTTAATTTGACGCCTGGGGACAGAAATCCTTGCCACTGAATTACAAAGAAGTGAATAAACTGACTCAAAATTAATCCATACAGATCTGTCCCCTTAATAATACTAATTCCAGAGAACAAAGCAGTGCATAATGCATTTTAAATTAACTTGGAAAATGCATAATTTATATTTGTTTTATTTCTTAATATTTGAACACAGGTACATTTTAGAATGCGAAGGACAAGAAAGGAAAGGACATATTTTGTCCATATATGCTCTATTAAAAAAAAAAATAAAACCAGACAATATTTTTCAAGCTCTCTTAGAAAAGGACTTCAGCTGTGAAATATTACAGAGAAAGGATAAACACAGTTAGGGGAGAGAAAATGATTTTTAACATGCTGTGAAATGAATATGTTTGGTTAAAATATAAAAAGGGTCCTAATTCCTAATAAAACATTCTGAAATAGATAATTACATATTAGTTTGGATCAAAAATAATGTCCTTACTCATGAGAAGCAATTGAGAGATACACCGCAGGGTGCCCTGTCGGGCATGGCAGGCAGATAGAATATGGTATGTAAGAGGGGTAGGGGCAAGGCAGCGCAATTCAATATTCCTCCTCATGAAAAATACACCGTACATACAGGAAATGACAAGATCCAAGTCTGCTTCTTTATTAATGCTCTTCACCTACACATGTAATATTGTCACCTGCCTTTTCTGTATCATATTATTTACCATATGGAGGTTCAAGGAGAAAACCAGACATCCTGTGTATAATCTAGGAAAGCCATGCCTGTAATTCAGAGTTGCATTGATGCCTCGTGTGCTGAGGCAGCCCAGCAGGTTGTCTTTACCTCTCAACCCAGAGAGCAAACCTGCTGCTACCCAGGCACTGCACCACGGTGCTGGGGAGGAAATCATTTGAGAAAGTGGTTTATCGTGCTCCCTGCCTGGTGGGCAAACTCACGGGTGCATCACTGCCACCCTGTACTATGTCTGTGCTGCTGCCTTTGGAAGTTTATTTTTCAGTTTAAGGAAGAAAGGACGGAAGGAAAGCAAACAAAAGGACCGTTGTTAGGGTAAGAGCATAGATGCAGATGGTAATGTAATACAGGGGGAGAGCATCTGGAATTAAAGCTTCTTAGGCTGGAAAATTAGTCCTCACTGTTTTTCCTCTTTCGTCTTCCAGAATAACTTTGGATCTAATAAATCAGAAGGGTGCTTGGAGAGGGCCAGAAAGAGGGCTGATAGGTGGGTTTGTGTCTTCGCACTGGGAGCGGGTACTGAGTTACCATGCTGAGCAGCTCCCGAAAACAATGACAAGATTTGGAAAGTTCAGAAGTTTTCCAGACCTTTCCATTGTTGTATCAAAGCTACAATGCTGAGGGAGGATACAGATCTGAGGGAAAATGGAAAAATTGGACCTGTATGTCTATATTTCCTTAGGAGAATGTCAGATCAGCCAGTGCTTAAAACAGTGATGGTACAGGTTCAGCTGGTAATCAGTAACAATTTGGAATAATTTCTCTGGTTTAGATTTCAGTTATTAATGCTACCAGTTGTTAACTCTCTTTAAGTGGTTATTGCAGGAGCACACAAAGGGTAAAGAGCATTTTTCATGGCGATTTGCTAAATAATCTTTATGGTGTTCAAAGGAGGTGAAATTTGCCTGAGACCAGACTTGCTTACAACACAGAAATTTAGCCCCCAGTTGCTAAGTTATAAATCTTTCTGCCAGATTGGGTAGAACATCACATTACCTTGAACTAAATTTGTAAAGAATGACCATTGTCCTCACAGCTGTAAGAGAAAAATGTAGAGCCTGTCCCAAACCAGGGATTTTAATAGACTGTACAAATAAACCTAAAAAGTGAAGAGATAAAATGCAGCCAACTCAAATTTATCCAAAGTGATTGCTTCCTTAGTGACAATTTGTTAAATAATGACTTCACTAGAAACCTAAATTGATTACATTTTGCACACTTTTAGTATTTTAACTACCTGAAAAAAATCAGCTTAAGTTTATAGGAAAACATTCCTAGTTAATTCTTTCCTTGGTGCTATGGTTGCGAGTTATTTTCAATAACTCAATTTACAGGCTAGCCTTATCATGTGCTAATGCAAATTAATGCTTGGAGTCATAAGTGTTTCCCTTGGAAACAGTAATTTCAAGTTAATGTCTCTTGATGTGAAATGGAGTGCAGTGTCACAAGCTCTCTCTCACCAACCTACAAATTAACTTCTGTTCCCTCTGTACAAGAAACACAGACAGCATCTTGCTTTGCTTCCCTTAAAAATCACGTAAATATACATATGTAAATATATGTACTCATGTGCACGCACTTCTCCATTTACTCTTTAACAGTTTGAGTGAAACTATCCTAGATTTTCAGTGGTGCAAGTAAAACTAGGTGACAAAATACTAGGACTTACAGTGTACTAATCCAGCAGTGATCTGTGGAAGATAATTCTTGATTCCAAACTAGACCTGTCTGGACAGGTTCATTTGGTTTGTCATTTAGGGCTTGGTTACAAAGAATCTGCAACCAGCAGCTACCAAAACAAGAGAATTGAAGCAAGAAAGAAAATAAAGAAATGAAATAGTGAGTGGAGTTAAAAAAAAAAAACATGTTTCTTCATTGTATTAAGGACTTCTTGTGTGACACTCTGGAAATGAATCAACAGTTGAAAAATTCCCCAGTCCAGCATGGTTATGTCTCCTGCATATATATTTGACTTTATATTTTCAGTCCAATACTTGTTGACATACCCTGCAGACCTTATGGTATTTCTCAGAGACAAATCATGGCCCTCCTCTCCATCCTTGCAGCACTCTGCAAGAATTGCATCATGTTTTCTTGATTCTCATAGTTGATTGAGACTAAGGTACATTTTGAACTGCTGGTGGAGAATTTAGTTATGATACAAGCAAAGAAAATTATAGCCTGTGCCCTCAATAATGCCTTCCCCTAGAGTTCTTGTATTACTGCATGCACCTGTGATTTGGACTGCTGGTTATTTCTTTTTCTAACCAAAAAATCCTCCCTTTTTCTTTAACTAGCTATTCCTGGAATTAAAACTCTTATTTTATTTGCCCCTCCTTTCCACAATTTACTAAAGCCAAAATAAATAAATACAACCTAAACAAATCAAACAGAAAGCTTTTCTCTACTTCTCCTCCCATGAAATAACTGAGTTTAATCCAACAAGCTTTGTAAACAGAGCGACAACAAAATTCCATTTTACACTATAGAAGCTTGTCAACATTTTGGTATTTCTGAAGTTCTTTTGGAGAATCCCATCTCCTTGTCCCACCACATTCAGTGCTCATGGCATGGTAGTCTCTGATCTTCCTCAAATCCTACTGCCTACAGCAAACTCAGAGGTCACTCTAACAAGGCAACTTATTCTCTCCCAGCAAAGGGAACTAATCTCAAGAGTCTTAAGGAATAAAACTAGGTCAAAAATAAGGTGGTAAATAACAGTTAATGTAGAGTGCTCAAGGAGCAGCAAATGGAACAGCCCTTACAGTTCTCTGACCTTAGAAGAACACATGTATCAGTAAACCATAGGAAATTATCTTGTGCAAACTCTGTACATGCTACTACTTTCTAACCAGCAGAGGATGAAAATGGCCTCTTCTGAAAATTCACAGATACAATGTGGTCAAATGAAAAAGGCAAAACCTAAATTTTCACACAACTCCTGCTTCTGAGAGAAATAGCCAGGTATCTTTGGGAAATATCTTCCCTCATTTGAGGACAGAGAGCAGCATGAGAGTAGCAGTGCTCCCGTGCCACATAACCATGCCAAGGCAGACATGATTTCAGAGGGGGAATCCAGGGCAACAATGAGGTGTGAGATACAGAACAAGGCAGAAACCTAGAAAATTAAAGGGAACAGACACTGCAGTAAAAGGACTGGAGAACTGAGAATGGAGTATTCATAACACAAGATGAACAAATGAAAAAGTAAAAACTAGCGAGAAAAAAGAATGGCATGATTAATTTTAAAAGCAAAGGTCCTGGTGTCTGCAAGAGGAAGAAAGGAGTAATGATGGTTGGAGAAAAAAGGAAATGATCGGGGTTGATAGCACAAAGGAAACAAAGCACATCTGAAGGAACCTCACTGGGAATGGAAAGGAGAAATTCCTCTGGAAGAGCCAGAAGAGAGAACATTATGCGTCCAGATGGACAAGAATTGTGTCTTGAGAAGTCAGTGGCAAAAGACTACAGAGTTTCGATTAATACTGATTGCTCAATGATTAGTTTTGTCTAAGGTTTGAAGAACTAATGGACTCCAGATACTAGACATGGATGCAGAAGAGAGAATATGTATAGGTGAGGCTGGGCAGGTGAGCTTTCCTCTTCTGAATGTCTTGAGTATCACATGCCGAGAAAACTGCAGAAAGTGTAATAGCCTGTTTACAAGATCAAGGCACAGAAGCAAATCAAATGAAAGGTTAATAAGATCAGAGTTCATAAATTAGGGCTTAAATTCTCTATTTCTTAAAGAGAGATTTAGATGAAAGATCATGCAATCTATTTGAATTGTAAGAATAATTAGACATATCGAAGAAGGAATAAGATGTAACCAGTGAAAGGACTTGGGTTTTCTTGACCAAAAAAATGCCCTTCCTGGCAGTCAAAGAGATTTCATATTCAAGAATCAATATGCTTTTCTTCCTTTAGTTAAAAAAGTCTCTTTTTGTCCATGTTGATTCATGTCATCTAACTTTAAATGATTTTACTTCATCAAAAAAGCAAAATTCTTCTTTCTCTTAATGCTAGCACAGATGATTCATTCTGATGAAAAAGCTAAGACCAGACAGGCTATTGGGGAAGATATCATTTAGTACTTTGATTTAGATACTTGGAAACAACTGAAAATATTTATTTTTATATTTCCTAACGTAAATAGTACCATGTCCAGAATTATAGTTGCAAACAAATTTATGAAGTCCAAAGATATCACTTTAATGTAGAAGCATCTTGTCCCTTTTAGAGATTTGTCTTGTGGTACATTTCTTAAAAGTGTGCAGAAAAAGATACTGCAGATTCAGCACTTAAGAGAAATGATAATCAGACACTATCACTTTTAAATCATAATGTTGCATTACATTGCAACACCTTGCTTTTTTTTACAGCTCTTGGCAATTCCCTAAACACCATCACTCTTTAGAGAAAATAAGAGATGTCATCAGCAACAATCTTAAGGGAATTCTTGCACTTTGGGAGGGAGTAAAAAAGGCAGCTTGCATAAAAAAGCAGGATTGCTGCTGATGCAATAACTGAGAATCACTTGCTGAAAATGTTTTGCTTCTCACAATTACTTACTTTGGACTTCATTCTGTGGAAGAATAGAACAGAATTTCTGGGCAAAATTTCTATGCCTGAACGGTAGAAGAAAATAGGTCAGTGTTACAAGGTACCTCTTGGTAAGTAGAACAGAAAGGGCTGAACCCTCAGAGCAGCTCTACCTTGCACTGTAAAAAGGTGGAATTTCATTTCTGGATGAGAAGCATGGTCACTGCTCTCTTACCAACATGATAGCATGCACTAGCATCCCTTGGAGGAGTAGAGGAGCCCAGGACCACAGCACCAAGAGCCAGCCTGGCTTCTAACACTGTGCCCTCCTGGAGAGCCGCGCTCTCCAAATCAAAACCTGCCTTCCTGAGGTAAGCAGCCTGGTGTGATTTTGTTGTCCATCTGGCTAGCTACCAGAAAGAATGGAAATTCAAGCAAAAGCCAAATGAAGCCTGAAAAAGAAGCCTGTGCTACAGTCTTGTGAGAGGAGGTGGAAGGAGGCTCTGTGCCGAGGCGGGCAGAGCTCGGCCACCGCATGGTCCCGCTGCAGCAGCCTCCAGCGCCATCCCTCTGCCCTGCCCCTGCGGAGGGACCGCTCGTCCCTCCTGGCCACGGCCACACGGCTACGGGACACCAGGCCCAGCAGTGGGGTTTCCAGACTTGAGCAGCAATAGTGTCACTGCAAGGGGTGAGAACGGTACCGATAGGGACCTCGCGTCCCCCTTCTTTGTTTATGAAACAGCTTATTCTAGGAATTTTCTTTTTGAAGGGAAGAAACAATAGCTAATCAGTAAATGCTATCTTGCATGTGTATCTATCACTGAATTGCTGCAGCTACTGTAATGCGATATCGTACATCAGCATCAAGAGGGATTAACAGCTCTGTCAAATGGCACCAGCGAAACTGTCTGTGCAGTCAGCTCCTGTGGAAACACTTCTGAGCAGATGAAGTTTAATTCAAATAGTTTTCAAAAACATCTCCAATTGTCATAAATAGGAGAGTCCCTGGAGAAGCAGATGTTAGCACTACCAAATGCAGTAAAACATCTTAAGAAAAAAAGCATAAATATGAGCAAACTTTGCTGATAGAGTACTTGCTAGAGAAAGACTGAAAAATTCACTGTGGATGTCATTTGGCATTTTAAAATAGTATCATGTGTGTCATTAAAAAAGAAATATTCCCTTAAATGTCTGTTATTTAGTTTTGAAATGAAAAATATCAAATAGTTAAACTTTATTATGTGTAAAATTGTTTTTAGATCATGATGTAAATGTTACATACAGGAAAGCAAACTTGAAAAGGAAGGAAAACCCACTTGCTTCAGAAATATTCTAAACACCAAAACCAAACAGATGTTTTTAAGCTGAACTAAATGTAGCAAGAACCACATGTGATCGTCTATTACCAAGCCCTCAAGGAGGCTGGGCCAAGATTATTTCAGGATTGTAAGTCCTGCCTAGGCTATTGGAACCCATATATGAATTCTTGATATTCTATGTGTAAAATATAAAGGTGCCTTTTGGCGGGTGCAATCTCCATCTGGTGTAAAGTCCTGTTTTAAACTGCTCACGAAGTGCCAAAGGGCCAGACTAGTAGGGTCACTGCAGCACAGTATGTCACAGCCTGCTTTCCATGGGCAAGCCTACTGCCTTCATAACCCAGACCCCGCGGAGAGGTCTAGCTTTCATCTCCATGTCACACAGAAGCAGGGTAACTTTTCAATAATTCATTATTTGCATTAAATTGGAAACTATGCATGCCATTTAAGTGTCTCCGGGTATTCCGTAGTCACAGAGCTCTGTCACTTTTTAGTCTGTTGCACCTGATTTTCAGCTCGATCTTGCTGAAGCACATGCGCTGGCAGGTCGTCCTGGCTGGCTTTCATCCAGGAAAGGGCTTTAATGCAACTTGTATCACCAAACACGGGAAATGCCCCAAATCAGGTCCTGACTCCTGCTGATCTGATGAGTTGCTGAGGATCACAGAATCACAGAATCACAGAATGCCTAAGGTTGGCAGGGACCTCTAGAGGTCATCTAGTCCAACCCCCCTGCACACGCAGGGCCACCTAGAGCACGTGGCACAGGGCTGCATCCAAGCAGGTCTTGAAGATGTCCAGAGAAGGAGACTCCACAACCTCTCTGGGCAGCCTGTTCCAGGGCTCTGTCACCCTCACCATCAAGAAATTTTTCCTTAAGTTCCTGTGGCACTTTTGGTGTTTCAGTTTGTGGCCATTTCCTCTGGTTCTGTCAGTGGCCACTACTGAAAAGAGGCCAGCCCCATCCTCCTCACTGCCTCCCTTGAGGTACTTGTACACACTGATTAGATCCCCTCTCAGCCTTCTCTTCTCCATGCTGAACGATCACATTCCATGACACTACAGAGCTGGTAAAGTTTCTGATCCACACACTGTGCCAAAATCTTTAGTGGAGTTAATTCATAAGGCTATTCATCTGCCACTTGCTGTTCCCTCCGGAGAAACAAGTCACCACTACAAATATCAGACCCTTTGTGAGGGTTGCTCAAATGACAGGAGGTGTGGAAGGAGGCAAAATGCAGATAGTTCAGATAGCTCTGCATATCACCCCACTGTTCCAGTGGATCACTTATTAATAGATTAATATATGAAAATTATAAACCAGGAGATGCTTAGCAAAAGTACTTCCTTGGATGGTACAGAAGCCACAGTCCTCAGTCTCAACTATAGTGTGAGGTCTACTTGCTCGCTATGCATTCACCATCTATCTACCACCAATCTTGGCATCTTTTGATTTACTTACTCAGAAACTTTTGGTAACAGTTGTTTTCTGCTTCTAAAGCCAGGTATATTTTTCTCTTTTGTATTGGCAGACTGTGCTCTCTACTTCACAGTCTAAATCAAACTGCAGGATAATAATAAAACAAGTCATGACTAACAAATTAAATTTCTTCTGTATTAATCTTAAACTTGGTGAGATTTATCAGGGCCTTAAATTCTTAGTTATAAAAGGAAGATGTGTTCCACTGTTCTAGGATAAACTTTGGAAACAGATCGAGGTTGTTCAGCAATGTAAGAAAACTCCCAAGCTCCAATGAATTTGAATGCACTGGTTATGCCTTAAATTTTGCTTACACTAGATCTAAATATTAAATATTATCTATCACATTTAAGATCTCTCTTTGTCTGACTGTTTTTTTTCTAATATCCTATATTACATCGGAGTTTAAAAAGTCAGTATCTCTGTTCTTATTGGGTTCAAAGAGTTTAATTACTATTCATGGAATTACAGTATTACTGAAGTTTTAGCTTTCTGAAGATTAATAATAAAATACAGAACTAAACCTTAGGAGTATCTCTGGAATACATTTCTCAGGTTACCCCTCAGATCAATGCCACCTTTAGTACTGTCTTTGTGGCCAAGTAGCCTGAGAAGAATAAATATCAGTTGGAGAAACAGAAAGAGCAAGTCACACAAGGTATGGCTGGAGGACAAGGATGAGACTGTACAGTCGGACAGTAGGACAGAGCTGGCAGATCCAATCTTCATATATATCAAACTAAATTATGGAAATATCTCTTCTTCTTTTTGTCTTTTCCTTTCTATACTGGAGTTTATTTTTTTGATTTCTTTGTATAGGTTGAAAACTATTGGAGGCAAGTTATGCAGTCTTGCTTACATTATTGAATGCTTAATAATTTAATGTGATAGATTTTGACATCCAACTGTAAAATCTATATGTGGGTTGTGTACTGCAGGCTCTGGATTACAAATCGAGCTATTTGGGGGATTAAGTGACTATCTACACCCTTGTTCTCACACATACAGCTCAGGGGTATGCGAGTGCTTCTGTGGTACCATTCAGTAAGCTGCGCATAAATATATTTACTTTCCTTGGGACCCAGATAGTCATGGTTAGAACAGTACTAAGAAGAGTTTAGTCAGCAAAGGAAGACAAGTTCTCTACATCATCTTTAGTATTATTCAAGTGTTAATGAAAATACATGAGCTAATGTTATTTAAAATACATTTGGGATAAAGGTTCCATATGAAGCCATGTCAAAAGATAAGAAAAAAAATCATAAAAGCCATCTCTTTGAGAGAAATATTGCATTGGATTTATGAAAGAAAGAAAGAGTCGATATTTTCCTGTTTGGAATATTTTAATGAATAAATGGTATTCTATTTATTATTTACTGCTTTCAAAATTTAATGAATAGTCCTGGCGATAATTTCTTTATTTCTATATTTATAGAAATACAGCATTTCACACACACTGAACTGTGTTATTATCTATACATGTTCTGCCTTTCTGTAAATACAGAAATTTGGTGTTTGCCAGTAGAACTATTCATTACAATTTGAAAGTGGATAAATAATGAATAGTAATGCCTTTTCTTCATTAAAATTCTACAAAAGGAAAACATATACTCGTTATTCCTTTCATGGATTCGGCCCATTGAAGGTTCATAAATAATTGTGCTTCACAATTGTGTCTAATTAGCAATGAACTTAATCCAGTGCATCCAAAGCCTCTAGCAAAGGCAACAGGGTGGGTTTTTTTGTTGTTGTTTTATTTCTCGGTCTCAGTGGCAAGTGTCTAATTTCCGAATGCACCTTTGCTGATAACACAAAACGATGCCTCTTCAAAGATCAATGTTATACATGCACTTTTATTTTTGCCCCAGATCTGCTATTTGAAGCAAGAGTTTACAGCCACTGTCCCTGTTGGACCTAGGGCTAGCTCAACAGGAGATCAGCAATACAGCAGCTAATAAACGAATCTTAAAAATTCATCTCTGTGCTAAGAAACACTCATAGGTAAAAGGGCACGTGATGTTTATGTTCTGCAGTGTGAATCTCCACGCAGCTCAACGTTATTCAAGAACGACTCGCAAGGAAATAACTACTTCCTGGAGTAAGTTTAAGCAAGATCACCTGCTGCTGAAATACCCCTAAGGAAAAGCTGCACGAAGGGCACAAGGTAGTGTCTTTGCAGGAGGACTGGTGGAGTAGCATCCCATCAACAGGGTCACACCTCCTCTTCTTCTCGTGTGCTGGCCTCACAGCTGGTATACAAAATAAGCTGACTCTACTGTTAATGTTTTTTTCTCAGCAACAATTTATATTTAAGCATGGCTCTATTTTTGGAGGACAAACTATTTTACTAGAGACTAGTTGAAGTGCAAAAGGAGCTAAACATTCAGAGTGTCCCATCTCCTCCAGCTTTGAATGTTGGTATTTTCTATGGTTCTTATCACATGCCTGTATCACTGCTTCCATCTAGAGATTTCTCTGCTGGCTCGATAAAAATTCTAAATATATTCATTGTTTTCATATCCCCACAACTAGGCAGTCATCAGTTATGCTGCTGGCTTTGTTCTTTGTATGTTTTCAAAGGAGCTTAAGCTCCTACTCTAACTGATTTGATGTTATCTGAGTCTTAACCCATCTCCAGCTACGAACCATCTAAGTCTGTTATGAATAGTCATTTAAACAACCAGTACTTCTGTATGAGATACCAGCAGGTTATTTGATTATATTACAATCACAAGCCTTTCAGTTGAACTTTACTGCTACCAATGAAAAGCAGAAGAGAGGGAGAAGGAAAGGTAAATGGATCTTAGCTTTTCTTAATGCCCTTCTTAACTCATAAGACTTATATGGTGAGAACACTACACAAAGTCTTTATTGAATTTATGCCACTGAACTATTTAACACAAAATGTAATACATTTTTAACTGACCTTGTCTTAAAAACAAAGACAGATTCCAACAGATTTCTGAAGCAAAAGCCTCTCGTATCACAGCTTCAATAAAATAAACATTTCTTTTGTTTTTCTCTCTATCCTTTATAAAGACCAAAGGAAGGGCTAAAGACAGACTCTCTAATGGAACAAATTTAACTAAAATAACAGCATAGGCTGCTTTTAGAAATATCTCAGTCCTTCAAAATGCACAAAATAGCAAAATAAACACTCTTTTGTCACCCTGCTTATTCCTGCCCGAGAAATGAATATCCTCCAATGAACAAAACTATGAATTAAATGATCAGATCCTTCAATGTAATGGCTGGAGAAGGTTACACATGGAAGGTTTCTGTTTCCAATTCTGCCACAGACATCCAGAAAAAAAATGGGCAATTCAACTAGGGCTAGATTCACAAAGGGCATTTTTTAGCTCCCTGTTTCTTTGTAACAAAATCCATAGTCATGAGTTAAATCCTGGTGGCTTATAAAATGCATCAGGAGACTTAGCCACAGAGAATAATAAGTGAAAAGCTGCCTAATATAACATAAATATAAAATATGTAGCAACCCTTAAGCATAATAAAATGGGCATACTAGTGTTCCCCTACCTAACCCAGTGCTATCAGTATACATTACCAAATGCCCACGTTCTTAAAGACTACAGAAGTAGTTTTGGAAACCCTCGTACCACATTATTGTGAACATAGCCTGACATTGTCTGTCCCAGCCATAAGTTAATATGCCAGTAGACTCTTGCAACTTACTGTTCTTGTAGTTTACTCTTTACATGTGATTTTAGTCAATCCTATTCATCCAACTATAAAACCCACAAAAACCTTATCTGATGAAGTAGTTGATAGGAGAAACTTTGTGCTTCCCCATGGCTTTTCCACATTTCTCACACTGCAGTTTTCACTAATTTTAAGTCTGGGAAATATCTGGAGTGTCTAGAAACGCCGGAATTCAGCAAAACTGGTTTGGTGCTTGGTTTGGTGCTTGTCTTTCAGCAGGTGCTGGTGAACCTTTCAAGCAAGGTGCAGGTACCCCAAGCACTGTTTAAATGCTTGGCATTGTCTAAATTTTCCGAGCAAGTCCTTATATGTCTTCTCTCACACATATTTTGCATACACAGACATATGGGAAGTGGTAAGAATTTACAAAAATGATTTCCCATTGAACATGCCGTGACCTGGATGCACACACCTATATTATTACAATTTTTGCAACCTAGGTGCAGAGGTTTGAAAATATGTCTCTAGTGACCAGTCATTAGTGAAACTGAAATGAGGACTGCTTCAGTAAGAGGCTTTCTGAACGCTTTGAAATATACTCAGCATATTTTAAATGGCTTTAATTCTACAGTACTTTTAATATAACCCCTTAAACATGAGGGAACACAAAGGGAAGGTTAATTGGAATGGCTAATTAAACACAGTGAAGTTAAAGAACTGGAACACTGGGATTTTGTTTTGATATTTAGCAGCATCTCATAACCCTAAGGACATTGATTTAGCCTAAGGTCTGGTATCTTTATAAATTGCAACATAGCCTGGAGACCCAAAGGAGAGACAAAAGGGTTGAGTGCTTGTAACAACAGATTCCCAAAGGAGCCCTAATAACAATTATAACCAACATGATTATTTGCATTAGTTAAAAGAATAAATCCATCTCTCAGGTTTTAGTCATTTTATTCTAATCAACTAGAACACAGAAACAGTGAGGCAAAGTCTGCAACAAAAGCACACAGATTCATGTTTCAAGACTGGCTCTGTGGATCCAACACGCAAACTACAGTTTGCCCTGGATAATCCGGTACAGTTCAAAACATTCCTAAAACGTGTCAAGTGATAATAAACACTAGTGCTTCTCTAGATTTTTTAACCAGTCGTAGAAAAACCTTGACAGATACTTGTAAGTATCTCTGTTTTTGGCTGGGGAAACGAATGACTGCCCCAGCCATCGGTGGCAGAGAGGAATATAGAGAGATTTGGTGCTCAGATCTGCTTCTCAGCTCACTGCAAAACTCCTAGAGCAGAGCACAGGACTTGCTTAGAGCTGCCTGCTTCCCTATTTCTGTATCACTGCTCTGTTGATACAGTCTCATTACGTATTACAAAGGGTCTCATGAAAAACAAGGTTTCTCAGCCTCAGCAATGGTACCTGGGGAATTAAGAGACCTTTTAAGGATTAAAGTCAGATCCTAACCACACCAACATTACCTGTGTGCCCACTATAAGAAAGAGTTTTACTGTCTGTGTCGCCATTATTCACCTGGCTAATGCAGAAGTATGTAATCTTTAAGGAATGCTGCTTTCTATTAATTTAAGGACGCAGTGATCAGATTAGTAGAATATTAATGGCAGGACCATATAAGATTAATGCACAGTATGAGTATGTTGTTTTAGTTTAATGGCTGGACTAATAGAAAACAAGCAGGGATACAAAGGAAACATATAAACCCTCTAGGAACCAATCCCAAGCAATTACCTGCAGGGTGCTTTATCCAGCCAACACCAACATGACGCATAAGCTTTGCTCAGGCTGGAGAAGGTCTAGTAGATTGGAGCCAGTAGTCTAAAGTAAAAAGAGATTTGAAGAAATTATTTGTTTTGTTTTTAATTAGCAAAGCAAGATAATAAGTTGGGCATAGGCATATATAATTAAGTTTTATGGCTAAAAAAAGATTGTTCTGTCAAGTTTCTGTTCTGATTACCTGTTTCTTTAAACAACAGCTTTGCAAGGCTGTCATACCAAGTCAGGACGGGCTAGACCATGTATGTTCTTCCACTGGGATGTCACAGAATTGCACTGCTCTTCAGGCTTGATCAAACCTATACACTGTGCTCTTAGTGCCCCTGCAGAGACCAACCAGACTATGCAACTGACCTGCAGGAAAACCCAGTGTTTCCACCTTGCACCTCACCATTACCAAATTCACTTTATTCAATACCTGTACAAATTTCTTGCTTGCTTCTCACTCTCTGCTTGGGTTCAAGGTGTTCCTGAAATTGTTTAAATGAGAATAATTCTTGAACTTGCAGACTACCCTCTTTCCAAAAGGCCTACAGTCTGAGGCGGCAGCAGAGCACAGAACAGGCAAGTTGCAAACAAAATGTAGGCTAAGTACTTGCTTGGTGTGTTTTGAAATCACAGGGAACAGAGATGTCAGATTCTAGTTCCATATTTTATTTTATTTTATTCTGCAAATATTAATGTTAAACCCCTCTCTTTTGGTCATTGTATACCACATCCCACTCCCGCACGAGTCCCACACATTACATGAAACAATGATCATAAAATAACAGCAGCAAGATGAAAAAATGGGGGTGTGGTCCCCCCTTCAAATCTCACCCACCTAATCCGGTGTAACGCAGTCCCATCTTGCTGGTAGCCCCTCGGGTCTGGCAGGGCTGAAGCCTTGCACTTAGGGCAGAGAGAGAGGACCACATGCTTTTGAACCTGGAAAACATTTGGATTTGGATCAGCTCTGCAAGGTCTGGCACCATCTCTACAAAGAAGATTTGCTGACAATCTACCCACATCTAGATACATAATTCCGATTTCATGAATATAGAGGCAACATTAAGTGATTGTGTGAAGCTGCAATCCAGTTCTGAAACAATTTGCAGCAAAAGATATTCAGGCACCAGATAAATCTACAAATTCACTACTTTCATTAATACTTATAGAATGCTACAGAGTAGAAGAGGCCTTTATGCAGTATATGAAATATTTAACTGGAAACATATTGCCAATAATCAAATATTATGCTCAGAGAAACCTAAATGCAGTCTAAAAATTGAGAACTTAACTGCTGAGATGGCAAATAGCTTGTTCTTTATTCCTACAGGTCTTGCAAAGTTTTGTCATTTCTTGGGAAAAAATATCTGTCAGAAATGTGAATCCTTCAAAATTCCCTAGGAAAGGACAACTTCCCAGCTGTCTTTGTTGCCAATTTAGAAAAATAGAAAATGGTTTTGCAATGATTGCTTTCACCTTAATTTGTTTTCTTTCTAATTTAAGCAGGAGAAGATTCAGCTCCTAAAACAATGGTGTAAGTCCAGCACTATGGTGCTGACTTCACAGAGGCATAAACGAGAACAGAACAGAGATGATTACTTTTAAATGGATTAATCAGAGAAAGTTAAATAATAAGAAGAAAATTCTGTCCCCATTTTATATTCAGGTCAGAATTTGGGGATTTGTTCTACTCATTTGCCTGTGTTTTAGAACTAGGAAATAATATCTGAGAATTCTTTTTTCTTTCTTGACAAAGAACGCTAGTCAAAAATTGGGAACCAGATGGCTGCTTATATATTTCTTTTTTTTATTTACTGCAATACTAAAGCCACCATAAAAAAGCAAAGTTGAACAGACAGAGCTAATAATATAATCATTCAAAACACCTGCAAACAGTGCAGATGGGCAATTTCTGTCTGCAAAATCATCAGTGAAAGACCGCCTTCCCATATGGGCAAATCTAGCTGCCTTAGAGCTTCCTAAGCTCTGTCCCTTACCTTAAGAAAACCTGCATTGAGCATATGCAGTCTTTTTATAGCAGAGCAGAAGTGTCTGTATCTGCCTGTTTATTTTAGTTAAATATAACTTACAGCACTTATATCCCTCTATCATTGTATTTGGTTTGCCCATTGTATGTCCCAAAAGGGCAGAAATCCTGAAGTAGAAAAGCAAACAGCTTTTACACAGGCAGAACGTTTACAATTGTTAATGTATATTAATGAACCCCAAACACAGAAGTTTTATTCCTTAATGTAAGCAAATGATGATAGGACCAAGATAGCTGTTGCTGGGGGGGTTAGCACATGTGTCTATCTTATATGTGCATATGTTTAATATTGGGTTATTAAATTATTTTCCTCTTTATTATAAAAATAAATCCTTCTTCTGGCATCCTTTTGGCATGTCGTCTCCAGTGCTAATCGACACGGAGCGAAGGGGAAGAATGAGACGCAGGGTGCACGGGAGATAATGCAGCGCTGCCGCGGATCCCCAGCGAGGACAGCCTGATTACACGCTGCAAGATCTTTTTCACTCCCCAGCTTTTCTTTGCTTGAAGTGTCAAACTCGCTTCAAGCCTTGGCCAGTGGGAGCTCCCCAGCCGAGCTTCCCAATCAGAGCAGCGATGACAGGAAACCGAAGGGCTTTTGAATTCAGTGTGATCTACAAACAGCTTTTGTGACCCCAAATTTCATATGAGTTTCCCTGGCACTCTCATTTAGATGAAACATTCGGCTCCTGTATTAATATTATTTTTGAGTCAGCATCGTTAAGAAACCTCTCCATTTAAACTTCAGCATTTTACATGAAAGTCTTAGCCATAAATTTGATTCCTCTCCAGAATACATGACGTTAAAAAAAAAAAAAAGTGTAATTAAACACTGTGAAAATGAAAGTAGCAAGGATGTTCCAAGCCAAGCAAATCATCTGCAAGACTACTTTATTCAATGAATTCTCTCTCTGTTGTGTGTTTGCTCTCTACACTATGTAAGGAAACCACAGACCTAACACTTTTTTTTTTTTTTTTAAATAACAATGTAAGAAACCAGAAAGCTTAACTATATTTTACATTGTTCTTCTTGTTAGGTGTGGGCACCCAGACCACATGTTAAACAAAAATGTTTCTTGCTCCATAATATCTGCAAATTTACTTTTAAACGTCCCGTTCTTCTTTACAAATATTATTTCCAATACATTTCCTGCACAAAGTGATCACAAAACAATTGAGTCTGGAACATTTCAGATCTGTGAGAGAGCCTCATCATTTTTTGACTCCTGCCCCTTAGAAGTCCACCTTCAGACTCCTGCGTTAGTTAGCCCGCACGGCCAGGACACGGCGGAGGGCCAGGAGCCCCGGCCGTGGTTTTCTCTGGACATTTCCTAGGCGTCGGGTGTGTGCAGGACATCACTGTGGAAGGAGCTCATTGCTGCGACAGGGCCTTAAATTTCATTTCTCCAAATATGTGCACAACTTTGAAATTTGCTCTGAATAAATACTTCCTGGCAGTGAAAAGCAACTTGTCAAATGACCAGTCAAAGGAAGCAAAAGGAGCAGAAAGCCAGGCTGCAAGGAATGCAGACATTCACAGAAAATATTGTACATTATGTACCTAGTTCTGGTGAACATCATCATTAGGCCATTTCATTGGGACGCACAGCATTAGCAGATCACGTCACTGCTTTAACATAACTATTAAAAAGATAATGCCTCATAGGAAGGGAAGGAGGGGGGAATCCAGGTAAAGAAAGACCTAGGATCTGCATTGGATATCAGTGTAATTCTGCAGGAAAGCCAAGTCTGCTCTCCTTGCAAGATCTTTGTGGACTACAGATTTTACAATGCCAGTTCATGTAGAAAGAAAAAGAAAGATGTAAAGCCTTTGCCAGGGCTTCCTGTAATGCAGGAGCTCCATTATTATTATTATTATACATCCTCCTTTCAAAGTTTCCTGGATTTCCTAAATGTAACAATAATTTTAATAATTACAAAACCAAGAATACTACTTCTGTGACCGACTGCGTTCCCTGTTTTCCTCCAAGCTAAAGCTCTGCTTTCATGTAATACATAAAAGAGCAATATTGCTCTGATGAACTAAGACACATGAAATATCTAATTAACATTAAAATATTGTCTCTTGTCATTAGCTTCATTTGCACTTTAAGTGTCAGTTCTTGAGAGAGAGGTTCAGAAGCAATGACCTGGCCCTTGCATAAAAAAAAAAATGCAAGGCAGAAAAAGAGAAAAAAAATACACTCTAATGTACCATGTTATATATAAACAGAGCTGCTTTACTTTCTACTGAGATTCAAAGCAAGAAATCCTTCTCCCCTTGGCTCCCTTCTCGCTGCCCAGAAAGGCCACATCCACCAAGCCGAGGCAGGAGCCAGTGCGCCTGGTGAAGGGCTCCCAGGGGCAGGAAATGCCTGTCCCAGCCGCTGGCCCCGATGCTTCGTCCCGTGGAAGCCGGGACACCAGCGATGTCCGCGCTGCTCACACCTGGTCCCTCCTCTTCCATGTTTCCCCAGCTATCCATCCGCTTCCTGCCAAATATTGCGACAGGTCAATCCAAAAGACAAAACCAGAAATTGGGGTGGGCATGGTGGGGTTGGATCTCCCTTGCTTGGTAAATAAGGCAGCTGCTGTAGTCTAATGAACTTATTAAAACTGATAACATTTTGCGATCATCCTGACAGGAGGAGGAAGGCAAAGGAAGGTCATTATTTTCATTTTAAACTGACCAGTCTGTTAATCAGGTTTGGATTATTTATGCTGCTAGGAGGTTTGTGCCCAATGCGAGCGGCAGTTATTTATTTATTTCATTGTTTGTTTGTGTGTTTGTTGAGGACCTGGCCTGAAGTTTGCCGATGCCCCCGGCACATGTCTCCACCACCGGTACAAGTCCCACAGAGCACGTGGCTGTCTGCGTGGATGCAGCTGCACATCCAGCCTGCGATTCCTTCAGCTCTCCAAAGCCTTGGGAAATTGGAATTGTTAGAGGGGAAAGTTGATGCATCTGCCTGCAGCCGGCGGGAGCAGAACTGCTCCTGCTCCGGGAAAGGTCCTGCAAGGGGCAGGGGAGAGCACAACAAGCAGACACGTCACCAGGGATGCCAGTCCCACCGCTGTGCGGCCTCCATGCGTGCAGGTCCCCTGTGCCTCGATGCCAGGATTAAACACCAAAACATGTAAAACTAATTGTTGCCAGGATTAAACACCAAAACATGTAAAACTAATTGTGCCGCTGTAATGCCCTTAGTCAGCACACCTCCTGGCTGCCTTGCTGTTATTCTTTGCCATTTGTAGGTCAGCATCTAATGGATGAGCTTTACCGGCCTGCATATTTCTTTTTGGAGTTCATTAAAGCCTGAAGCAATTGCACCTTAACATTTCCATGCAATTGCAAATTTGACCTCTGGCAACAGGCCTTGCAAATCGATTCATTTCCGAAGCAGTTATGATTTGTCGTCACCGAGAAGTTTTGGCGGGGGGAGCAGCCATCCCTACACCGTGCACAAATCAGCCCGCGTCAGGGCAAAACTGCACGGCAGGGCTCGGGCCGAGTCACAAGGATGGTCAGAAATCAGAAGACAGTTTTGATGCATATGGAAAACAGTTAATTACTTAAGAGTTACCAAATATTTCACATGCTGAAAATTGATGGCAAAACAACCAAATGCACCCTATGTTTAGTTAGCACCTAGGATTCAACTTTGACCAAAGCAAAGAAATTCACAGTTAAAGCTACACGTCTAGGAAGTACTCAGCTTAACTCACACTGTTTTTACAAGGGGTCTGTGCACAATTTAGAGTGCCATATGTCCAGAGCAAAAAAAAGAGAAACAACAGCAAATATATAAATATCTACTCTTTTTTTTTTTTTTTTTTAATACAGGAATTTAAATCTCGTAGAACATAATATAGAGTAATGACTCTCTCTGACTATTAGTTTTCATTTTTCCTGGTACTTTAGATAATGTTCTTTTAAACTACTATACCGTGAGTTAAGGTCTATACCGTCAGTTAAGGCTGCTGAGTTTTGTTTCATTTTTTAATCATCCAAAATGCTTTAAGTTTGTGGAACACTAACTCCTAAATCAATGCTGATGGCACATCTGAAGTACACTCTGTAAGTTTAAGGAATTTCATTCATTAAAAATAATTAAAATTAGGTAATTACTTATTCTTTAAAGTGCAAAGTCCTCTTCTGCTGCAGTTCTGATTGCATGCATTTGTAAGTGCAAGCATGTAAACCAAACAAGATACTACATTTATTTTGTGTATAGCCAAATTTTGTGTATATATCTTGTGTATATTTTGAGTATATATCTGCCCCAATCACCAAACAGAAACGAACTGAGAACCTCTACAAGAGTAGGTCATGAATCCAAAAAGACTCTTGATCTTAATAGTCTATTTTATTACTTCTCAGAATTTGCCTCAGGATTTTGTCACATTTTTATCTGATGGACTGAAGGGACCTTGAATACAAGCCTGTGCTCCCCATATAAGTATTGAAGCTCATGGTCATCTCAGGTGACTTCAGGTAAGGCAGCAGCAGAGAGGTTTTCCAAAATGCGAATGTAATCACCTGCATTAAAATTTTATCGTGGAAAACGGATGTTTTAGCACCATTCAGCTGCATACACAATACTCACTCTCCTACCAGAATCCTCTAAGAAGTACTTTACTTCGTACTACTCAAAATAATCAATGACAGTATATCATCGCCTTCCTCAGCGTATGTTATTCATTGCCCTTCTTCGGATTCTCTGGGCTCAAGGCATAATCCCACAAAAAGCTTCCAAAGATTTTGAGATGCACTGAGAGCTACACTCACAAGACAAGCCTGCAGCCACGTTCCGCTTGTGATCTAATGCAATAAAATATATGCCATCACATGGTACAATAAACTAGCAGAGTTTAAAAGTGTTAGAAAAAAAAAGATAATAGAAACATAACTGATTTGTTTTATATATGTGTATACACACATATAAGCATTCTTTTTGTCTGCATTTTAACTACCAAACAAGATCCAAAAATATATTTTTTGCTGTTTTTATGTTTACTGTAGGAGAATAAATCATGTTTCACATGACTGAGTAAAATAGTTGATCAAGAGAAACTTCCTTTAATGTGTGGTCATGACAGCATTACAATTTAGTTGAAAATGATAAAGGTATGGCTTGGTCCATGTCAGAGAGATCTGTCCTCCCTGATCCACAGAAAAATTATCAGTACTGTGGCTTTTGTTAAGTCTTTTCATGCAAGATGTCATTTTTCAGGAATGTACAGTAGTTATCTTGTAGTGAATGCAAACAAAGTTATGAAGTCTACAAATTAAAGCAAAGATGAATATCCTGTTCTCTGGTTAATGTAATGTACAACATTCTATACTTCCATATCAAAATTTCATCTATTTTAATATACAATAATTATAGCAGACAGGATTTCCATTTCAGACCATGACAAATGTCCTACTGCTACACAATACAGCACCTCATGTGGTCCTCAGCATTGTTCGACAAGGAAAAGGAAATGAACCTTTCTACCTATTGGGACTTGAGAGGTTCAAAGGCAGTCCTCACAGAGGCTGTTGAACAAATGCAAAGCAATCCTCAGATGTAAAAGTGTTGCATAGAGGGGGTTCTTGACCTGATGGTAGAGCACTGAGAACTCAAAACTACTCCTAGGTGCATGTGCCGTGTGCCTGGGTGCTCCTGGTTGCTGATGAGTAGAGATTTAGGTGCATCTGCGGCGCACAGTGCAGTGCCATGAGGACCTGTCACTGCTCTCTCTCGAGCCCTCAAAGCAGCACGACAGTTTCAGCATGGCACTCTGCCTTAGATAATACTGGATACTGCACTGATGCTGCAGCCACTACTAACTCCAAGTTTCAGAGCCTGATTGCTCAGAGATATCTTGGGATCTTCACATGACACTGTCAGGGACTTCTACCAGATGTATTTTGCATAAATAAAATCATCTCGTTCTGCAAAATCTCAGTCTTGGGTATTTAGTGGAGAGAAAATTCAGTTACATGAAAACACTAGGAGGAGACTAGCATCAAATTCCTGTGGTCTCTTTTCAACCCTATTTGACTTTGACTGTTCTTTGGTCAGTGACTTAAATTCAATGCATCATTATTTATCATTTGTAAAAATGATGTATCTGTTCTTATCTAATTCAAAGGGAGCATGATGGACAGCAGAGGGATTTTAAGTCACTTAACCACAAAATAGTGACAATACATGAATCATGCTAGGAAAGAACAAAATATTACATTGGTAGTTGAATAGTTTGTACCTCACAGCCACTGGGAGCTACAAATGACCTCTGGCTTCATCTCAGCCTTCTGCGTCCATTTGGCCTTACATATCGTTCAGATAAATAAAGGACAACCAGAGTCATTTTAAATTTTAGAAAAACATGGTTCATGTTCTTGTGGAAGTGAATTCCATGATTTAATCACAACTTGAGCAAAGGCAACACCTCTTTTACTATTTCACTACCCAAATAGCATTAATGATGGCATTTCAGAGACTACATGCAGAACCCCAAATGATTAATCTTAAATCATTATTTTAAGTACCTCTAGTACCTTTTCTCTCACTCTCTTCCTATTCAGTGCGAGTCTTGCAGTGCTCAGTCTCTCGAATGTTCTTTCGGAAGGCAACACAAGCTGGATGTGGTCTGCAGGATGTGGCCGTGACATTCACCCCTGTACAGAAAGCACCAAGTCACAAAGAAAAGGCAAGATCTTGCTTTTCCTGAAGAAAATAACTAATCCTCCTTCTTATGTCACTAGTTAAAACTGAAGGGATTGTGATTGGAGGGGTGAATTTCTGAGTACCCTTTCTTGCCAGTACACAGTATTGCTATGTCTCTCTTTTTTATTAACAGCAACTAAATGAACCTCAAAAATAATCTAGACTGAATGACGGAAAAACAAACTAAAATTAGTAACAGCATACTCATTGCCTGGGGCAGCATAGAACTGATGGCTGATGTGATGGTGACAGACAAATCCTTATTCCCATTCTAAATTCTGTCTACTAAATAAATAAGTAATGTCATCAATATCATTTTCAGTATTGCATTCGTCTCTTGCAACTTTTACACTATTATTGTATTGTCTTTGACTAACTCTACTGACATCTTTTGGTACCTGGACTGATTCAGACGCAGTATTGCAGCGAATAACCTCATAGCACAGAGCTCCCTGGAAACAGATGGTTCAGAGACTTTGATGCATAAAGAAAAAGGCAGTGCTACCGAAACCACGGTGAGCATTCTTCCACGTGTTCTTAGTACATACCTAGTACTTGCCCTATCTCTTATTCTTCTGTATGAACATTCGTTGCAAGGAAATGCTTTCTGGCTTTTCCTTTTGTACCTCCTTATTCTTCCCCTACTTTTATCCCAGCTGCCCTGTTAAAAGAGGAAAAAAAATGTATCTGGATAGCAACCCATCCATACAGAAAGACAAACAACAAAATGTAATGGATCATGTCAAAAGAGCTATGAAACTGCAAAAACACATAGATTCAGATAACAGATTAAGTTACGCAAACCTTCCCTACTTTTTAGACAGATAAACCGAGTTGTCCTATTCAGAGTTCTTTGTTGGAGTCCTCAGTGTCTCAGGACTTATTTTCTCTTCATGTTTCTCTTCAGAAATCTCAGGGCATTTTTTGGAAGAACAGGAAGAATTTTTGGGAAGAATTTGAAGCATTTAACACAATACATTAATATGAAAAACACTGCTGGTCACCCAACAAGTGCCTGCACTGCCAACTGGTTTCAATACCATTTGTGAATCACCTCCTCTTGCCCCAGAATGAAAAGTGAAATATGTTACATGACTTGTTGTTAGTACTTCATATTTTTAGCAACTTTTTCAGTATTTGTCCATTTAACTTCCCTCTGATACTGCTGCTTTCCTCTGGTCTTGTCACCACGATTCGTCCCAGCTGTGTTCACCAAGGAGCAGAGCACAATGCTGAGAGCACGTCTTGCAGCTCAGTCATGCTTTTCCCTGTTCATCATCTACCAGGATGCAGTTTCTGGATCCCATTCTTGGATGTACAGATATTTAAATTTAAAATCATCAAAGTAATTTAAGTCTGTATTGTCACACACTTAAAAAAAAAAAAAAAAAAAAGGCTGATTACCATGCAGATATACCAACTCACCTTCCTTTCAAGATTCCTTATACAGTCTTTCTGCATTCGGATATGAAAGATTCATCTACAATACAAAGGCAGGGAGCAAATAAGGACCTTTTGGTAGCCCTTATCATCCACATTTTGGCTTTCTTGGTCACTCTCAACAGGTGATCATTGCATTACCTGGACCGTGACTTGTCAACATGTTTTTTTTTGCTTTATCTAAAAGTGCCACCATAGTTTCATAGTCATAGTTTCAGTAGGATAATATCAAGATTTGATGACAGATACATCTGTGATCCATTTTCATATCCTTCATAAAATCAAAAAGTACTCATTAGCTGTACACCAATTGATTTTCCAGATTATCATAAAAGGCTAAAAAGTTCCAAGGTCCATGGTGTCTCAGTTGGAATTATGAAAAAAAGTCCAGCTGCTTCTTTAGTTCTTTTACTTACCAGAAACAAGTTCAGTGTATTCTTCTCCTCGTTCTACTTTGGGAAGGTGAAAGGAACTTTCACCAACTTTTCTAGACCTTATGTCACTACTGACAGGATTCCAAGCTGGGAGTTTTAAGCATGGTAACATCCTCATGTGATCATGAGAGGTTAGTGACACTTTCTCATTTCAATACTTTTGAGATATCTCGATCGATGTTTATTTGTCTAGATTTTTCCTAGCAGAGATTGCAGGTCACATGGACAGGCCAATGAAACACTTTAATTTAGAGAAAGAAGTTCAAAGAGTAGTGACTTTTTACTGTCCAACAAAAAAAAAAACCTGCAACTGTTTAGATATTTAGGACAGTTGTATTGATATCAAGGATATTTAAGGTGAACTTCAAAAGACGTCTTTGTCTGCTGGTGAAATAAATGCATCTTTCTTGTCTTTGTGTTGTATTTTATTACAATGTATGGTTACCCCTCAGTAACAGATCTCTTAGAAGGAAGCAAGAGCTATTGTCAGATTAAGTGGAGCCATATGTCCGCAGCATAAATCCATATAATGAAGGGAGTCATGCACATGGGAGGGATGCCCTAAAGAAGAAACAGAAATTGAGAGGAGAGCTGCTCAGCTGGAAATACAGAAAGCTCTTCACCAGCTGAAGTACGGTACTGGTTCGGGGTGGAGAATTTTGCTGGGCCTTGGAGCAGTAGCATGCTTGGATTGGGGGCAGAGTTATGCAAGTCTATCGCAAGAGGCTCCTCCGTGGCAGTTTCAATGTGTGGGTTTCCGTACACTGTCAGGAAGGCTCGTGCACTGCACAGATTGTGTGTCAGGTCTGCACACCCCAGAGGGCTCTGCAGGGAAACTGGCCATGAGCAACGTGCTCTATAGAGCCACCGGACACAACAGGGCCTGGATGGTACAGTGCCCTCCTTTTAAGGCACAGGAGTTTCTATAACTTACAGGCTGCCTCCAAAGCAGGCACTGTGCACACACATTGCTCCTTGGCAAGGATCTGGCCCCATATAAACCATGCTAATTATCAAGTGTCCCTCTGCCCATTAACTTGTGATAAAAATTACCCTTCTGTGTTTGAATGGCAGAACAGCATTAAGAGCGTGCACCTTTTTTTTTTTTTTAAACCAGCCAAACAGAAAATTCACAATGAGGATGATCTTGTAATTACACACATGTCAGAACAGAGAGCATGATAGTTTGCTCAGATTTCCTTGAGCGTTTCTTTAGAAGAATTTGTGAGGAGAGAGGGAGGGAAGACTTTATTGCAAATCAACTTTGGCATGAAACTTTTGTAAGAAGGTGCCCAACATGTATTACATCCTTTGTTCTGTGTTTTTCCCTCATATAAAGCCTTGACAACCTGCTATTCTATGATTGATGCACTTATTTCTTCTAAAGTATCACTAACCAAGCATATCATTTTTATACAGTAAGTGTATATTCAATTTCCTACCGTTTGACTGCTGAACAGGCTCAGCAGTAAAACAAATATATACTGTTGCAGTACACTGTTAAGAGAGACCAGCTGAAAACCTTGGAATACTTCTCATTCACATTGCCTTTGTTTTGAGCAGTGATGAAATCACAGCGGGGGCACATGCTAAATATCCATATTTTTTAAAAGTTGTTTTGTCACTGGATGCAGTCTGCAACTGTTGCAGACTCTATACAGTGTTAATAGGAATATTATGATTCATATATTCTTGCACAATAAGACAGAATGACATATCAGGTTTGCAGGCTCTCCTGACAAGGTATGAGGTATTTATCTGGGTTTTTATACCATACTCTTATCAGTCGAGTATCTGAACGACTATTGACATCATTATCATTCATGTATTCATAAAATGTGTAGGGGTCTTCCAGTTACAATCTGCAGGGTATGAAGTTGCTCCTTCATACTGTGAAAGAAAATATAAAATGAAGATAAAGAATTCAGACTCCTGTTGGCTTAGTATTGGATCCCCGGCACTCTTGGGCCGGGTGCGAGGGTAATGGATCTGCTAAAATTCATGTATGTTTATGATGTACGAGGCATTTCAGCTGACATTGAATCAGGTCAGTGGGTCCATTGGACAGGATGCAATGTCAATGGAACTGTTATGTGTTATTGATGTCAGTCACAGAATAGATAAAAACATTAGCAAAATAGCTTCCGTTGCCATTTCTTTTTTTTTTTTTCTTTCCCATAAATGACAAAAGGCACCAGTCCATATTAAACAGAAAATGCCCCCAAAGTTTCTGATTCTCAAACAATTTTGACTTGGAGCTAAGGTAGGAAAAGACAAATTATCACAAGAAAAATATTTTATCATAAAACAAAAGAGCTTAAATACATTAACAACTACTTTATCAACTGTATAGTTTTAGGTACAAAAGAGATATATGCTCACTCAAGGCCTTCGCCTGCAAATTGTCAGACATATGAGCAGTTTTACTCACTTAAGCTACATTTTTGCTTACCTCCATGCTATTAATGTAGCCTATACCAATGATTTTTAAAAGCCCAGTTATTACTTACACTTAAAACAACTTTACACTGTCCTGCCTGAGACATTAAAACTCAAATCAGCACATATGCACACTGCCAAAGGGATTAAAAAAAAAAACTTCATGCATATACTCATAGACTACGCATATGCTTAAAGTAAATGGAAATATAAAAACTGACTTAAAAGTTTTTAGTTTGGATTATATCTATACTAACTAACTTTATGCATTTAATGTATTGCTCCCAAGTGATACGCATGAGTGGGTTGTTACTGCAAGAGAACCATTCTTAAGTTAGAAGTCTTAAATCCCCTAAAAAGGTGAAAACTGAGTTGCATTTGAAATGTCGTGTAAAAATTACTGGCATGTGTAAATATTTATAGTATTTACCAATTTCTGAGGAGTGAAATAACTGCTGTAGGACTGACTACACAAGCACTATGAATATTTTCTGACTCACTTTGCTCTGGTTCTGCAGATCATTCAAAAGTTAAGCATGCAAGTAACATTATTAATTCAATAGGGATGTGTGTACCTAAAAATAAGCAAAGCATGAATCATATACATTGCATTTACCAATTATATCTATAAAGGGATAGAGAAACATGTATTTACCCAATTTGCATACTCATAGCTACTTTGTGTGTATACCTTTGGAAGGCTCATTTCAGACTTGCATCTTTGCACCTGCACGTGTGGAAGACACAGTTTTGTTTAGAGCAAAACTTAGGAAAATACAAAATAGAGTTTCAATAAAGCATATTTTCTCAAAGAAATATGATAAGGCTAAAGGCAATGCACAGCATGGCTCCTTGTCTGATATATGATTTACCTGACCCTTGCTATTGCATACATTTTTCCTATGGCTTTTCTGTGGCATGCAGAACACCTCACGGCAATGGGCACAATAAAAATAGGGCAGCTGATATCAACCATCTGAGGTCTTGCTCAGAATCACCTCTGATGCTTCAGGGATTTACCAAGTAAAGAGTCTTACTAATGATCTGATGCACAATCTGGATGATGCTTTGTTAACTTTTCTGATAATCCCTTTTTACTTTTCTTGCTCCCATCCCCTGCAACTTATCTTCCTTTCATAGAGCTTTGTTTTGAACTAGGAATGCATATAGGGTCATTAAAACTTTAATTTGTATACTGAAAGTGTTGGCAAAGATATGCTACCGCTATATATAAGTGTTATCTTGAGAAGTGAAGGCACAGTAATAATCTCCCCCTTCCTCCCCGCAAAAGAGATACCACTAATTAGTGATTCTTTGATCCTACCCTCTCTGAACAGAGAATACCACAAGGAAGGTCATAAGCCCTCTAGCAGAAGTATTCAACCTCTTGCATGTAAACCAAGGTTCACTGAAAAGTTGACTAGGTTTTACAAAACATTGTGAACTGTGATTTCTTTGAATGAGTCCTTTACCCAGATTGGCAAGAGCAGTCAAAAACATTTTTTTTTCATTTGTTTTTTTATTGGCTTACTTCATTAGGTATCAAATCTCCAATTTCCTACTAGTTTAGAAATAGGAACAAAAAACAATTAACAGACCTCTTTTGGACTCAGCAGAGACGTGGCAGCTGGTGCAACGAGCTTGCACAGGTCATGGCAGTCAGCGCGCCCACCATTACAAGGGCACAACAGTGACAGGAAAGTGCCAGGGCTGATTTTTGGTTTTGTCATGCTGCTAACAATATAGGAGCTGAATGAAATGATAGCGGATAATTCACCTCTATATGGCCAAGACTGCACCCCAGACGTGCAAGAAGGGAATCCACCTTCGTCTCCCCTCCTGTGGGCACCCCTGGGGACCAGTTGCAGCAGCCACAGAAACACCGGGCTGTTCCCTGCTCCCGGGTGTTAGAGATGCTCTGCACTGTAAGCTGTCCATCAGTGATTTGGTACGGATACTTTATTAATTAATACATACCTTTTCCTTAATGAAGACTGAAAACTTTTTTCCCCTTCCCAGGGCTTATTCCCGGATAGCAAGTGGCTGTTACAAGTAATCTGAAGAAATTCCTCCTAGGTTCTCTGCTCAGTGTTTCCCTCTCTTCACAAACCAAACTATCTTGTGTTGTAAAACAGATAACTAAGTTTTTTTACGAGCAGGTTCTTAAAATATTTCTAAACTTCCCCTTCCCCCCTAAGCCTTTTGATGTAAGGAGAAAATCTCATGCAGTGCCTACCCTTATCTCCCCAAGAGAAAACAAAGAGAGTTGAAGGAAAACGTCTTCTGCAGAGCCTGCCTTTTCTGTGCGGCTCTCCCTACTGTGTGCCAAATAATGGCATCTGTTCCTGCTGTTCTTTAGTTCCCCCATCCAGTGTGTTTTCAACTTCCTGTGAAAATTTGTGGTTCTTAAATCCAAAGGTCATGTTTAACACTTGAGTTCAGTTTGGAAGGATTTGGATTTGTTTCTCTTTATTTTTTCCCCCCAGTCCTCTTTTGAAAATTTACAAAAGCCTTTCATTTGGTCTTCACATTGTGGGCGCTTTACACACTTCAGCATCCATCTCTGCAAATCTGACTAATACTCTGAAAAATATCCAGTCATGTATTGATAAGCATTAAAGTGTTTCTGTTTCTTTGCCTTCTGCTGAGGGTCAACACTGCATCACCAGCACCAGCTCCTTCTGTGCTACCCTCCCCATGTGATCAATGTGCAGCACACAGGAACTCCCTTCACTGGGGCAAGCAAAACTCAAACTACCTGTTAGCTAAGTCAAGCTTATTCCACACAGACATTATTAAATGGTCAAAATTCTACTGAATTATGCACAATGGTTTTATGCAAGAGAAGCTGAACTCAGATAAAATTCAGTTTTATTACTGCTTCAAGTTGATGTCAAAGTGTAATCCTGAAGTTGAAGAGCTGGTACTCTGTCCAGTAAGTGCTCTGTCCAGTCAGCCCATCTGTTTGCATTTGCAGTGGGCGGTCAGAGATGCTTCAACCATTGAACTCCCACTTTTTTTAGTATTTTCCCTAAATACAATTAAAATGAATATTTTTCAGCTGAAATAGTGCACTCAGAAGAGGTGAGGAATCACTTAGAAAGAGAGGGAATTCAATGCAAACCCATATCTTTTTGTAAGGGTAAAAGAAGAACACTAAAACCTTCAGTGTTCCTTTTCTAACATGAAGAAAAATGGTCCTTGCAAGCAGCTGAACATTTTATTTTGGTGCTAGAACCTTAGCGCTATTTAGGAATAGCGCCCTGGGCAGGGGCTCCAAGAGCAGCGTTCGGGCTGAGCCCCTGGAGCAGTGTGTGCCACCACGCAGTGCTCTAGGGCTCCACTGACCCACCTGGAAATCACCCTCCAGATGCTGTCTTAGAGCTAACCGGACAAGAAGCCTTAAGAGAGACCGGAGGTTTTAATGATATATTTTTTTACAACCCAACACCTCTAGTCTGCACACCCTGTGGACCTTGGGTTTGATCTAAGATTCAGATGCTACTTCTGGTCTGAAGACATTAGTTTTCTGTTGCAGACATAGTTCAACAACATTTTGAGGCATGTTTAGGGCTTATAAAGCACCTAAAGATGTATCAAGTGGAAAGGTCAGTACAAGATCAGTGTGGACCATGCTACGGTGTGTTGCATTCTGTGGATTTGCTATTGGATGTGCTATACAAATCCATTCTACTTTATAAAGAATTGTAGATGCTTTTGAATTTTGTGTTTAAAGAATTGCACAAAGATTTCAAGATATAGACTTTTTAAGTCTTTCAATTGCTATCAAAAATCTAAAGTGAATATTAGATAATTGAATGATAATATAATGGAAATGCCCTACCCCAATTCAAAATATAAATGTAAAAATAACACATACACCTTTCTTTTGTAATACACATAGAAGATGGTATGAATTTGCTACCTGTAAGGTGTATTGAATTTTTAATCATCTATATATTTATGGTAAAGAGTAACACATTACTTATAGCACACAAAAGCTTATGGCATACGATTATCCTTAATTAATGGCTAAGTGCAAAGCTTTATTATTCAATGAAACTGATTTATTATCTTAATTCTCCAATGTTCTGCTTCATGTTTCCATTGAAACCATTGTTTGCTCCATGGTAACCAGCAACCACCATATGTACGTGATCTTTTTTATGACCTATACATAATTAGATTTTATTGTTTTCTTAAAGCTAAAGTGTAGCTTGTGCAAAGAGTCCAGTTATAGTTTCCGATACCTACAGATGAGGGATAGGTCCCTCGCTGCTATTGTTTCCGCAATAATCAGCTCATGTTTTTGTGTATTATCATCATCATCATCATCATCACTCCGTGTCTATTTTCTGCTCCGTGCTCCTGTGCGCCTCCTCTCCTTCCTCCCCAGCACCACGGTGCATCGCCTACCTGTCCCCTGTCTGCCCAGCTCGGCACAGCTAGTTAACTGAGAGGACGTGAAAAGAGCTGAAAGCTGGTGGGTGTCGGAGCTGCCTACCAGAGAGATCCCCAGCTAATTGCTAGTCCTAACAGGCACAATTAGCCGCTACAAGCCCTTTGAGATGGCCCTGGGCTTCTCTCAGGTAACAGCCATCACTAGATAAAGGCTGAAATACGCTCCATTTAGAGAGACACTTGCAGACAGGGATGTCACAGGCTGCCAATTACGCTCTGCCTGTACACAGTCACTTCCAAGAGCCAGACAAGACACATACACCTAAAGTTAAAGGCACAAGATGTGTACTATTTTGAACTACACAAGTGTGGGGCATGTGAGCATATAACCCTTTTCAAATTGGGTTGCGTCATCTTTTCAATTATCAGTTCTCGATCGGTGGGTTTTTTTTGTTGTTGTTTTTGTAAAGTTTATCTCATCTAGTAAACCCTGGAAAAGTCCATGGGAGAGTGCTATGTATTTTATTTGCTATCTGTGGTGTTAGTTTAAGCAAAGTTCAGCCATCACTACCCAGACATGGCTTAATGGGCCTCCTCTAGCGCCCTGGGTGCTCTATCCTTTGTGAGGGCAATCCCTCAGCCAGCAATTACTGGCAGAAGAAAAAGGGCAGATTAAAATACCTCAGGTTTCCTTCTGCAATTAGTAAATGCCCAACACCTCCACACCAGGCCATACCATACAAACAATCTTCTTTGAACACCTCTGGCAGAAATCCCTTTTGCAAAAGCAAGGAGCTTCTGTAGAAAATAAAGCAGCAGAAGAAAACAGCCTTATGTGTATAAATATCCTCCTACACCTTCATGGTAGCCACCGACTACAGGGTCACATGGACTGGACTGTGCAAATTCCAGCTCTGCTTTATCAGGGGGAGCACTGCTTAGAAAGTGAACCCACTCACTGCTCTGTCGCTGCCTCCACCACCGCGCTCCAGCCAGGCCGCCCCTCTCCATGATGCTGCATTGAGGCTTGAGCACAGCTAGATCTGTGTCTATGGAATATTAGTGTGGTTGCAGCTCTCTTACTGATAGACGACATATATATATGTGTGTGTATATAAATTTCTTTATAGTAGCATCTTGAAGACCAGTTTGCAAATCCTGTATCTCCTAGTGAAGCAGGTTGGAAAGATAAAGTCCCCCATTCTAACTGATATCACATGGCAGTTGCCCTTTCTATTTAGAAGGCTAAATCAAAATTCAAGACACACGAAATATAAATTTCTGCTTGCAAAGCCCAGTTTAATTTTTCCCAAGAGTTTTGAGATCCTAATATGGAAAGTATAAGAAGAATACAATTACGAATAGAGGAATGGCCAAATTCCATTAAACAATAAAAATTACTTGACACAGTTAATTTCACCTTCCTACAATTAAAAGCGGATGTGTAGGTTTACCAATGCCTATCTACTGACTTGGAAGGAGAGGAAGACAACTGAACAGCTTAGCGATATATAAATATTATCTGCACTTATTCTCATAATATTCTGCTGATCTTTCTTCTGATAGATTTGTGAACCAGATTCTTGGCATTACCAAGAATCCAGGAACTAGTACTTACATTATCACTTCCAGTGTTCTTTAAGAGTCCAGATGCTTCTCACTGTTTTTTTTTTTTTGGTTTGTTCCAAACACATATTTATCTTCCTTATTACAGACATCCCTGAAATATATATATAAAAACAAAACAACAAAAAAAAGTTAATATTTGACTAAAACCAAGTAATGATCAGAAAACTAAGAGGAAAGAATGAGTGCTCTATTATTAAACTAGCAAAATAAATAGATATACTTTTTTTTCTTTTTACAAATACATTTGTGACCAAATTAGTAACAAGATCTTCTCCAGTATAAATAAAAAAGGCTTGCACTTACCTATTAATTAAGAATAATGGAATGCCATAAGCTTTTGTGTGCTAGTGGTACTGTAATTTGTTACTCTTCACTACAATAAATATATAGCTGATTAAAAATGCAGTGTAGCTTACATATATTACATTCATACAGCACTGTGTATTGATTCACTTCTACTCACCACGGTAAGTCCACCAAATTCAAGGGGAATAAGATTTGGTCCTGCTTCATTTTGGACACATATGTTTTAAATACATAATTTTTAACAGACTAACAAGACTAAGGAACAACAGGAAGATGATGCTTTTCTCCAGACAGAAGCAAAGCATTTCTGTCCTACTCCTGGCATCTCTGAATGGTGACAGCGTGCTGAACAGTGTGGCTGCAGGTACCCCGAAGCCCTCACCACAGCCCAGGTGCCCAACGCTGCACAGATGTGCAGAAATTTGGTATCATGCAGTTATAAACCGCTGTCCCTGGCCCCCTCTGTGCATCTCATGTCTGAAGGCAAATATTTAATGGCAGCCATGCCCTCCCCTCTGCCATATATAGGAAGTCTGAAGTATTGGACCTGTTTAAGCCCACTCAATATAGTCACATGGTTAAAACTTTTCATAAACTGAATTCTTATTTTAAAAAGTCAAAGTTCTCATTTATGTGGGAGAGAAGAGAAATTGCTATACATCACCTTGCTTTAAATGGTTACTGCTGGGCTTTTGTGCCTGTGAAAACAAATTCTTATGACAGCAACTGCGAGAAACTGATTTTTTTCACCCTTTCTGTAGCCTCTTTCATGCAATTAGGGTCAATTATCACTTTCTACATGTTAACATTAGCTATTTAATTGCTAACAATCTTAGCAGATAAGAAGGAGAAGTGAAGAGTTGGTTCTCCCAAGAGGAATCAAATTTTTTTTCTTGAGGGAAATGTAGAAGGAAAAAAAAGAAGAGAAGAGAGGAGAAGAGAGATGAGAAGAGAAAGAAAGAAGGCACCAGAAACAGTGACAACAAATGTAAAAATCGTACACTTCAAAGACAATGTTAATGATCAAAAGCTTAAACCCATATATCTGTAGCTTTGGTCTTTGTTTACAGACTTCTCTCTATCATCTGTGGAAGTGCTTCAGTGGATTGAGCTTAATGCATAGTGCTGAAACGGACTGTGGACAGTCATTATTATCAAAACGTGGCTTTCCATAGATGGTAAGCTTGACTTCTCTGACAATCACAGATGTACTCACCTAAGAACATGGCATCAAGTACAGTTCAGTACAACACTGTACTATAAGCAGTGCTTAGCACAGAAAGGGAAGTCTAATACCATACACCATCAAAATTAGTGTAGAAATAGTAGGTAGAAAAAGATAAATTAAGACTTCATGACAAAGCTAACACAACAGATTAAGTTGCTTTCTTTATAAAAACTCACCATGTATCTCTGAGAGGCAAAAAGCCTCTTAGTTTTATATACTAAGCCTAAGAAGTACCAATAACATACAGTGTCTGATAACAGCATGATGGAGCACTTGTCCATTACAAACTCTGAAAGAAGAGTGATACCTACCTATTCTCCAGTGATATTTCCTGCTCCTGCACTTGAAGGGTTTAAGTGTTGGCCATTCTGGGCACAGTTTAGTTTGTGACTCTGATAAGATCGCAAAGCAAAATAGTAGGGCTGTAGGCCATAAAGTAAGATATCAGGCAATAGACAGCCAAGGAGATAAATTTTGTGAATCCACCAGACCAATCCAGCAGGGCAGAGTGCCGGCTCCCCGAACCACATGAAATAGGCATGTAAAATATCTGTTTCTTGATGGGCTTGGCAGATGTGATGCCAGAAATAATTCTACTCTGATTTATTTTCATAGCTTTATCTAGTTCCCTATATTAAACCTACAATCCTAAAATAATTTTAGGGCCATTTATTTTTATGTCTACAAACAGTAGAGCTATCCAAATGTTAAAAGCCTATGTTCATATGTCCATAAAAGCACTGTTGATTAGATTGTAGTATTTCAGTTTTTTGTTATCAACCGTGGCACATTCGGAAAAAAATTGAGCACAATATAGATCTGAGTGTTTTTAACCATTTAAGTCAGGAACGTGTGCATTGAGTAGACACCATAACAAAATAGGAATATATTAAACATACATCTGGAAGCTCTTTGTAACTGACTTCTGTTTATGAAAATGTCTGCACATAATTTCATCATTCACTTTAATTCAGTCACATGCTGCAGTCAACGGAGGCAGATAACAGCGCAACGCGATTCCATCACGGATCTCTCCTTGCCTGTTAAACGCCTTACTTCATGCGTCACCCACACTCGTCACTTTGAGTCCACGATAGGACACTGGCTCTGCCTCAGGAGCACTGGACACAGCTCAGCCCATGGGGATGTTGCAGTGCTCACCCCGTGCAGTGGCATTGTCTGCGTGTTGCGCGCACACAGCGAGGCAGTAACAGCAGCGCTGGCTGTGCCTGAGCAGCCTGGCTGGAAACTGGAAAGAGAAAACAGATCTCAGGAAATTGCTGGACATCTGAATGTGGCAGGGTTCAACTCCCTCTACTTTTCATGGCTTGGTCTGAATGGTGACATTGTACATACTCTAGGACAAAAGCTCACAGGAGTTCAGTGAATACAGTATATTTCACAGTTTGGGCAACAAAAGATACATTTGCAGCAATAATGCAGGCAAGAGCAGCAGACGTGGCAAAGAGAACTCTCATGGCATGACTGATAGCATACCCAGCGCAAGCTCCATCTCAAAGGATGTGTACTTTAAAAATTAGTGCACTTTACCTTATCTACTGGTATCTCTTTACTAATTCCGACCTAATCCCATGAATAGGCCATAAAAGGCTGGTGAGTACACATGCAGCCACGCACAGCCAATCTTCCCTCTCCCTTCTAAGAGCCATGTTCATCCGCTGTTGAACCATGGCTTAAATGATTAGCACAACAGACGTTTAACAGCTAAAACACAGTAGATAGAACATTTAATCTTCATCCATCTGCACTGCTGAAATCAAAACCCAAACCCCAGCAAAATGTCACAAGTCACCATTACAGTGACACTTGCAAGGACACTGTTGATTACCCTATTTATGACTGCTGGCTGTGCCGTGGTAACACATTTTCACTCTTTTCTTTAACTTGTTCAATTACCAACCAACCTAATACAGGCTGATTCATAAACACATAAACATAAGCCCCTTCCTCGTTTAAAATATGAAGAGACGTCCTTTGACAGTAACTAGAGATTCAGTTAAGATTCAGCATAATAGAAGAGGTTTCCAAATTGTCTTCTACTCAATGATCTGAAAATACTTTATAAATATTACATTATTTTAGCTTCACTGCAACAATTCTGGCAACTAAATAAAGGTATCCCTTTTACAAGCGGAGGAAACCAAAGCACAGACAGCATAAATAACTATTACAAGAAATTACAAGATTTCTATTCCAACACTAGAAACAAAAAGGGGTTTATCAAATTCCAGGTCTGTGTTTTATGCATCAGCTCTATAGACTTACTTTATATATGTTTGTGTGTGTATGTGTGTGTATATATATCGAATATTTTGGGATGATTTCATCTAAAGAAGCCACATTAAATACAATATGCTGAGTTTTTAGACAGAACAGTGTCCATCACACTTTTTCCAGCGCAGCTGGACAGAAGGAAATCATGGTCTGACCATTTTGTTTAGGAGATGTTCACTGCTTTGGACCACCTGCTCTTGCGTCTGTCACTCTGAGGCTGGTAAGTGCTTGCCTGCCTCAGTCTACAATTATATTGAGAGTGCAAAAATATTTGCTTTTCATAAAAGCAACTTCAGATCACGCTTTAGTCTGGTTTGTCACTTATGTTTTGGTGCTTTATAACTAAGGCAGCGGACTCGAGTAAATGCATGTACAATAAGATGAGTCTCATGTAAGGCGAAAAGGTGCACAATCATTCCTACCTACTTTAAGCCCAAATAAGATTTATTTTGCAAATGAAGATGCCATGTAGGGGAGAGCCTCGCTAATCTGCACTGACTGCCAGTAGACATCCCAATAACTCAGCAAGCAATGGCCCAGGATGCCAGCTAGCACCCAAGGCATCCTTCACTCTACTGTGACCCTTCAGGGGAACCATCCTGGGTAGCTGCCGTGGCACTAAGCAGATGAACCCCGCTGCTCGCCACAGTGGTAGGCGCAGGAGAAACGGAACAACCTGATGTTGGCCTCTCCCGGGGCCCCAGGCCACACGCCAGTGTGGGGAGATGAAGGCACCGAGCCTGGATGCAGATCAGCCAAGGGAGCTGCGGCGCCTGCTGCCCTGCTCTAGCAGCGCTGCAACATTCTGGTTCTGCAAAACCACAGATTAAGAATGATTATCCTCTACTTGGGTTTGCAGCGATCAGCAGTGTTGTAGCCAAGAGGTGAAATACTTCCTCCATCCTGCCGTTCCCCAGGTGGAGCCAGTCACACGGCTGCTCTAGATGCCAATGCACCAGACTCACACATTCGTTTTCTGCATGCTTTTGAGGCTTACACAGAGAGATTGGGCAAAACTCGCTTATTGTGCACCAAAAGAAGAAGAAGAAAAAAAAATCTCATTCCCCCTCTTCAAAAACAGCTGTATTTTACTGCAAAGGAGGGGGAACTGAAAATAATTTTCTGCATCAGTATTATCAATTATCCAAAGCCCATTTGCACCATTATGACTTTAATGTTCTCCCAATAGAAATATAATTCTCATTATTTTTATTGGTTTTTATTTTTATATTGCTATTAAATGCATATCACCATGCTCTCTGTTTTCTTAAACTGCATGGGCCAAATATCCAACCCAATATGAAATCCTGACTCTGAAACCGTGCCCCTGGGCTTAGGCGTGTATGAAGCATGCACAGTGGTGATGCTGAAATTGCTTCGGCATGGGATCATTTATACAAATAAAGCTACATAAACAGCCACTCTGCTCTTGCAGAGTGTAGTCCTCAGTTTTACCATACTCACAAGGACATCTCTGGTCGTAATCATTATTTCCAAACAACCCTCCTTCTTTGCCAAAAAGGACTATTAGTAGAGGATAGGCAATGGACTCATTAAAGCATGCTAACTTCTTAACAGAAATTGTCTAAAAGAACAGAGCAGTTTGAAGATAAGATCTATGTAGTATTTTCTGACAGCTGGTTTAGAATCAAGACATGAGTTCAGCCCCACTTCTCTCCAAAGGAATAAAAGGAGTCTTTCAACAGGACACCAAAATACTGCTGTGATTCTGCTATAAGTAGTATTTGCACTATTCTATGATGTCTCTTTTAATGTAGGGTTTCCATGTTTAGTAAGAGGGGACATCCTTTTTTTTGCAATCCAGTTTTTGCCTGTAGCATTTAGACTGTGATCTTTAATATATTAAATCAAAACTGCAGACATTAGAGACAAAGAACACTTTTAAAGATATTCACTGTCTGTGTATGACCAATGAGAAGCAGCTACTGGGGCAGCATGAGAAGTTTCTCAGCGTGCTTGTCTTGCCTTTTGGGTCCACAGGCTAAACAGACTCAGAAATCAAGTTTCTGAAGGCAAAATTTCACCTGCTCTAACCTTTAGCATCAGTCGGCTCTTTCAGAGACCCCTTCTTACGATATTTCTCACAGTATCACTTACCAGCTAGATCCTTCTCGCCGTTCCCAGCGAGCTTCCCCTGTGCCTTCCACCGCTGGCTGCTCCCCAGCGCCGCACGCGAGCACCCCGACTGCTGCATTCTGTGGGCCGCGTGAGTTCCCTGAGGAGCTGCTGGGGCCAGCATGAGTAATGGATCGCCAGGGCTGCCACAAGCTGGGCAAGACCTCTCCCTGGACCTACATCGCAGTCCTTAAGCACACTGCCAGGGTAATTTTAAACTTCACCTCATCATGATCAGGGGTTAAAACTTCATCTCGTCATGATCATGGGTTACAAGCGACCCTCTTATGAACATAATAAGCACAGTGAAAAAGATAAACTACTTCAAGAAGCACCATGGCAAGTAGCAACTGGAAGTGGGACGTACACCAGTAGGGCCCCGTTTTCAGCAGCCTTCTGAAATCACCCTCCTTCATGAGCGTGGGGCTGTCAAAGGTGATCCTTGCGCATGCGAATGGGCAAGAAAGGGAATGCAGAAGGGCACCCTGCTCCTACCTCTGCCCACTTTCAATCTCACAAACTTTCATTATGTGGATCCTCAAAGCTTCACTGTTTCATAGAACAGCAGTTGGTATATTGAACCTACCTTTTGCCTTACAGCTCCTGCTCAAAGACTTCTGCTTGCCTTAATGAATTTTGTTTGAATAGTTGACTGACACCAGGGTAAGCAAGTATTGAAATGTGAAATAAAAACTTAATCAAATAGGGACAGCAGAAGCCCTGACAACACACAGTCTAAAGCCCTTTCCTGGTGGGTGAGCTCTTCCTGATAACGGAAAAGAGAGAAGGACCAACTTATATGCATAAATCGGTCACATTTTCACACCTAGCCTCAATTATCTAAAAAGGGTTTAACATTATATTTATATTGATAAGTTTAACAATGTTGAACCACGACTCTGGGATCATCTGTTACAATTCACATCCAAAGCGACCAGAAGGAATAATTGGAAACCCTCCAGCATTTCAAGAAATAGAAGCAGCCTTGAAAAAAGATGAAAACTGCCGTACAAGGTCTGGCTTTTGCTGAAATTACAACATAAATTCCGAGTGAAGGATGGCCAAGAATAATTCAACAATTACAAATTCCCCTCTAAAGACAGAAGGAATGCTACAAGATTAGAGAAATTGAGTCATCCCAAACCTCTCCAAAGGAGGGGAGGAAAAAAAAAATGACTGTAATGACTAGAGGCTGAGACATTTGATAGACTGTATCAGTGATTGATGGCAGGATTTTTTTAGCTGAATAATCTGGTTTTATTCTATGAATATCAAGAGTAAGATACACAAATAGAAAAGACGTCTGCCAAACACTTATGGAAATCCTTACAATCATCAACACTGAATAAGTGTTGATACCAAATACTAACATACCACAAGGTATGGTACTAACACACCACAAAGTATGTTAGACTTTAAGTGAATACAACCATTTTGGCATCTTTCCAGCGTAAGGACACCCATAATTGCCTAACTGATTCCCTGGATAATTCAGTCCAGCAAAGCCAGTCACCTACAAGTATCTCAAACAATTAGAAATTAAATATATGCCTAAACCGGGAGTTGACAAGATTCCGATTTCCTCTATGAAATAATTCTATCTCCCCAAATCAACTGTTGCATGGAGAATGATGCTACCCTCAAGTGCTGCCTACAGGAAGCATGGAGGCCAAGGTGAAGTCATATAAAGGCTTTTGAAAAAGTATTGAACAGGAAGATAAATAATAGTACCATAGGTAAAGCAAGGCTGTATCTTTGTACAGATGTAGGGATGGTCCGATTTCCCTCCCTGGGAAATCTCTGTGCAGAAGTGTGGGGGTCTCAGGAGCCTGGCTCTGCTCACTGCATCCAGGGTTGGCAGCAGCAGCATCTGCAAGGAAAAACTCAAAACGTAGTTTGCCAAAGCAGATTTGATGCACATGCATTTCTTGCTTGGATACCAAAGTCTGAGAGAGCCTTTGTTAGCCCCATCCCTTCCCTTCTCTAGGGTGGTGTAATCCAGGGTTAGTCTTGCCTAGTCCTGCTCCAGCAACTCTGCCTAGCAAAACTTAATTCTTAAAGGCAAAACCTGGCATACATTTGCATACAATGGTTCTCAACATCAAGCTGTTGTTGGCCAAACTTATGCAGGAATAAGTCTGAAATGGAGTTTTCCTGGTCAGTGACAGATTTAAAAAAAAAAATAAAAATGAACTGCATTTGAGAAAAGATGATCTTTTTCCCTGAAATTGTTGGTAAACTGGAATATCAAAAACAGAAATCCTTTGAGAGTGAAAATGATTTATTTGCTTCAAAGTATGTTTTCATTTAGATTAAAAGCAAATAAAAAAAAAACACTAAAAAATAGAATTGAATAAAAGTTAAAAACAAAATCAAGCAAAATAAAACATGTTTTCTGTTTTGAAAACTTCAGAATGAAACACTACGAATAAAAATAAAGAAAAATCATACTCAGAAAACACTAGGGTGAAACACTCAGGAATTTTCTGGATATTTTTGTTACCTTTTCTTGATCTCCATGAACAGTTTAGTTTAGCCAAAGAGAGTTTTAAAATATCTTAGCATACTAATTCTCTGTTCTTCTGCACACATCAAGACAAAAAGGGGCTCAAATGAACAATTTTGCGCTGCTCTTCTTGCAGAGCACCACATGAGCACTTACATAGCTGATCCGGAGAGGTGCTGAGCGCTGGCATCAACTGTTGAGGATGTGAACACGCAGTCACAACTCGTCCTTGGAGACACGTTCACGATGACGCCCGGTCTCATGGTGACATGAGCTGTAAAGATGTTCTCCCTGCTATTGACCACAAAAGCAGAAGGCAGTAAGTCCTGCTGAAAGCTCTGCAGTTGCTCAGATGCTCACGACTGCACTATCGCAGCCCTCCTCACCAGCATCCTGAGCAATGTGACTAAATCGCACGTGAGGTTCATTCCCTCCCCGCTCCTCAGGGACAGAGCGCAAGGAGCACTGTGCTACCAGTGGCTCCTGGCTTGGAAGTCCCCCAGATCCCTAATGGGCTCACGGGGCTTTGCACAGCATCCAAGAATTAGATATATTACAATTCGCAGCCAAGACTGCAGCCTCAGTTCAGCTGCTTTTTTGGGTAGGCCCCTGCTTTTGCCTATCTGCAAAAAACAGTTGAGGTTATAATTGACACAATCTGCCTGCTGAGTGGATCACCAGCCAACTTTTTCAAGAAAACCAGGTCACCCCATAAATGCATTGGTAACTGGGTGCCTAAGCACGTAGATTTGCATAAAGAATGCTAGGATATTGTAAAATTACAGTGCCAGCACCTTATTATTAAGGGATTTCATGGATGCGTGCTGGAGAGGGCCAGGAAGAGAGCATGTAACTCATAATTCCCTTCCATGGGGTTTCCTTTAGGGGCTTTCCAAAGCACCTCATTGACAGAGCCTTAGCAGACCCTTCAAAAGCCTCCTGGCAGGTACAAAGACAGTATTACTGCCCTGTTTTACAAATGGAAAAAGTGAGGTAGGAATTTAAAGATAATGCATATCGCACTGAGAGGTTTAACCCAAAGAGCTAAGGCAGATTACAAGCGTTTTGTGCTCCCCCTTGCACTGGAACGTGTTTCTGGGTGAACTTTGCACCAGCATCAGTGAGTACAAAGGCAGAGCTGTTGTTAAGTAACAACAATTACAAATGTAATCCCTGAGAATCCTATTATTATAAGAAAAAAAAATCTCTGAAAGGATGACTGAGCTTCATGCCACAACTTTTTGGGCTGAAGCTCTTTGCTTTGGAGATGTTGCTGCTTTTATGCATTCTTTGGAGAAGGTAAATTTGAGAAGCAATAAGCCACCTCCTAGAAATACCATTAAAACTTATTTATACTTTCCTTTTAAATTAAACAGTCTTTTTTTGCCTACGTTTGCCTACAGAGAAAATTATGTTACTTGGATCAGAGCTACATACGTGTTAAGATATTTATAATTGTTGCAATCAGAGAACAGAAAGGAACAAAAGGCGTCAAGCAGAACATAGGATACCTATGAAATGCAATGAGAAGGATGGCAAGTAGCGCCTGTGCACCACAATCCTCTCACAGGACCATACACACTCACTTCAGCATCTGAAGTCTCTCACATTGTCCCTGATGTCCTTTAAGACCAGAGTGCCCCTTGCTTTTCCTTCCATAGAGGCGAGGAAGGACTAAGTCCAGGCAAAGGCAGGGTGCACGGAAGGGCCATGATGGCTCTCCCAGGTGCAAACACAGTGCAGTTGTTTCCTCATGTTTTGGGAGAGAGAAATTTAAAACCTGCTATTTAAGCACTCATTTGAAACGTAGCCTTTGAAAAAAAAAAACAAAAATATAGCACTGCCTGGATGCAAGACAGAAATTAATCCAATGTGGAGATGCGGTACTGAAAAAATCAATACTGGCAGGAAAAGACAAGACCCAAGTCACTTTTTTGCCCTTTATCTTAATAATTAATAAGTAAAGCAAACCACTGCTACAGGCGAGGACAGATTTTGTCCCAGCAGTTGCTGTAGAGTGATGCAGCAATGAATTTCTTACACTTGCAAGACACTTGTTGAATCTTTGAATAATCCAAAAATATGAAGTAGGGCAAGACATTCCAGCAGTTCATCTTCACAAAACATGATGTCACTTATGTACAGGCTCTTAATACTATTCCTCCTCCTATTTTCCTTTCAAATATGTGTTTTGTATGGAGTTATCCATCAGACAGCACATTGTCAATGAGATGTGTCATTGCTGTGTGTGTATTCTGATAAAATGAACCTAATGCATATGCAAATCTGCCTTCTCGGGAAAAGAGTGAGGAAACACATTTGACTTGAAATTTCTCACTGCAGAAAGATTTAAGAAGGGTAGAGATGAAAATTTCCCAATTTCAGGACTGACACTACAGTCCTTAAGATCTGAAGAAATATAGTCTACAGGGAGAAACTCAAACTGTGAAAACCATCACAAACAGATGCCACCAGCCCAGGCATTGCCAGCCACTTGCTCCTGCAGCCTCTCTCTGTCCATGGGAACCGCAGAGTCCACAGGAAACCAAGACCACAGCAGGACACTCACCTCACCCCACTGGCATGGCCTAAGGACAAGCAAACCCACGAGAGGATGCTCATCATCTTACCCTCCTGTGCAGCCTGAGGACAACCAGGGCTCCCCTCAGCCCATGCCTGCAAGCCCCAGCGCTGGCAGCCCAGCTGTGCAACAACTGCAGCGTGAGCACTGCAGCAGAAGAGCAGAGAAGAACCGTGACCAACAGCCATGGGCATCCACTGGGCTTCACGCCACCCTTGTCTTGCTATGACCTGGCAGGGGAGAGGACCCTCACCCCATCCCTTTGCCGAGGCTGGGGCCGGCCTGCTTGTTTCTGGCAAGAGAGGAGCTTTCTCGTGAGCGGGCGAAGGGAGGAGCGAAGATGCAGCCATCAGCACGAGGGCGGCTGAGAAAAAAAGCCTCTGGGCAACAGCTGAATAACCTTGTAAGAGCGCTGGTCAGCCACGCTAATAGAATAACGCAGACGACCATCACATGCTGCTTGCAAAATATTGTGCTGCTAGGGATTGTCTGAAAACTGATCATGGAGACCTTTGTGAAAAAAACAAATAAATCCTGATCACGGCAACACAGATTTAGCTCTAATTGATTTTTTTTTTTAAAGGCAAAACCATCAGCTCTTTTGAATGGACTCTTAAATATAACCATTTACAATAATTTGTACAGAAAACAATTTGAGGAAAGGATTTAAAGATATCATCTGGCAAATTGCTTTGCTGACAACAGATAGATATTAAGTGTAGTTTAGCAGTTTATCCAGGCCGTAATTAGGCACCACTTTCCTAGCTTTGTGATCATAACAAGGTTTTTTATTATTATTTTAAAGAGTTTACAAAAACACTATAACATTAACAGATACCTTCTGAAAAGATTAAAAATGGGCGTATAAGGGCATTAATGAAAAGTTCATCTCAAATTAAAAAATCCATTCCTCTCCCAAGTAGCTAAGTCTTACTCAAAACAAAATGCAATCCATTAAAAAAAGGCCAGAAAGATATTACTGTTGCACAAATGCACTTGTGAATGCAAGCAGCCATCTGCACAAGCAGACTTTACAGGTAGAAGTATAAAGAACCATAATATGGAAGGAAATTTCTTTTTAATACCATTGTGTATATCCTGTTCTAGTGCTATTTCTTAGTTCTTAATCCACTATCAGAGTTTATAACATTTAAGATAAGCAATATAAACTTCATAGACAAAGAAGGCTTTTCTTTTTTTCTTCACCATTTTTAAAATCAGCGGATGGGATTGTGTAAATCTGCTGCCTTTGAAAGCCTGGAAGTTTTCCTTTACAGGAGAAATGTGGAAAGCAAAGCTGTCTGTTTATAAAGTATTTTTATGACAGCACAAATGTCTCTTTGGTTGGGAAGTGGAAAATATAAATACAAGAACTTTGTGATCTGAAAATATGGTAGTTTTTAGCTGCACCTTTTAGAAGAGTATCACAAAAAATGAAACCTCCTGCTCTATCTTCTTGTTGAAAGAAAGGAGGTGCATTCTACTTCCATACGAGGAGCACACTAAAGCACTTGCTTTGCGTCTCTCAGCACAGTATGTCCAAGTTCAGTGCTTTGGTTTTCTAAGTGCTTTCTTGTTCATCTGAAATGGCAGTATTTACATCTCATAGCTTATTAACTCTAATCACCCAGTTCAGTAATTGAAAAAGAGGGTTGTCTATTGACATTGATCACAATACAGGAAGCTGTGACAAGAAGATTCTAAGGAAATATTTTTGTAATCTGTAAAAATGGATAATCATCACAACAGTGAAAACAAACAAACAAACAACCTAAACATAGAGCTGCTTTTAAAAGGAAGCCAATATGGCCCTGTCAAATTGAGGTAGCAAAGCAAAGCAGGGCAATCCCGTAGTTCGGTGGGAGAAGGACAAGTGCCACCCTGATCCTGCTTCCTAGGACGGTACATGAGATTAACTCAAATGTTTTGAAGATTTACATTTTACATAGAGAGCTAGAGATGTGATCTGCAAGCTGAAACCTCAGCAAGCAATGCTGTGAAATTCATCTGTGACAAAAGGGGATTTTTCTTATTTCAAATGAACTTCTTTTCCTTTTAGAGGTAACCATCTGTTGATCATTTTGTCTTAGGAGATTATTTTTGAAAGAGAAACACTATATACACTATACTATATACTGCACAGATAGTATTGTTCAAATTTCAAAAGACACTATGTTTGATAACTAACACTTATTACTTACTGCCCTTTACAAAATATTCTTGGCAGAAGGTAAGAAACTGACACTTCCAGTTGAAAATAATGCATTGTCAAATAAGAAAACTGCAGGCTATAATTTTTAACACATGTATCTATTATTTTAAACATGAAACATTGCATCAGTTTGACATTAATTTATATAATAAGGACAGAAAAGGATAATGCAATTTTCAGGGGCTATCTACATTTAATTAACTAGCAGCAGTCGCCTGTAACAAAAGAAAACTCTTCCACAAAAAATAAAGCCTGTTTGTACACCTTCTATCATGCATTATTGAAACGCACAATGTCATTATATGAAATAATAAGTGCTTAAACAGAGGCAGCAACTAATAAATGCAGACAAAACTTTCATAAAAGTTTGTAAATACAGTATTGTATGGAAATTCTGATGCATATTAGCTCTCATATGCACTGTAAAATGTTTTATTATGAAAAAAGTGGGTAAGATACTTATCTTTTAAATTGGAGTTTAATATTTTATTAGTGCCAGGCACATAATTCTCATCAAATGGCAGGAAACTCTTTTTTGTATGGATATAAATGTCTAGAGTTTAATATTTCAAAGATAAGTACCTACTACTGCATCTATCACACTGCAGCTTAATGGAATTTACTTTTTCTTAAATATTTATATTGTATGTGTGTTTGGTTGTCAAATGATTGTATAACTACTGAGACAGAACTGATAAGCTGGTACAACAACCTTGTGAATTATTATTTTTTTTTTAATTCAAATATTTAAAATCTTAAATCCAATAAGGAAATACAGGCTTTGAGACTTTTCAGACATGCAGTTTTCGTAGAAAAGTAGTAGTCTGTAATTGACAAACAAAAAAAAGTTTTTCTAAGTGAACCCTAGATTGCAGAAATTGTCTGACTTTCCCCAAACAAATTACATTTAAGGAAAAACAGAATGACATTAGCAAGAAATATTTCCTGAGAATCCAAAATACACAGTAGTGAGCAAATTAAACTGAGACCAGTCTCTGATATTTCCAGTGTAATGTACAGAGAGCATCATTCAGGTTCTGCAATACTGCAAACTATTTCATCAGTTCTGAGAAATGCTTTCTGATCCATGCTGATACAATTACCTAGCCTTTATTGGCAATTTAGACCTGCTTTTAGGGACATTTTAGAGCAAATGATGTTTTCTTGATATTTTAAAAAAGCAGCACTATTTGCTATACCTTTGGGATAAGGTAGAAATGGAGTTAGAGGCTCATTAAATATCTGATTGGTACAATGTGGTTTTTGTTACTGTGGACTAAACTACCAAAAATGAAGATATGTTCCTGGAGGTTCTACTCCCCCTTGCAATCAAACAGTATCTCTTATTTTGAATATTTCTGTAAAAGATTACTTGGCATTTACTACAACTCTACTACTTACAAGAGTCTTAAAATCTGCTTGTTAATTGAAGGATGCTGAAACTTGGCTAATACATTTCGAACGTGAGCGTATGTGAAAGGCACACACCAAGTCCGTCTTTATTCCTACGAAAATGTGATGTCCAGACTACGACCAAGGGAGCCCGAGTTGCTTTTGATGTTTGCACAGATATAAAAAAGAAAAGCAAAGTAAAGCAGTTACAGAAATCAAGAAGCAAAATGGGATGCTCTGAAATGTTTTGAGGACAGGAGCAGTGACTGATCCTAGACAACAACCTCCTGAGTGACACAAGGGCCTGGCACCTTCACTGGTTTTGTCCTGCCACCTGAATAGCTTTAGCTTTGAAATTTAGGCATAGCTGTAGCAGAGTTAAATCTGAGGATTTAATTCAAAATCTGCTTTTTAAGCACTGCTAGGACACTGAAATTATGTCCTCTTCTCCCTATTACTTACCATACAAAGCCAAAATATCTCCTAAATATACGTTGATTAATATTTCGTCAATACTTCCAAAGTTCCCCTGCTTCTGGGACAGTTCACACGAGTGTTCCCCGGTTCTTTACATGACATTTTTATGCCATATTGGTCTGGGTAAATAACATACAAGAAAGGGCGATAAATCGGGAACATTCCATTGTGATAAATAAAAGCTGATAATTTAAAAGTCTTTTAGACAGAAGTGAGACACCTCATGAGAATACTATAGTGGTAAATAAAATCTGCTAATTTAAATCTTTTGCAATAATGCTTCCCGCTGTTCGCATCTGACACACGACGCAGCACGTTAATTATGGAGCAGCCCTATGAGCGACACGGCAGCACCGCTGCCGCTGCTCTGGGGAGAAACTTTTTTGCTACAAGTTTCTCAGAGCAAACGCATCAAACGCTGCAAGTGGTTACGTAGCCGAGACATACAAACAACTTGCTGTAAGCAAAATGCTATATATATATATATATATATATACGTATATGTATACACACACACACTCTATAAGCAAGCATACTTGCTATAGGCAAACATTTTGACTGAGCAGGAAATCACGCGTATTTGTAGACCCACAATATTGCAAGTACACCCGGTAACACCAAGATAAGTAACGAGAAGACAAAGATGTGTTTTCATTTGGTTTTACACCATGGAGGATTTAGCTTTTCTGGGGGGCTTGGAGGGACAAGTGCAGGGGTATCCATAGCTAAGCAAAGGCATGGTGTTTAGCATCATTTCTTAGCCAAATGGCTTGTTTTGGAGATCAAAGAACTTGAAATAAATAAACGCTCGGGCCAACAGGCTCCCAAAATGCAGCCTGGACATCACGAGCACCATTGGGCTCAGTGGGCCTTCCAGCCCCTTCCCCTGGGGCCAACCCTGAGACCACTGAGGACCCTGCTGCTGCCACCACCACTGCACAAGCGAGACAGAAACGTTTGACACAGTTTGGAGACAAAACACAACAGGGTGATGGTTGCGGTGCCATATGGCATCTGCATTAACACGAGCAAATTATTTTGGTAGAGATTCAATTTCATAAATGCGGCTTCAAAAGCTATTCTGTAAGCACTATAATGCTTTTTTTTTCTTCTCACCAAAATGAATAAAACTTTACGATATGTTCAGCACAGTACTTAAGTATTTGTTTTGTTAATTTCTTAAAACAAATTGGATTCCCAGTAAATACAAAACTTGGACAGCTGCATTAAGCAAGCAGTGGGGAAGCAATCTCATAACAATTATCATGCAAAAGCACGCTGCCGAAGAATTCCCAGAATTTCATCCAAATTGTTATTTGCTCTATTATAAACCTTCTATAAAACCCAATATAAAAATTCCTGAAGGAAGAGAGAACATTTCTAAATATTTGCAAATACCCTCCAATGATTAAAGGAATGCGTGAAGGGTGAGATGTTACTGGATGACAAGGCATTTGGAAATACGGTCTTTCTCCTTATTTTGTCACACTGGGAAGGAACCAGAGCAGTTGTAACCATTTTCCTCCCAGTTGAATGGATTGTTTTTCCCTTCAAGTCTCTCTGGGATTTTAAGCTCGAATTTTTGAGAACTTTTTCTTCATCAAAGGCAATAGAGCTAAAGACTCAGGACAAGGGGAAGGCATGTCCGATGGTCTAGCCAAGGATCAGGATACCGACATACCAATGGGGCCTCATTTCTGTGATGAACTCATCACCTGTTGTGCTCTTACCTTTTGTCCTGGTTTTGTCTTCTGGAAACAAAATCGCTTTGCACAACGATTTTCACAGCACTTCAAGGGGATTCGCGGATTTCTGCGGTGATATATGAACTCCCTCCGCTTGGTGTTGCCACGATGGAGGTCAGTAAGGAAATATCCCGCACAGTCGATTGGGCAAGAGAACATCCACAGGTCTAATTATCATTTATTTAACCTTACAAAAAAGTAGAATCATAAAGCAGAATGAAAAAACCTTACAAACAAAATCAGTCATCTCATGGAGCAGCTCTTAATGGACTTAACAGCTAAGGCAGCCTCCCACGGAGCAGGGGTTTGGGATCTCTCCAAGCAAACAGAATTGACCAAAAAAAGTGAAATCTCTCCAAAGAGGACACGTGGCTTTCTGCCTCCACCTTGCTGGGACCAAGACACGGAAGGGCAAATGCTGCTCAGTGACCATGGAGCAAACCTCGAGTAATATCACAAAGTTAATAACTAGCAAACGTTATGCAAACAGTATACTAATTTACCCACAGGTTACAAGTGTCTACTGATGTTTCATTAAATAGTAATTCTTGTAAATCTGAGAGCATAGCAGTAATCAACCCTAAGGGCACAGTGTTTATGTTGTCACTGTCACTAAATCCTCACAGACTTAATCCGCATCATATGAGGTGTATTACATTTTCTTACACACAACCTGCCTTCTTACAAATTTATGACAAAAGTTCAAGACTACCTTCTCTCCCAGAAGTCACTTTGCGTCTGCAGACACAGGGAGGAAGGCAGGAGGCACGGGGTCGTGGCGCGTGCTGGCCCCTGCTCACCACGAGACCTTTCCAAGAACAGGAAAATGCACACTTTTTGTAAATGTTAAAAACCCTCTAGTGAGTTACTAGGAATAGAGACCTAAAAAAACAGTTGGAAGTCCTGAGAGTTTCAGTCAGAGTTTTTTTAATGGTGGGCCTGATTCATGACGATGTTTTATGTCTCTCAAGCTGATGCAACTTTCCTCCTTTCAGGGAAGTTACCCTGCCGTTAAAGGAAATACTAGAAAGATTAATCTAATCTATAATTTGTTACTTTCTTAAAAAGCAGTAAGATTTATCCATGCACCCATGCAGTGCCTCTTTTTTTTGCTACTAGCACCTCCAAAAAACAAAAAGGACATCTTATAATTTTCACCCTTAGATCCCTAAGTACCACCTGTCTTCTGTATATCTATTTTTAAGACAGTAAATGCTGCAGATGGAAGTTGTCCATACGCTTCTGTATAAGTCATAGTACTGCGTCAATTGCCAAGACTAACCAAATAAATGAATAAATAATAATAACAACAACCTTAGTGGTACCAGCTCAGATTTACAATGACCTGTTATTTCAAATGATGTTTGATGCTTGCTACTATACAGCTATGGATTTATACACATTATAAAGTGCAATAAAAACTAATGTCAAAAAATAAAAGGAAATACAGCAGAGATGATACATTTTTTTCCCAACCAAGTAAAATATCCCAAGACTTACTAGTGAAAAAGTCAAAACGGTGTGAAGTAATGAGAAATGGAAATGAAATCAGGAAGTCTCTTTCACTGGTGCCTTCTCTCCATCTCTGAAGTTTCCTTATTGTTTGGGGAAATAGGAGAATAGGGAAAACCAGTCTGTGGCATGGAATAAAAATGAAGAGCAACTCACCATTAACACAAAATGACAATGTTTTTAATCCTTAGAATGTACAGAAAATACAAACAAATATTTTATGATTTATTTAAAACATGTACCTCGCAGAAGAAAGGATAAAAATAGATGAGTGCTCCATGAGACAGTGATTTTCTGAGGAAGTACAGTGCAAGATTGCTGGGCATGCTTTCTTCATTTCAAATGCCTGCTTTCCTTGGAGTCATAGCCACCTAGTATTTTAAATTCCTCACACTGCATCAGGGTTATGGTACTATGTTACAAAGTTATTCAGAAACCTGATTGGCCATGTTCCTGCAATACATTTTCCTAACCCCAAGATAAAGATCCATGCATCTCTTTACCCTTTAAACAAAAAAGCTATTGTAATAGCATGTAGTGTGATGCATGGCATGAATACCAAAACATGTACATGCACTGCTAAACTGTTTAAGTATGGAAGAAGTAGTGTCTAATAGCATCAGGAAATTGAAATTTAAAAATTTTTCTCACTCACTTATTTGATGAGAACTGGGCTGCTGACAGGTGAAGCAGAAAGTCATTTTTCAAGTTAAATGCCAAGTGGTTATATAGCATAATATTCAGTCAAAATTAACCACCTCACTGCTGCATTGACATACAGCATATTTAATGGCAACTGTTTCCGCAAAGAAAACTATAGACCTTGGGGAGTTCTAAGAAAATGGAAAGAAAATCTTACTAATACTTTGGTTACTGGCTTAAAACAAAGAACGATGGTATGCCCTACCTCATGGCAGACCGACCAAACCATAACTATTTGTCAAATTATAAATATATACTTTCAGAATATCTCACATGCAGCCTTCATGTCTTAAGTCTTCAGATGTGCCTAAGTAATATATAAACCAGTTTGGACCTGAAGCACAATTTAGGTCCAAAATAAAACAACAAAAAAATCTTTTTGGTGCATTTGAAGAAAGTTTTAACACTGTATCAAACACAGCCTCAAACCCACCGTCCTGCAGAACGGTGTGTCTGAGCTTTTGGGAGCTTACTATCTCCCGAGAGGACTTTGCACAGCTCAGCTTCAAGACTGCAGATTGAAAGTGCAAATCTAGCTCCAGGGGGAATTTTGCCACTACCTCCCGTGAAACCTGGGTTTAATCTTTCAAGTACAAAATATATTTTGCTTTCTAAATACCTTCTGAAATTATGGTAGGTTCAATGCATAACACAGCTGTCCTTTAACTCTGAAACAGCCACTCCTTAGAGTAACTGCTTCTTCAATGCAAAAATGACTTAGTAGGATAAGCTATCAGGAACTGTATTTTTCTTGTTCTGAAGAGAAAAAAATCCCTCTCTCTCCCACCAAGAAATCCTTACCGCCCAAATAATCAGAGTACTAAAAAGTAAATTCAGAGATAAAGTATAGTCTTTCAAAGAGAGATCTGTAGACAGAATTGTAAAATAAGAATAAATTCAGATATAAGAAGAAAGCAGAAGGAACAGCAGCCAACAGCAGAGTAAAAAAAAAATATGCATTTGCTTCTTTTTCTAGTCTTTCCTTAGAAAATTTTATAGCATATGAAGAAAGTACCAAGGAGAGGAGATGCAAAAGAATAGGGTGCATGAGACCAGGTGGGACTGCCCACTTTCCAGGACCATCTAACGTAGTAATGGAAGGATTTTCCTCACTGGCTCCAGCAGGGACTCGTTCCAGCCCCTCCAAGACATGGGGTGACGCTGGGGCTCCCACGCTGCCCTCCCCAGGCAGCATTCACGGACAGGGGCAAGGACAGGTGGGAGGCGCTGCAAGGGCTTGTCCCTTCCATAAGGTTTTGCCAATGAAATGCCCCCTTCCCTCTTCTGGACGTGCTCTAGGGCAGGGCACTTGGCGTGCCACTCGCAGATCTCACTGCTCCTGTGTCCCTCTGGCCACAGGACCCTGCAAGCTCAAGCAGCCAGGCAGCCAAGAGGCCCAGGAAATGAGAGGAATATCTCAGGGAGAAGCAGAGCAGGAAAAATCATAGCTCTAACCCAAAGAAAGTCCTCTACAGCAAATGCAGAGAAACTCTTAAGGCCAAAGATCTGCCTGTCCCTTCTCATCAGTAAAGTCAGGCTTCATAAATGAGTATATTGTGAAAGGAGATTATTAAAGAGAAAAGCATAGATGACTTTTTGTATATATCAAAATTCTTTCTTTTGCCTTGACAGGATCAAGCAAATAATTCCTCAGAAAGTCACAGAGCTATTCAACAGGTGAACAGCTGCCAAGACAATCTTAAAACTCTGCATTATGGTCCATCATGTAACTCATGTTTTCTTTGTAAATATTATTCTCTTGGGACGTCTCATGCAGAGAAACAGATGCCAGTTGATGACCCAACCTTTTCCTGATCTTTCACTATTGTTTATGTAAAAGAAATACAGGTAGATACTTATAAATAGAAATTACTCAAATCTCACTAAAGTGATGTCTCCTTATGTTCTGCTCCTCTTCTGTGCGATATATCTGATGTTTTGATGGCTGAATTCGAGGGAGGGGTATTTGGCGGGGAGAGGGGAAGATTATAGTTAATGTGTATGAAAATATCTCAAGGATTTATTATATATGAGAAGAAAAAAAAACATAGATTTGTGTAATTTTTACTAGAAAAGATGTATTGAGCTGGTAGTAGCAGTAAAATGACAGGAAATCATGAAATTCTTCATAGTATTATATGAAAATTGTCAAAGGGTTGGGATGCCATAATCATCCACGAGCCAGCTGAAAATAAAGTGTATTTATACTAGAAATTTTTCAGCATCTTTGGGCAGTAGCTTAGCTTTGTTATAAGTTGTAATGTTTCACAAAATACTGTTTATTTTATCTTGTCACAGCATGCAGTAATAAAAGAATTGTAAATGTATCTTATTTATCAGTGTGTCTGTGTATTGGTTATCACAGGAGACAAGGGCTGTTTTTCCTTGAAGGAACTGAACTGTCTGGTGGTTACTTTAGATGAAAACAGGAGGAACAAAAAGCGCTACAGAGATATTCCTCCTGGTCGTTGAATGTGATACTTCTTACCAATTATATCTTATACATAGTTATTAGAATATGGTTTAAGGGGCTTTGTGACAAAAAGAGAATACATCTGAAATGCACACCATTATTAGCAATACTCGGTAATGTTCTGTTGCATGTTGGAATTTAAGTAATAAAAATGTTAAATAGGCAGTGATTGGATTTGTTTACAGGATCTGAAGATGGGAATTGGGATGAACCCATGAATAACTTGCCTTGAAGGAGCCTGTTCGAACTGGATACGGATGGATTGGAACTGGAAAAAGAGACTGATTCAAAGTGACGGTGAAACATTATTCACTTATATCATTACTTGGAGTATACTGACTATCACAAGTGGGTTTCTTCATGGTCAATCAATATTGTCCTAGTATTAAAATATTTTTAATGTGAATCATGGAACCTGCTCTTGCAGAAACGGAGAAGGAAAAGGAGAGAAATCATAGGGAAAACACTCCTGTGCTGCCCTCCCTCCACATCCCATCCTTGCTTTGCCCCTCCCTCTTCTCCTTCTCCGGGGTTTTACCAGCCAGATACTCACTGCTGCGCTCCAACATCTCCACCCCTATCCTAGGGACGTGCTCCCCACTCATACAGGGTATTCCACTGCTGTATGTCTAAGAAAAAACCCTCAGAATTTTCATAGTGTTGTTGTTTTAGTTAAGCAGCTAAGAAGTTTTTCATCGGATTTTATCTTAAATTTTCCCAGTACGAATGCCTATCTGTATGGACATAGGAATGTGCAGGGAAAGTTCTGTAGTACAATTAGCACATATTGAAATTATCTCTTATAACTCAATAAGTCAGGAGATTAAAACAAAAACAGTAAAACATTTAAAACTAGAGCTAGAGTATGTCTACATAAGAGCAATATCTTTCTTTAGAGACAATGCAACCATATTTTTTCCTCCTAGAAAGCCAGGATCAAACTTGGGGATGACTACCGCATTTTAGAAGTAAGTTCTGAAAACACATTCATTCAGCAATGCTTAATGCTTTAATTTACTTTCAATGTACTTTGAGACAGTGAAATTTGTATTTTAAGATTTGATAAAATGCTAAAACGGACAGTTTTCTAGACCTATAATGTAAAAAATTGGTAAGATGCATTACCATAATTGTTAAGAGAGTGGCATATCTCAAAGAAGTTTGCAATAATAATTTTTTTAGTTTAGCACATATCAATATTTGTGCTAGCTGAGTACACATACAGAGGGTGATATTAATGTCTGATCATTATTCATATTCTTTGAAACATTATTCTATAGTAAGAAATAGTTATTTCCTAGTGCTAATCATATAATTTTTCTTACTTGCATAAAAATGTTTTATATTTATAAAATTATAATCAATGCAAACATAATACTATATAGAAAGTTATATTACAGGGCCCTCAACACATCTTTTGTCCCTGAAGTTCAAAGATGTGAAAATATTAACTTACTGTCAAGAATTCATAAATATAAATGCAGAAAATTAAACAACCTTAAGAGTGTCCCTCATGCTGTCATACATACATCACTAATGTACAAGTCTAGAAATGTATATGATTACTACTGCTATTTTGGTGGGTTGCTTTAAAAAAAAAGAGGACCTTTATATCATCCTCATGGCCAAAAATAAGACTTTCACTCTTTTGAAAGGTCAGTGCCATACCTAGCTCAAAATATTGCTCTTAAGGAGCTTGGTCAAAGAAACTACACACTAATGCGTTTTCTTCATTTTCTCTTTTAAGATATGGACATAAATACGGAAATCACCAGTGAAAATCTACTAATTAATTCCTTTCCTCCCCCCTCGTCCATGAAAATACACTGATTAGCTCCACCACACATACTACTCCAAATAATGCTGCTGTCAGTGCTGATATAAGACTCGCAGTTAATTAACATGCAAGCCATGCTCTTGGACTTCTTAAAATTTTCATACCTGGGTGGCTTCATAGAAATATGAAGCATTTAAAAAAATACCACCACCCCTTGCTCCTCCAAAGAAACAACAGAGCAAGCCCTACTGCAAAAACAGGCAGTATCAAGGGGTTTCACCTCCCTGGAAAGTATTTCCATGTTGTTCCCCGCTCGTGCTTAAATGAAAAGAATGGATCAGGGATAACACAAAGTAATTTAAAGGACTTACACTGCAATACGTATGATTGCCCACAGCTACCCCTTGCAATCACCCAGTTCATATTTTAGGTCCTGACATAAGAGTTCATAGTATTTTACAATTCTATGTTCCATGTCAGTGGTTGACTGTGGAGCTGAATATCAGTCCTATTTAAATCTGCAAGAAAATAGCTGCAGGTGACATAACCTTTCATGTAGTACCACTGTGTACATATACAAATAATTGAGGCTCTTGACCCTGTCTACGCACATACAACTGTAAGTACAAACTTGACATTTTGATACTGCTTGTAGCCTTTCCTGTTGTTATTTTCTGTTTCAATAATCCATTGCAGGTAGAAAAATGAAAGAAGGAAGCATGAATGATTAATGCTGTCAAGCTAAAATAATGTATTTAGAAAAATCTATAAATCTGTTATTTGTGGCATTTTAAAACTAAACACGACACTCTCTGGTGCCACTCAGCCTATTTTACAGCAGATAAATGTAAACGTTTTGCAGCAACAACGGCAACATAACCCTTTGAACATGGGTTTTGGCACCAAAAGTTAAAGGGATTGGGTGGAAACTTCCACGTATAAATGAATATTAAAGAGAGATGAATATTCATACAGTGTTATTAATATTTAATATATATGTATGATGCAAAGTGAATGCGAATAAATCTCTCTTATACAATCTTCCTGCCTTTTTCCCCCTGACAGTGGCCACACGTGCAGATTTCAGCTTACTTATGTGATGTTTTTTAGCTGGCCTCTTTGTGCTGGAGCATGTCAAGACGAGACTAATTTCTCCCCAAGTGCCTGCTGCAGCCGCCTTCTTGCCAGTGAGGATACTTGGCCAGTTTGGACTACTTGTATTTGAAACATCTACATGTAACTATTTACCATTAAAATCTCAGCTGGTGCGGTGCCTGCGGAGCTGACGACGGATCCTGGGCTGCCAGGATGCTCCCCAGAGCATTCCTTGGACCAGCTTCATTTTCAGTAGTGATGGAGCACACAGGGGACATTCCTCTCTTCCCTGGGATGCCGGGTGCTCGCAGAGTTCCTGGGAGTTCTCATTTCCCTGGGATTCCGGTCCATCCGGGCACAGCTCTTCTGGTGCCGTTTGGCAGGCGCTGGGGTTGACCCTTGGGAGCACACGTAAGCGCTCAATGCCACATACATCTGAGCAGATCTTGGCAGAATCATAGATGTGCTAAAACAACCTTGCTGCCCTGATCAGCACTTCATTGCTGCCTTTCACCTCCAGAACAGCAGCGAGGTGGTGGAGGCAACTGTCTCTACATAAGCAAGATACTCCCCCTGCAAAACAAGGGGCCTCTCATGCTAACAAGGTGTTTCCTCGCTGCGAAGACAAGAACGTACAAAAAAGCCGCAGCTATCTGCTAAAATGTCTCGTAGATGTTACATTTGTTAGGGGCTCTAGCAAGTCATTTAAAATTAAATTTAATTAAATTAGGGTGATATTAGCCCAATTGTTTCACTTGATAAATTTGTAAAACCAAAACTGCGCAGCTTGAGTTTCAGGAGATAAGTGAATTAGCAATGCATGCAAATGATCTTGGGTCTTTGCAGGTTCAAAAAAATAATTAAAACAGACCTATAGCTTGCAGCAAATTTCACCTGAAGCCACAGCAACTGAAGTGCTCTAGATGCTGCCTTTTGCTAGATATCTAGACTACCTTTGAAGTGAAACTTCATGCTTTTTATGGGAAAGCATCATAATCTTCATTACATTTTGTACCTTTTTCCCCTTGCAATGTTTCCACTGTGTTGTTTTGCAGTGAAAAAATGTTTTGCTCTCAAGATTCTTCTCACCTGTGCAGAGACCTTCCTAACTATAAAAAGATGCTGCAGCTTTTTAGAGTAAGTTGCTTTGTTTTGCAGCTGTCTCTCCAGTTAAATGCCTGAAGAAATGACCACCACCAACTCACTGAATTCCTGCAAAAAAATAGAAATTTACTGAAATCACAACAGGTAGCAACTACTGATGGGACACAAAGTTCTTTAAAGTTCAAATAAAATAATGTTACTGTAGAAGATAGTAATTGAAATAAAACCTTAGAAAATACAAGGTAGATACAGCTGACAGGATAAATCAGCTTCTTATGTCACCAAGTCCATAAGTTTATATATTATATTCCTTTTAATTTTTACTTCAGAAACATGACTTGTAATTATTTTCAAGAGTTTCACTGCCTTTAGTTTGGAAAAACACGTTGCCTGGGACAGTTTACCTTGCTGTTAGCATCTTATCTGTTATTTAGCTCTTCAGGAAAGTGGCTGAAATCCAGAACAATAATTGCCAAATACAAGGATAAGAGGAACAAAGACAAAACAATCTGAATCAAGCCCGCAGCTGTGGTCTGCTGGAACACACCTGAACTACAGAAACTTGCTTAAAGATGCTCCTTTCATGTAGCCAATTGAGTTTAATAATTTAAAATTAACTAAACTCTTTCAGTATAAAACGTAATGGTTCTGTCAGAACTGAAGTACAGAATGCTAATTTAAAATTTTAAATAATAATTCTGAATAAATGGAATCCTTTTCCACAAAAAAGGAAGCTTTTTTTTTTAAGTGCATAAAGGGACACCTTGAATTAATATAAGACACAAAAGATACTCCTGGAGCAAGCAAAGACTTAGAAATGTCAAAACTCTCAGTGAGCTAGAAAGAATTTTGCTCACAACTGAAATATTCTGGGTCATAAACAGGAGCATGTTCTCATTGAAAATACTGTAAAAATCATATGTGTATTTTGCAAATCATGAAAGTTCACATGAAAGTTTCCATATTTCTGTGCACCAACACTTCTGAAAGCCGGGTCTTTGTCTACATGCACACAAATCATGCCGTCACCACCCAGGCCTCTATCCTCTGTTTTCAATGCTCAAAAGGTTTTGGATCTTTTTAGAAACCTCAAAAGAAACTTGTTCCCTTCCTTAGCAGCATACATGGATACTGTCAGGGCCAGGAGAGCTTGCCTAGTGATTTCGTTGCCTTGTTATTTAGTTATATCTGCCTTGTGGCCTTTATCTGAGGAGTCCCACCATTTCCTGTGCCATTTGTAGCAGGCCCGGAGCAGAAAAGTTATTTTCCTTGGCTCCAAGAAATTTGCTCAGATATCTGTTTAGATATTTTCCTACCTAAACAACTAAAAACCACTAAAAAAAGAAAAAAAAAATAAAGGCTTACAACTTGAAATGGCTGTGGCTTGCTAATAGCAGTAGGATGGGGGCAGCGCTCCTCATTGATTTCAAGCGCAGATTTCTGCTCAGAGTGGAGTGCCGATGAGTTGCGCTCTGAAAGGATTACTATCAGTTTGACAGCAGCGCTCAGGACTGCCTTTCTGCCGTTTTTAGCAAATCTAGGTTACCGTTGCAGTCAATGTCACAACTTAAAAATGAAGAGAAATAGATATTAACGTCTCATGAAGAAAGCAGCCCAACAGAAATGGACAGTAGAAGCAAGCCAAAAATGCCCTCAAAATGCCGTTTCTGCATTACGTCATCTTCTATCAAAAACATAAAGCAAGGTCACACCACAAAGAATTGCCCGTTCAAACCTCTGCTATTGCTTTTGTGTCCTCACCCATAGTTTTCTGTACTAACTGAATAAATATTGCTCTTTACAAACTGACTAATTTCTGTGCTTCACAGCAGCACTGGAAAACTTTGCAGATGAACAAAAAGGCCTGCAAATACATGACCAGGTGCCACATTTGCATGCTCACTGCTGAAAATACCTTTCTTGCCATCCTCATCCCCCTCCAGGATGCAGCGCCCAGGGAACTGGCCGCTGGTGTCGGTGCCGTGCTGCAGCCTCTTCCGAGCAGTCGGAGCTTGGAAAGTGACAGGGCCTCTTGAAACAAAAGGATTATTTTTTACTGGCAGGAAGAAGAGAAAAATGCTGTTCTACACAGAAACACATATACCTTAGGCACAAAAATCAGTTCCTCCCCGAGCAGTGAAACTTATGAGGCTAATTTCTTGTGACTGTGTGTGTCACGGTGAGACTTGCCTGTGTCTAATGAAGTGCAAACTCCTGCTCTGGATGTTCAGAGATCTCCTTTTTGCACGGACTCGCTGAAGCCATTCCCTCAGGAGGGGCTTTTGTTTGGGTTTCTCTCTTCTACCTACTTCTATGCTCATACGGCCTTCAGAAAACTGCTACTTCTGCGACTTCTGCTCCTCTATCAAAAATGAACCCACAATCATGAGTATTTGCATCATTTAGGCAAAGATTTACATTAAACTAATTAGAGAACAGGAAAGCACCATATGCCTACGTGTGTCTTTGCATACAGGATTTCTGAAAACTGTATCACTGCTAAATATTTTCCACAGATTCCCCTCTCAAGTCTTCAGACTCGTGCTAATAGCTCCTGGATCTGGGAATACCAACTCCATATTACTAGACACAAGAAGTTTTTAACAACCTTGGTGTATGACAGTGCAAATGCTGTTGTAGAATACAGATTGCTTTCTCAACAGTGTACATCTGTGGTACACCTTCATTTCTGGCTTCAGCTAATGAGCTTCTAGCCATTATGTGGCAACAGGAATTGCAAAAGCATTTGAAGAAAAAAATGGAAGACATAAGAGGGCCTCCTTCTGCGGTACTGAACGTTTCCTGACTGTTATACGCTGAAAGGGGTGGCTTCTTTACTGATTGAGCAGTATAAACTTGTACCACATCCAAAGAACTCAGATTTGTATGTCATTCATTCCAAAGAGGCAAGCATATTCCACATTTATATACAGGAGTGCATTTTAAGTGAAAGTTCAAGCCCACAGTACTGCACAGCATGCATGGATTCTGCTGGACTGAAAGCCAGCAGGAAACAAATGCACCCATCTGGCCACATAAATCAATCACTGAAATCTGAAGATACACCCACATAAGGGAAAAAATGATTAATAGATCTGTGATGTGTAAATTTTTATTTAACTCTCAAACCTCACTCTCAGATGTTTTTCTGAGAACATGGTGTCAAGGACACATGGACTTTGCAAAAGTGAGAGCCTTCTAAATCTGTCAGAAGAGGCAGGTTAGATGTAGCCAAAATAGTTGTAAATGCTATTCGGTACTGCCTTTACACCCTGCCTTTTAATTCACAATGAACACCAAAAATAAATATGCAGTTGAACCAAACCCTGAGCTCTAAGGAAGTTGGGATTTTGGCTCAACAGACAGAGCTTTGACCTGTCTTCAGAAGAAATCTGTAATCCCGAGCAGTTTAGTACTAGATGCAGGTAGAAACTCACATATTCAACGGTACACAGATATTTTAACGCCTTCTCATATCCCAGATCATCGTTGAACTGAACTGGAAGGCCATGATGATAACGGGGGGAACAAGAATAGGATTCTTCTGCTCATAGTCTTGCAGGTGAGAATTTCCAGTTGTCTGTATGCATGTATTACAGAGGTTTAATTAAGAGGCTAAAACAAATCCAAAAGCCTGGTTAGAAGGAAGATAGTTATCACATTCAAATGTTTTCAAATGTGCTTGCAGCTCAAGGATAAGTATACAATTTTCACTAGACAACCCAAAATGCCCGAAATATTTGGGAAAACAGGCCAAAAACACTGCACCAGGTTCAAGGGAGATGGCAGGTCACCCTTCTTCTCTGTCTGGTCTCAGCTAGCTTTTGCACAGTTTTCTACCTCCAATACTTTCTTCTGAAATCTCCAGCCAGCTGAGGGGACAGAGCAGGACGCTAGGTTGAGTCCTGATCTTCCTGACCTCCCCTCTTGACTTTTGCTCCATTTCTGCACATTAGTTCTTCTCCCTCACCTTCAAAAAAGCACATTAGATCTGTCTCCAGGCACACTTAGTTGCAAAAAACACACTGTTCTGGCTTACTATGGATCGTGATCCAAGCATTACCTCGGAGAAGCCAAATGCCTCAGAAGCAAAGGGGATTGCTCTTACTTCCTACTAAATTAAGTCCTGCCAGATTAAGCCTTCTGCAGCATCCTGAAATACAAGACTGCCACAGCTCCTGTTATTTTATTTCTCAAACTTTGGACAACATTTTCATCTCTCACAGCAACCTTCACCTGCCAGTAACGTGCCGATGGCTTTCAAAGCTCCCTCGCTGGCAACCCGGGGAGGATCACAGCCCTGCACCAGGACAGCCCCGTGGCCAAATCCTTTGATATCATTAACGAGCTTTGGCCTCCCACAGGAGCAGTAATTGCCTCCACAATGTTTCAAGACCTGACACAGCCATCCTCGTCTAAGACAGCCTACCTTACCAATGTGGAGGCCTTAAAAACACGGCCTTCTTTAAATTGGCTGACACAAAACTCATCCTTGTCTCTATCAGAATTGCAATAAATAAATGATTACAGCCAAACTTCTCCCACTATTACGACTAGCAGCCTGCAAGCAAGAGTTGATTCAGAAGAATCCCAAAGACTGAAGTAACTTCTAATGTTCATCTTTATTTCAAGGCAGCTCATCCCATCTGAGCACGTATTACACCCTCACAAGTACATCCCCAACCTCCAGCTCCTGTCACTCCAGGCATCCCATTTACCACCACCGCAACATTTTTTGTTTGTTTTTTTGTCTTTCTTTATTCACTGACTTCTGCAAACCTTTGGGAGGAGAAATGAAGACTACTATAGCAGCTTTTAAATTGACTCTTATATTAAGAATGTTATGTTTTTTATATCCGCTCTGAAAGGGTAATATGAAACTTATGAAATATTTACTAACTGTGATGCATAAACAACAAATCACCTCTTTTCCATTAAATATTTTTGTGAAAGATATTTTTAATAAAATACTGCAGCTTGCAATTTAATTACAATGAGTAATTAAAACTTAGAGGATAATCATTTTTGGCAAAAAGTCAGTTTTTGTTAAAATTTTAAGATAGAAAAAAGATGCATATTACGACCATAATACTGTTAGTAATTAAGATAAATGCATCAATTATTAAAGATGCAAACATGTCAAGCAAGCATAACTAATTATTTGAGCATGTTAACAGTTGTTTAATGTTAACAAGCAGTGAATTATTAAAGACCCCATGTGTCACATTTTGGACTGCATAAAATATAATGTTCTGGAAGGGTTTATGATTTTCAGGTTTTGCTTAGATCTTTTCAGTCAGATAAGCAATAAATTTAAAATAACTTGCATTTAAACTGTATTTCTAAAATAATTAGCTGTGATTGTGTAATGAAATGTTATATTTCTCACTTTATGAAGGCTCCTGAATTCAGTTAAAATGACCAAAATATATCAATAGGTGTTCCACACAGTAATTATAGGATTTTTGTGTGCGAGCGTGTGTGTAATTTCTTCATTAAAAAGAGATACAGTGTGAGGGAGGCTTAAACTGTAGGAGTAACAACCAAACCAAGATGAAAGAGTTTATTTTAGGTGAGCTAATGTTCACGTTAGTAGCTGGCTTTGTACCTCGATGTCTTCATTTGGAGGTAATGAGCCTCCGGGAAGGCAGCGACGCAGCCTCGAGGAGCCCAGCGCTCCTGGAGGGAAGCGAGGGCCCCTGGCCGCGCCGGCAGGTCCATGGAGGAGGCGGCACCTGTCTCTCACGCCTGTGGGGAGGCCCCATTTTACAATATCTGCCGCCTTCTCCCCACTGTGCTCCACAGCACTACAATCTCCTGCCGCTCAGGCTCTCAGCTGCTGCCTAACAGCGGCTCTCCTCTCCCCTCTTCCTGTTGGTGACCCTGCAGCGCGGGATGCAAGACAGAAAACGTCCAAGGGATTTCAAGGTGTACTGACTTTCACTACCAAACCTGAAACTCAAGCCCCCACCTGCAGGTTTACTAGAAAAAAATGAAATTAGCGTTATTTCATGTGAAAAGGCTTCCTTGAGCTACACATTCCTTCAGTAACCTGCAAGGTAAAAATCTCTCTGCCTAGACGTTTACTACTGACACCGGCTCATTGGTGAGTCCTAAAGGACTTGCTGCCAGTCTGCAAGGAGATGCCACATGATCGGTGACTTGAATTTCTAGATTTCTATGTAAATATCTGCCAAACTGTATTCTAGACAGGTAGAGGGACAGACACTGCGACATTAAGCCTGACATCCCCTCAAAGCCATGGCTCAGCCAGGCGGCCCTGGCGCCACCACCCCCAGGGCACCCCAGCATCCATAAAACCTTTGTTTGTTTGTTTGTTTATTTGTTTATAACAACATATTTTAATATGAACGTGTATTTGCAGAGCCGTTTGAGGTCTTTGGATGAAAGACACTGTGTGCAAATATTGGGCTGCTAATTGTGTGTCTGGAGGGCATGAAAACAGTACCCATCTAACACAACACTCTGCTCTACTCTTTTGAAGTCGCTTCTTCCCTGTAACTAGGCGGAGGCTTGAGCCGTGCAATGGAAACACAGGCCCGACCTCCGAATCTCCAAAACGTGGAGATTCCCTTTCATCAAAACAGAGATTGAGATCACACAGCTCACAAGATCACATCAGATACCACAGATCTCTGGTACCAGCCACTCCCGCATCACTGTGTGGCCGGTGCAGAGAGGACAAGGACATTTATGTCATGGTTGATTTTCTAGTGAAAATGTGATGAATCCTCCTTTCCAAGAGCATTTCAAAGGCTGCTACCCCAAAACACAACTAGAGGTTATAAATCCAAACCACCAGAAAAGCACAGAGGTCACAGATGGGCAGGTCAGGGAAAGATGCCGATGACAAGATTCAAGGAAGGGGGAAGAGCGGCACCTCTGGACTAAGACATCTGTCCCTGGGCATCCAGGAGGCGAAGTGTCTCCGCAGGTAACATGTTGCTCCCCAGTGCGCACGGGGGCAGTCTGGAGACGCCACCGCAAGGCCGCTCCTGCCTGGGCCAAGCGCCACGTGCTGAACTTCCTCCCCTTCTCCAGCTCTCTTCCCGTCTGCTTCTACCGGGGTGTTACAGCACCAGACACCTCAGACAGACAGCACTGTATTTGCTCCTCGCCGCGCTGCAGGTACAGCTGCTGCACTGCTTTATGAACTGCATGATAAAACTTAGAGCTTTCTTAATTCTCTCCTTTCCAGCCCCATTTTTTTTTTCATGGCATGCAGCAGAAATGGAAGGATTTTTTTTTTTTTTTACAATTCATATTATTATGATGAGAAGAGATTTGCGAGAAAGTGCAGAATTTATCAGGAAATGGAAATGTGACTACAAGGCAATTTTTAAAAATCCTTTAATCATATCATGATTAAGAACATTTTTATATTGTTACTTCTGTGCTCTGAAGAATGTAGAATTTTGCTATAATCTGATTTTTACCTTTTCTTCTTTAAGACGAGCACACTTTGCTTAGATAGTACCCCCCCACACTTCACATTTGTTAAAACCCTGGGAGCAGGGATGTCTCCCACCTTAGAGACCCTGAGAACCCTCCATTGCTGGACGAGAGGAATTATTTCTCTGCTCTAAGTGGCATGGAGAGCCACTATTTGCATGCAAGAGCCCTGCTTTGAGCGCAGTTGCATGGTGAATGTTTGCTATCATCCTCATCGTCCACATGCAACGAGGAGGAGGAGCTGTTACACACTTTAAAGAATGAATGAATGCAGGCTTACCGGCAGAAGATTAGATAGGTATGGGTTTGGCAAAGAAATCAAATATAGATACAAAGAAATATCCTATTTGCCCATGGCCAGTTTGATCACATGGTGACCATCTGGGATTTAGATCAAGCCTTCAATAAAATACAAGGGACCACACTTCTGCAGCACTCTCAATGATAAATTAATATCTGAGCTGGAAGTACTACAAGAAAACAGTGATAAAGAAGACAAAAGCCACATCTCACATACTCCAATTGCACTCCATTTCCTGGTGTTTCTTCACTTCCCCCTCCCCCTGCCCATTAATATAAACATTATATGAGAAGTATAGTGAGAGCAATAAAAAATAGATGGCAATTAGAGCCAAGATCCAGAGCTAAGACAGGAGGAAAAAAGGAACAGAAACATTGGTCCTGATGGCCTTTTCCTGTTCCAATTTTTTTTAATGTTCTTCTGACCTTGATTAGATCTGCAACTTCTCATGTGAGGCTTGAGATGAGTCTTATATTCAGATTAAAAAAAAAAAGCGTACCACCACAAGTGAGCTGCCAAGCATATGGGGACCCACGCGTATTTAGCCACCCTTTCTGAACCGCGCTCTTGCATATTGACCCTGGTGCTGTTAATTGATTTACCACATTCATTCTGGGGCAAAACCTGCAAGACAAGAAGCCAAGAGCAAGAGGGCTGCTAGCCCCTTGGCAGCATGGGGCTGCCTGAGGCAGTGTCCCTGCAAGCATCCCCTCATTACAGAGATCACAGCAGACAACTGATTCAGCCAAAAACTACCCTGAGAAGGAACAAACAAATATTAATTTCCAGGCTCACCTTGCAGCCACATGAGCACAGCAGATGCCAGGGGAATACTCAGCCCCAACTTTTATTGGTCTCCTGCCAACAAAAGCGAGCAGAGCCACAGTTCCTGGACTTTCCTCCTCTTTTTGAGGTGGGAGCTTCTTAGTGCAGCCCACAAGCCGCTCTCCCTCAGGGCTCATTCTCAGTCCATTAGTTCATGTCTTGTTGCGATTTCCCACTACCTGCAAGCGAAAGATATTTATATGAGCCTTACAAGCTTGGGAACCACTTCTTTCTCTCCAGGGGACAGGAAACTGCTGCATCCAGCACCTGCAGGACAAAGCAGTCTATAAATGATGCGGAAAGGCACAGTGTCCTCCTACCACAGCGCCCAAGGGCTGCAAAGGCTTCGCCTGCTCCCTCCTCCTGGGGCATGGGCTGAAGCCTCAGCAGCGCCTGACCTCGGCGGCACCTGGGCATCGTTCAGCAGTCACTCAGAGGGAGAGAGAGAAAGCAAACACAGTCCTGCTTAACGTCTCCAGCAACACAGGTGAAAGCGTATTTCCAGAGCCTTTATGCAAAAGCACTGATATACATATCTTGCCACAACCATATCTAAGAAGACTGCTGCTCAGAATTACAGATGCTTTAAGTTTCTTCCAATGAAAAGTGAAAGGTTGTCTGTTCCCTGGATGGGCCAGGGAAACAGGCGCTGCCAGTTTGGCCCACTATGAAAAACACAGGTCCTTGCTTTTGGCAAACAAGGAAAAGAAATTATGGTGAACAAGAAAAAGAAAAGGACAGAGAATTAAAATAAAGCCTTCTGGAAAAAAAAGTGGATAGTTTGTGCCACACTTCAGAAATAAAGTATTGGACTGTATTTTAATTCACTGCTGAGAAAGATAATGTTCACATCCCCTGTGAGTCCCCCTCTTTCCCCACTAAAGGGCAGTTAATAATTCCCCTATGCCAGTCAATGCCTTCATGCTGCAAAAGGCTGTCTATGAGCAGATTTTAAAACTAAGCAAAAATATGAAAGGTTAAAAAAGAAAAATCCAACAACCCCTCCATTTCATATGTATTTTAGGTTTAAAGGAGTGGTTCTTGCTTGTTCAGATCAATAGATTATTTCAGTAATAGAAATACTTATGTCTTTAAATCCATATTTTTTCCCCTGCAAATCACCAAAAAGCCTCTCCTGGATTAGGCCTCCCAACCAGCTGATTTAGTTATGTGTCACAGAAGCCTCAGTCTCTCGTTTTTCTCCTTTCCGAGGCTGAAGGAAATGCTTATTGATACTGTACTTTAAATCCTAGCCAATGGAAAGCAATGTTTCACCATTTATCTGCTCCTGACACATTTCCATGTAAACTGTTGCAAAGGGAAAGGATTCACATATGTTTTATGAACTCCAGCAAAGTATGAATAGAAGGCATCCAAGGTTCAAAGAGTTAAATTAACCAACAGTTTCCCCCTCGCACGAACCCCCACCCGGAGCCCCTCTCCTCTCCCAGGGCCAGGCTTGATTTATGGTGTGATCCATCCCTGTTGGGAGTTGACAGTCACTTTCATTTTCCAGTATTTTTTTTCCTTTCACTGCCAAGGTCACCAGAGAGAGGGCCCTCCAAGTTTTCTGCATTCGTCCTCCTTCACCCTTCCACCGTGTTGGCCTCATGAATCATCCCGTCTCCACATTGAACTCCTGATGCTTCTCTTCCACCAAACTGCCCGACTTCCGCAATTTTTCTTCATTCTCACTAACAATTTGGTAATGAAATATTGATTTTTAGTTAGATTCAAATAGATGTTATTAAGTTTGCATTGATAAATCGTTCCCTTTCTCAGGCTGGAAGTACCTCAGTCAAATTCTAACTGCGCTTTCATACCTGGTGATGTATTAATTTGACATATTTGTCACCCAAGCTGCCCGGCTCAGAGTTAGAGGAGGGCGTCTATCCTAATTGCTGCTATTTCACAGAGAAGGTGTAATTCTAGCTGATTTCTTCCAAGGATTTTAGGCCTAAAATAAATTCTTTGTAAATATTTTCCATGAGGTTTTTATTAGACAAAAACAAACAGATAATTTTCCAGAAGGAAGCAGGAGACTTTCAGAAAACAAATTGGCCAATTAATATATTTTCAGTTAACTTTGCTAATTGAAATGTATTAAATACCAACAAAATTGCCATTTTTTTTTTTAATACTGCTCAATGAGAGTCGCTGGAGGTGTAAGACCAAAAGAAAAGGGCTAAACAAAAGGACTGATCCCTTGGCTGGTTAAGTGAAGGGGCCAAGTCCTGCACTTGCCGAATAAAAGGACCCCTCAGTCAGAGAGGGCAGCGTGACACCAGCACCAGGAAGAAGCAGAAACCCTGTCAGCATTGCACGCACAGCAGATAAAGTCCCCAGTCCTGAGACTTCACTAGGGGCAAAAATGGTGGTGGCAGGTAGACATGTGAATAAGTGGCATTGCAGACAGACACGTACTTGCCCCTCTGAACATGCGAGGCTCCTTCTCTGGCAGGGCACAGCACAACTGCGGCACTGCTGCAGAAATCGCTGCTGCCGGTCCCTTCCCATCACCTGCACCTGGCAGAGACCAGCGGTCCCCGACCGCAAAGCCCTTCTACTGCCCAGGCCCAGGCCAATGCAGCTGCCTGAAACTGAGAGAATGACAAATGCATTTTTATTATAACTCTGTGTGCATCTCAAGTAACAATTAGTCTTAAATTACACACAACTCAGTTAAAAGTTTAAACTGAGGCTTGCAGCAGTGTCCATTTGAAGACTCAGGTTTCAGTTGCTCTGCGACCTGATCTGCTCATTTGCAGAGGTGTCTCCACAGCTGTAAAATTTCCACCTTGCACGTGTCCTGGAGCAGACACCCAGATGTGCCAATGGTACCACAGCCATAAAAGTTAATCCTGTATTTATTGCAAGTAAACAAAGCACAAGCGTCATTTCTTATTTGCTAAAATAAAATATATCTGCTGAAAATTCAGCCTCCAAAGCGTAAATAAATAAATAACAATTTTTAAAAAGCCCGCAGCACGCTGCCATCTCTCTTTTAACTGAAGTCCTGTTGCACTGACTTATTTCAAGAGACAGACATTGATGGATAAAGCTAAATTGCTTCATATACTGCTGTGTCATGCTCTATATTTACAGAATAATTTACCATAAAAGAAGAGTTTATTCTTGGAAATTAACTTTTAAAAGACCAAACACATTTAGTGCTTCCACAAAAGGAACCAGTTTCAAAACAACAAAACTCCAATTTCAAGCAGCTGAAATATTTACTGCACAAGGTATGTAACATTAAGATCATGTTTGTCATGTTCCCTATCCTACACACAGTAAATGTAAAATTTTAATGGCACTGGTGACTTAACTCCACCCATAGCTACCATTGCATTTCTTAAAATAAAGCCAACTGGAAAAGAAGATAGAGCAATATAAAGCAACCTTCATTATCTTCCCTCAGCATAGATACTGTAATAAGACTGTTTAAATGAATCAGACAGCAGAAGGGATGCATAGATTTCTCTGCTTCTGCAAATTCATTCATTCTTACATTCCTCCTCTTACATACTTCGAGGATTATTTAGTGCAATAAGTAATTATCAATCCACTTTGGAAAGCCATTATACATATAGATACTCTCAAAATTGCTGCTACTTTTATTGTTACTAATGCCAAAACAGGAATGTGAGACAAGAGCCTCTCTAAGAACGGGTTATAGCGAGTTCAGCATTCAGGATACAGCTTGTAGCATGCATATGGGAATGAGTAATTTCTGAGAAACATAAAACTCCAAGTTATCAAACTGCTAGTCAATTATTTTTCTTTAGTGTGCTTGCTGTGCATGTTATGGAGAGGAGCATGCGCTGTAGGATTATTTCTACTAAATATTATTAAACTAGAGGAAAGAAAGACATAATTGTTCCAACTATTCCAATGAAGAAGCACAAAAGTATAATAATTTTGGAGGTAAAGCCAAAATTCAGGTATTTTGCTGTCCTCCAGCTCTTCTGTTACAGGTCAGGTATTACAGGACATGTAGCAAGTGAAATTACCCATCACAAGGAATCCAGCAAGTGAAGTAGATTCAATGGAAGTGTGACAGTCACACTGCTGAAGTATGTTATTAGATCAACCAGTTAAATATGCACTTAGGGAATTAAAAAACTTATATATGTACAAGCAATATTAACTGTAATGGCCTCCTGGGACCATCAAGTTCTAATCATATACATTAGGTATGGAAAAATGATAAGTTAGAGTAGCACAAAGCGTTTAGGAATGTCTCATGGCACACGAGGTCCTCCCGCAGTGTCACTGTGCTGCAGGAGAGAAGTTTGGCCACAGGCTTGTGCTCCTGCGGGCAGCTGGCTCTGTTTAGTAGGGGGCAGCACACTGATCTGTAGCGCAAGGACATGGAGGCAAGCAATGCTCACCCCTAGCTGGGGTCTCCCACGGCTCCCACACCAACGTCCTGATTTCCAGTCAAACCCAGAGTTGGGGTCGAGGCACAGCCAGAGCACTCAACCTCACCGGCATTTTGCAGAAAACAAGGCAGGTCTGGTACTGCTGCATGCTTGCCATGCACCTTCCAAAACTGTTGCAACATGTAGGTGACAAACCTAGATACCTTGAAAGCATGTCCTCACATGTGACATGGACTATGTGATAACATGCAAACTGCATTCTGAAACCTCTTCTTAGCTATGTATTTGGAACATGGTACATAAACAGGCAGTGTTGTAATTTACCCTGACAGAACACATTCTACACANTAAACCTCTTCTTAGTTATGTATTTGCAACATGGTACATGTACCATGTGTTTACCCTGACAGAACACATTCTACACACACAGAACACATGTCCAAAGCTAACATGCTATTCCAGACATCTTAGATAATACATCGGGATTTGAAACACTTACAGTGAAAAGATTTCCTCACTGTGAGTGTCCCAGCACTGTCCTTCGATGGCCTGCTGTCAGGCTGAAGAGAAGCTGCTGTGAGCAAGGCTCTGCTTTCTGCTGTTGAACACTGGCACTTAACATTTCTCTTGGTCCTTGGGAGTTCTTCTAGGAGAAATCCCAACTTGGAGATTTTTGCCCAGGAAAAAGCCAAAAACCCTACCTTGCTACATCTAGAGTTCATGATGTTGAAGCAGTGTCCCAGGGCCAGGGAACAGATAGAGACCTTTCATGTACACTGTGGCAGTCAGTAGGAAACTCAGAAAAGGTTAAAGGGTTATCTCCTAAGGTTTTTCTCTGTAAGAAATACTGATAAAACAGGCTCCCAAGTCTTATTGTCCTAACAAACTCGTGTTCCTTAAGATTTTTTTTAATATAATTCAAAAATTTAATTTAAAGATTTGAGTTATTCAGCTTATTATCTTATTCCTGAGGATACAGATCCCACTCAGATGCTGCCCTTAGGCTTCACATGTATGAGGGAGCGCAGCTGCTGAGAACAGGCCAATATCCTCTTTTGAGGAACCTCTCACCTCCATAAAAGGCCCCTCTTTTGAGGAAATGTCCTAGTAAACTAGCACCTAAATTCACACCACTCCCTCCCCTTTGCAAAGCATCCCACAGAGAAAATACTGAAAATCGTTTCCCTTGGAGGAAACAGGCTATCAAATCGTCTCTCAACATGAGTTCAGGTTCGGGTACTTTCCCCAACAGAGCATAGAAGTGCAAACAAGAGTGACTCAGATTTGCTACTCTCTCACCATCTTTCAGAAGATCTGAACAGAGGATCTAGTGCAACAGAATTGGACATCAATTAATACCCAATTGGCATAAACAACATACAGGAGCAAACACATTAAATCATCTATAAAACCAATGAGTTCAATGTTATTCCAATCACAATGGAAAACAAAGCAATTTATTGGCCTTTATTTTAAACATTTAAAATTAATTATTTTGCCTTGTGAATACAGGCACAGTTATTCTGAACACAAAAAATAAGTCTAACAAAAAGGTTTTGTTCCATTAACTTTTCCTTTTCTTCCCTCTCAGCAACTTCACCAACAGTTTTGATTCATTAAGATTTTTTTTTTCTGGTGCATTTTCTTTATGTTATTACTGCTGTCTATAAAATATGAATCCTAATTCCATGATCGTCATAAAAATCATAAAATTCTATGCCTGCCATGAAAATACTACATGATTTATTTTTGTGTGAAGTATGTATTAAATCTAAGTATTGGAATGGTATTTTGCCTCCTTGACATCAAGAACTTTAAAAGACACACAATTTCTACTCAATTGCTATTATGTTAGGTTGCTTTCCTTATTTTAAAACAGATATTTCAAAAGCTATTTATAGCTTGAGGTTAATATACATATTGCCATATGCTATACAGTATTTGCTCATATACCTTCATTTTTATTTTATATGACATATGGTGGTTGCATTATACACAGCATTCCTCTAATGTATTGCACATGCATACAGCATTTCATACAATAGTGCGTATATACATCACACATTTCACACTAACAGATTTTGAACTGATAGATAAGGTACATCCTCAACTCTGCTCATTTTGGGGCATATTTAAGACTTAGTAAAGCTCCCTGCTTTTGAAGTGGACCCAAAACACCGCTGGGAGAGGGGGAAAAAAAAAGAAAGGAAAAAAAAGAAAGAAAGAAAACACAGAATAAATCAAGGTGGAGTTAACTTCTCAGCTGGGGATTTCTGCCCATTCACAGATGACAGCAGCAGCTACGAGCAGCAATGTTGGAGAAGACTCGGTTGTGTTTGCGCCTCTAAATCCACATCAGCTCTAAGCACATCCCGTGGCTGTGACCTGAGGAAAGCATTAACAGAGGGCAGGATTTTGTGCTCTTGGGGGCACTTAATATCATATTGTGGTCCTTAATATCATATGCCTGATGATTCCCATATGCAAGATACTGTCACTAGATCTAAGCAAAATTATTCACCCAAAAGCGTTCTCTTCAGTTAGAAGATACAAATATGAAAACCGGAAAACAACTAGCAAATCCATTTCCGCTTTACTACCTCACTTGCACTTAAAAAACACATTGTAATAGTAAAAAATAAAAAATTGAGAACATTGAAGCATTTTAAACAAAACTTTTCAAATTTGGAAGTTATTTTCTTTGATACTTTCTTCTATTTTTAAATTCGAGAAAAAAATAAACCAAGTGACCAAAAACAAAAGAAACACACACACACAAAAAACCCCAAAAATCGACTCTGAGCTATTTATCTACATCTAATATTGCCAGAAACAGCAAACTCAGCTCTGCACACAGGTCTAGTCATCATCACACTATATAAAGATCAGTGGACACAAAGTACTCTAGAACTAATAATTAAGTTTTCTCCTTTTTTAGCAAGAAGACTTCTTTCTGCTTATAATCAACAAATATATAATATTTTCCATTATTTTCCAAGGCACAGCATGTCTAGCAGTGAGACATTGTCTATCAAACATATGTCAAAATCCCAGTGAAATAAGTGGGAGATTTTTTAAAACATGAAATAAGAAGGATATAAATCCTTAGAATAATTCAAAATTCTATACAAAGGGTAAATTCAAAGGAAAGTTTCCTGACTTTGGTATCCAGTCCTAGAACCTGGATTCACAAGGGCAGGTTAGAAAAAACATAACAATGATCACCTTCATTCCACAAAGATCATCCTTATAAAAATATATACTCATTAAAGGTTTTGCAAACGAGATTTGCAAAAGCACAAGTTTAAACAAATAGTAATATCAAACTGAGGCACAAGTAAGTCATCTGAATTTTGCATGCTTGCTTTTTCTGCAGGATACAATGGAGAAATAAACAGATTTCTTCTTAAGTCATAGCCTTTAACTATTCTATCATATACAGAAAACAGAAACAAAAGCCTGGACAAGAGGCAGAAGCCATGAGGAAAAATTAGTAAAGATTTAGGAAAAGGAAAAATCAATCCAGAAGGATGCACAAACCCAATTAAGAAAATCAAAAACAAAACAAAAAACATTGCATGCTTTATATGTACATATTTATATATTTTTGTGTGTGTATATAAATAGGCATGTTAACGGGTGGCTGGTTCTTCTAAGATTAAAGAAAATAACCTACGGTTAAATCTCCCTTTGAGTTCCTCTGCTACAAGCTACAAAACTGGAAACCTGTTTGCCATGGCTGCAAGCAAAGAACTGATAAAAGAATATTTTTGCAGTTAAATTCTCTCTTTTTCCACCAGTTCCTGAAGTCATGAGACAAATTCACTTGCCAGAAACTGATTGAGTACAGGGGATTTTTCCAAGTCTCTTTTCTGACCCAGATTTGTGTCTTTGTGCTTTTTGAACAGATGGATAAGATGATCATTCTTTAAAGATCCCAACTTAAATGAAAATGTGTTTAGTGGTTCCAGTGCAGGGAAATACAGTAAGCCATTAAACCATGACAAATTTGACACACGGAACAACTTCAGGGAAAAGAGGCCAAAGATGGAATCTCTCCCTTACCAGCACGGAAACTGAGTATGAGTGATTAAAAAAGCAGTATAGGAGAAATAAGAAAATACCCCTAGTTCTCCTCCTGGCTTAGACCACATCCTACTGCAGCAGCAGCACAAAATGCTCCCACCAGCCACCCCCACCCAAATGTTGCCTCCTTGTATTAACAAACCAAGGGCTAAGAGGGTGAAGATCCGTATTTAAAATATATATATAGATAGATATTCTGTGGAAAAGGTAATGGGATACATTTCTACTTACTGCTTACCTAGAAATCACAAATGAACATGGCCAGGCTCCAGTAACGGAGAGAGAAAAAAAAAGAGACAACAAAACCCAACTGAATTGTGATTTATAGTAAATCTCTGACATTTTTATGGTCCTCAAACCAATAATGCAAGAAGAAACAGCAGACAGTGAGCTCCTGGCACTGGCATTGCCTTCAAGGTCAGTGGAGCACAGCAAGCCCTTGGTTCCTGATGAAGCGGCCTCTCCCGCACCCAGCTGCCGCGGTGCGCAGCAGAGGAGCGCGGCCGCGCGCAGGTGTTGGCGAGCGCGGCCCGGCTCCCCGCTGCAGCCCATGGAATAATTACTTTGTTTAAACTTTTCAATCAACAGAATTTCTCCTTCCCTTGAGTACGGAATTGCCTTATTTAGTATCAAGGCAAAGCAAGCCCGCTCGCAGCCGCCCAGGAGTCTTTTATTCTTGAATCAAAAAATAGCGGCTCAGTTACTGTTGTTCTCTGAGCTCATAGGTAAGGGTAACGCGATTGTGTCTGTGAGTGCTATACTGAATCTAATCACACTATTTATTTGCTCTGAATTATCCTGTATTCATTTTTTTTCTGTACTCTTAGGCATCGATAAAGTGGTTCTTACTATTACAGTAAATTAAATGCACTTTAAAAGATTATCTTTTACATTTGTCATAACAAGAATTTACATCGATGTTTTTACATCTCTCTCTTTAAGTGGATATAAAGAACTCATATACATTTTCTAATTTATTGTGTAGTATTACACAATTACATGAAGAGGAGTTTCTTAACTAATCACAACTCATTAAAATCCCAAGTTATTCACAGTAACCCCCAGTAAAAGACCTCTTGTACCAGGAGCAGGAAAACACTCCCAAGACTTGTAGTGGAGAAGCACGACTTGGTTTTCACTGTGTCTCCTCGAAGAGACGAGGTATTTTTTCAAAAGGCTAAAAACTGCATGGGAAATAGCGCAACCTGGAGAGGAGGGAAGCGGCAAAGCAAAAAAGGGCGATGGGAGCGATGGCTTTGCCCTCGCCGGGCGGGGAAGCGCTGTGAGACGCGGGCTCAGAACGGGCACCGCGCTCGTGGCTCGTCCCGCCCGCGCCGTGGCGAGGGCTCCCGCCAGAGGAGCACGGGGGCTCCCACGGCCCAGTGACTATCACATAATTATTGCGCTTCCTGACGCGGGCAGGCTCCCAACATAATATATAAACTGCACAAGAGCCTTCTTCATACGGATCTACATAAAGAGTCATTTAAATTTAGTTGTTAAATACTGCATTCAGCCTGCCAGTTAGTTCCCTTTTTTTTTTTTTTTTTTTTTGCTTCAGATATGTGGCGTTTTCCACATGTTTAGCACCGAGGCAGACATTTGTTTGGACTATATGCCTCTGTGTACTTTTTTAATGCAATAAAATTGACAGATGACTTCTTTTTGCAACAGGTTTGGTGGAAGAAAATGTTTTTTTTCTTGATGGCTGTTTAGACAGCAGTCTTAAAAAATGACTAGTCACTAAAATTCCTCATGCTCATTTCATATTGTGTTGATTCATATTAAATTCATGACAACAAAAAAGCAACTTGAGGCACTTTTGGAAATGACCACTCTTTAGTGCTTCTCTCCTCCAGGCTCGATAGGCCCAGAGTCCATAAAGCTGCCTGCTGTCTTGTGTCATGAAAAGAAACAGCTTTGCCTGGGAATGCCATTACTGTGTAATGAGGCATGCAGCAAAATATACCTTCAGCAGCCACTTGATGAAGGCTTGCTGACACACCAGACCAGACAGAAATGTTTTTTTGTGTGTTCTTCCTTATTTTGTCCATCAATCACATCATTAGTCAAAGCAGACAGCCTTGTCAGCTGGGCACAGATGCAGACTGGCAGGCGATCAGTGGACAGGTGTTAGAGCTCTCCCAAAACAAGATCTTGAAATGAGAAAAGGAGTGAAGACCTTGTTCCAAGGGCTGGAATGTCAATATATTAAAAAAAAAAAAAAAAAAGAAAAAAGAGGGAGAGAAAGAAAGAAAAAAAAAAAAAAAAAAAAAGAAAGAGAAAAAAAAAGAAAAAAAAAAGAAAGAAAAAAGAAAAAAAAATACAGACACGCGAGGGGAAAAGTTCAAAGGGGGTGCTCAGAGCAACTGCACTGATACTCTGAGAAAACTTAAAAGAAGCTGCCACTTTGCATTACATTTCCATTTCTGCCCATATTAGCTGGTGTCTGTGGATAGCAGCGATGTCCAGAATTTGCTGTTTTGAATAGAGGCAGAAGACACTATGTAAACAATATTGTGCTTCAGTTTCATTAGGAAAATCCTCCGCAGCACATGGATTTATTTGTCCGAGGCTTCTGTCATTAAGTGGAGACACTAATACCCACACTGAGCATCTATGCTTCCAGCTTGACGTGCAAAATGGCACAGGGCTACACTAGGGACCTCATTTTCATTAGAGGAACCAAAACCACAACCTCGTCACAGTGCACCCAGGCGCCCGGCGCGCGCCAGCCAGGCAGAGGCGACCCTGGCTGCCACCGCGCGCGGGGCTCTGCAGCGCACACGCTTGCCCTGCCATGCTGCCTCCCTCCGAGGAAGCTCTGGAGCCCTCCTGGCTTTGGGGCTTCGCAGCAGGCGCAACATCCTTGCTGCCAGCTCCCAAGGCAGCCCGCGTGGTGCTGCAAGCTGGAGCGAGCCCTCTCTCGCAACATGTTTGTGCAAGTGCTTAAAAGCAAAGGGTGTTTCATTTCCTTCCCATCCTCTCAAGCTGGGGCTTTGTCTGCAGTCACACTCTGAATTCTACAAAGTTTTAATAACGAGCCTGGGTAATACTGCTTCCGAACAGCCTTTGCGTGCATCGTGTGTGCTTTCCGAAGACTCTTTTAAATAGTTCTCTCACTCCTCGTCACCCACCACATGATAAATCTCCCGCGGGATCTCCTGGCTCTGAGTTGTGCCATTCTCCAAAGCCTGGACTAAATGGTGCTCTTGCAAGGTCCAAAACTAAATTCTACAAATATAATTTTGTATATAATGCATTTCACTCAATCTTGCTATGATTGATTTCTCCAAGATGCATATAAAGAATTTTCATTAATCCCAGCTGAACCCAGCCTCATAGGAGCAAGTAGAAAATCCCCTGCAAAAAAATGAGGGGGAGAGAAAGACACTTTGGAAATAAAACTATCAAGCAATAAGAGAAGCATAGTGACCATAGAGAAAGGGCAAAGATAACTAGGAAAAAGAGTAGGAATTTGACAGTCTAGGATAGGATCACCTCCAGTTGTAGTTGGGTTTAATCCTGTTTTGGAAGGAAAAACAAGCCCTTGGAATGCAGTGATTTGAACAAAAAATAAAATAAATAAAAATCAATTGGTGCCAAATTCCCAAAAAAGCAGGATTAACCAAAAAATGAACCAACTTCTGACAGAAAGGGAGTTTGCCAAAACCATACCACTTTTCAATTAAAATTAATACAACCAGTAAATTAGAAAAAGTCTCCTGTAGAAACAGAGGTAAAATGGTCTTGGGGAAGGGACAACAAGACAGTTGAAAAGACGACCTGTGTGATCCACTAGTTGGAGAACTGCAGTGATAATTAAGGTGTGGGGGCAGCAGCTTTTGCTCCTACTCCCACCTCTCGCCTGTTGCAGCTTTCTATCTCTCCTCAGTCCTCACTGTCCCATTTTTCACTTGGCCTCTTCGCTCCTGTTCACACACCTTTGCTTATTTCAACCTCCACTAATCCTTTATTCCTTCTTCTTATCTTTAGCCATCCCCATCCTGCTTCTACTCATTTCTTGCCATTAGCACTTACAAAATTTGTTTCAATTAAAGTACAAAGAACAAAAATACATATCTCACTTTTAAACATGCAGACCTAATAAAAATGATGTGCAGGACATACCTTCTCTACCTCTTCCCAATGACTGCAGGTGCCCACACACTGCTTGTGCAATGGCTTGTTCGGAGTCCTCCTGCTCCATAGGTGTTTGGGAGTCCTTGAGGCTCTACTGCTCAATCATAACTTGTTCTTCATGGGTGAGGCTGGGAGGGAATCAAATGCACAATTTCACATCTGCTCTCCCTGTGCCCATCCACATCTTCTCTTTCCTTTCTGTGCCTCCTGGAATGTAGTGGGCTTCCTTACCCTCACAGCTGCTCCTGGGGACAGGACGATCAAAGTCCTGAGGCAGTCTGCATTCTGCCACTGAGAAGATTTGCTTAACAAATTGCATTGGAAATTTAGTTTTTAATGAAAAACTGAGATGCGGGGTCTGCTGTTGGACCTTCTGCAAAGGCAGCACTGGGGTAGGCACGGTTTTGTATTGGTACTAGGCTCTTGGGAGTGAATAGGAGCTCAGCAAATTGAATTAGTTGACTTCTCCTGTTATAAGTCAAAGCATGACAACATGTACAGGTCCAAATTTTACACAATGGAATTACTCTGAAGGAGATGATTCCTGAAATATCAAGGTAACATGGATTTTAACTTGTGTCATCACTGTCTTTGGTCACTTCATTTGGAAATTATTTTGAAAAAATAAAGGAGGAAAGAAAGAAAGAAAGGAGAGAGAAGGGTCCATTCCACTTCAATAAATAATAGGCTGGGGGAAGAGGAGGAGGGAGAAAGAAAGGAAGAGAAATTAGGATCACTGAAAGGTCAGGTGCCTTTATACAGCACAAGGGAAAAGGAACAGACTCTCAGATCTTTCCAAGAGCTGACCTTTCTAAAGATGTGCTCAGCATGAAGGGGCTATACCTGATACGGAGCCACACTTCTACCTTTAAATAAGAATTAAAGCCAGATCGGTCTCCAGAGATACTATTAATCTACCAGCCTTTAGAGGTCACTGTTGTGCCAAACAGTCATAGGCAGGAGGCATTTGTCTGGGGAAAGAAAATAGCGCTGCTCAAAGGAAGGAGCCAAAGTCTCCACCAAACTTCTAAGTTTTACAAATAAACTCTGCTAAACTTCTCCCCCTTTCCTGGAGGATGGGGCAGGAGAGAGGGTACAGTCATTAATAAATTAGTTTTATGACTGAGCTGTAAACTATGTGCACATTGACTTCAAACTACATGGACAACCCATAAAAATGAAGACAGCAGAAAAAGCCAATACAGCCCATATCTATTGCTGTAGAAATGGCTAAACTCACAGGAAAGAACCTCAGTTCTCCCAAAAATGGTAGGAAAAATATTATGATCTGATACAGGGGTTTTATTCACAGTTTCTTTTGTGATCTTGAGCAAATCGTGTAATTTCTACTCCACCTTCCTCTCCCAGTTGTGGAACAGAGCAATTTGGGGCTAGTGCATAACTGAACGGATATTAATGGCATGGATGCTCCTACGGGATGGCCATGGGAATCATACAAGGACTTGGAGAGAATCCTTACACAGTTGGTGAACTGCTGAGGTGACAAGATGTGCTTGGCATTTCCTGGCTGACCCGATCTTGTCACCTCTCCAAAACTTTAGGACTAGTCCAGGCTCACTGGGACAAGGCTCCCGGTGAAGCTATTCTGCAAATAGAAGGTGAGAGGAAAAACAGGGTTCACTGGCACAGTGTGTCCCTCCTGCTGTATTTGTGCTCCAGTGGCAGCATGCAAAAATCATATGACATATCCCCTCGCTCTGCAGTCTGGATCCTGTCTCCGCAGCATTGTCATCGATCTTTTGTTCTACATTAGACTCTTAGGCAGCCCNTGGTGAAGCTATTCTGCAAATAGGAAGGTGAGAGGAAAAACAGGGTCCACTGGCACAGTGTGTCCCTCCTGCTGCATTTGTGCTCCAGTGGCAGCATGCAAAAATCATATGACATATCCCCTCGCTCTGCAGTCTGGATCCTGTCTCTGCAGCATTGTCATCGATCTTTTGTTCTACATTAGGCTCTTAGGCAGCCCATTGGGGCCAATTTGTCAATAATTTCAAAGGTTATTCAAACGTTCAGGCTTTATTGTGATTCTTAATGGATCATCTCCATAGAGCAATTTAGAAGTGTGGAAGAAGGAAGGTTACGTGGCAGCACCAGGCTGGTGACAGTGCTGCTGTAACATCGCATGCTACCACCATCAGACCATAAATACCAGTGCTATCGTGCTAGATCCATGCACATTAGATATATCAATACTTCTGAGCAAGTCACCAATAGATATTATGATTCAGGAAGAAGGAGAACATGAAATTAATAACAAATAATAATACAAGCAAAAAGGTGCTGCTGCCAGCGCCATACTGGAATTCAATAGCACGGGGTTGCATAGTCTTATTAGCTGGAAGACAGATCTTGTTGCTCTTAGATCTGCCTGTTATATTGAAAATAACGAGATTCAGGAAAAACTTGCCTTCAGACCCATCATTTAGCAAGAATTTAGCAATGCCTTTCTTGAAATACGAAACAAATACTCAGAATAAACTGTGCACTCAGGTGAGAGTCTTTCTCCTCAAACCGTTTTTCTGTTTTTTTTTTTTTTTTTTTTTTTTAAGCAGAGACAAAAACCTACCTGCCACCAGCAAATTAAAAATGCTAGAGATTTTTGACCTAATTATATCAACTCAGCTTTCTGAAGCCAGAAATAACTGAAGTTAACGCAATTTAGTCAACATAAATAAAAGGTGTTTTGGGCCCTACTGGGACCCAAGATATCAAATCAAAAGCAGTTGGTGTAACGACAAAATGCACCCAGTTGGGAGGGGAAGAGGAACGTGCAACCTGTCATGTCCAGGGAGCAGGTCATGTCCTAATCCACAAAGTCACAGCCCCTTCAAAATGGGAGATTCGCCATAGCTCATGGCCACACTACAGGTAACTCACACTGAATTTAGCAGGCCCATTGTTTTAACTCAGGTGTCAGCATCTTTTTAAGTACTCTTAAGCTAGCATATTTAATCATGTGAGAGCTGCCAGACATAACAGTCACGTTGGGAGAAACTGCAGATTTTATCTAAACCGTACAATTACCTTTTGAAAATATTTTTAAAGTCTAGTCTATATCTGCAGAGAACAGCGAACACATGCCTGTCAGCCAGACAGGCTGCATATCAAAGTCATCACAAAATATCTAGTAGATGTCAATCAAATAAGTATTTAAAAATAAGAATATCTCTGATAGAACAAGTAAAAAGACTTATAATTAGCACATAGAAATGTTATTCTTATTACATCTATTGCATTTTATTAAATCACGTGATTTCATAAGTCTAAATATCAGCTGCACAACAGAACCTGGCAAATGTCCAAATAGACTAACACAATAATTTTCATCTTAGACGTGGCACTTTCCCATTGCCAGAAGAGTTGTAGTAGGAGAGAGCAGTAAGACATCACATACTACAGGCACCCTCCTGAAAAGGATTCAACTTTGTACATGTTATTGCATGTATCCCTTAAGCAGGAATGCCTTAATTTTTTTATGGCCTTAAGTATTGACTACTTGTGTGAGTAAAGATGTGAGGAAATGAGGAACTATTATAATTAAAGTTATAGATTAAACATAGGATAGTACAAAACTTCTGTTAAGTACTACTGTGCAATGCTCTTGTTTTTTATACCTTTGCCTTAGTGATGCTGAAGAAGGAAAATTCTCATCATCTGTGAAAGGAATTATCTTGTCCTAAGGCATGATAGAAATCTCAATTGTCAAACATATTCATGAACCAAATTGTTTAAAAAAAAATAATAAGGTAAGCATGCTCAAATCAAATAAACTATACATTTAGAAGCACTTTATTTCAACCAGTTATGCTATAATTATCTTAAGTTTCTGATCTTTTAATCTAAGCTACAGACTTTATCATTCAACCAAATTTCAGAAGTTTTCCCCAATATTTCCAAGACAAATAAATTCAAATTAACTTTTATCTATAAGCAAGCTGTCTTTGATGAATCAGCATTTTCTGATGAAAAAAGCTTTTCATCAGCAAACACCAAACCAGCTCTACAATTTAATTGCTACTTCACAACATGAGGAAATTTGTGATAGATCTTTCTTTTGTCATTAGAGCAAATCAGTGAGATTCAACTTGATTTGAAATGCATGCTGCAAAAGTACAAATAACAACATTTATAGAAACTGACTTTTACATCTCAAAGGTTTTCTTAATATTACTTTTCTCCTTCCAAGCAGAAGCAGAAAGATGAAAACAATCCTAAAAATGCAATAAAACCAAACTATTCTTTAATTACTTTCCTTAGCAGGAGCCACAAACCAGGGACAGCTGTCTGAATTTTCATGCCTTTTCCCCTGGAACATGCAACTTCCAAAAGTGATTTCTGGATTGAATAGTCAATAATGGATTGTTCTTGGAAGAAATCTCCTGGAAGAAAAGCTTTGTGATGACTCCAACTACTGCCATGCCTTTACCACAGACTCCAAAGCAAGTTCTCCAACCGTAGGAGAGGATTTCATGATCTCCCTGTTACAGAAGTCCTGAATGTTTATTAAAATATCCTATGCCAGCTACTTGCCCACTGACATCAATACTCCTTTTTATCTTGCTTTGCCTTTTCAGCCTACAGAAACAATTTAATTGGGGTAGTTGTATTTGGACTGTTAAAGGCTTTAAAAACACCAGGACAGCAAAGTGAGATCTACTACAGTTGAAGGCAATAGCTTGGGTTGCAGCAGAATTACCCCCGTTCCTAGAAGCACCGTCACGCAGTTACAGTGTACCTTATCAAAAGGCTAGAACATCCAGTCTGAAAGATGTGCTGCCTATAAATCTCCACACATCATCTATTATTAGGAAAACTTCTTAAAATTCATACTTGATAAAGTAATAAACTTCCTTGATGTATAAGACCCCACATACCAACTGCTGAAATACAATGAGAGTTGTTAACAGAATAAACCTGTTGAATAAATCAGCTATGTAAAAATTTATCTCAATGTTATACATAATGAAACCCTTCTTAAACAAAAACCTGATAAAACAATAAACCTGTTCAAAGATTAAATTTGCTGCACTCCAGGGCTATACTTCTCTGCTGTATTTGGAGCTGCCAGACAACTTGCAACCTGTTTAATCTCAGCAGTCCTGTTTTTACACCATTTCTTGCGATTCTGTTTCAATCACTCCTGCACTTATAAAATCTAGGGAACATCCTTTAGCCAGAGTGCAATTCACTATAACATGAGCACAAATGAAAGTTTAGCAGACAAACTTATTTTCATGTTGCCATGTTTTTGATGAGTAAGAGTCACTCATTAGCTCATCATAAAGGCAAAGAGAGAAGAGTTGGAAAGAGATCCACGATCTTGAAACCCTGGAGAGTGCCTAGAGCAAATGTACATCCCACTCCGGAGTGCTGAGGGAGTATCTATACAATCTGTCCCTAGTAATGACATCCCAGAGGAGTACACCAGTGCCAGGAGGGTTTTTGCATTTGGAAGAGGCAACCACCACTCTGCAGCATTTACTATTAAGATTAACTCTTACTCATGAGATTCATGGTCTATTTGCTTGAACAAAGGCTTATGGCTTTGGCCCCAAACTCTGCAGAACAATACCATAGACAGGCTAGAAGCTTTGCTAAAAGAAATTTCAGAACACCCATGATTATATCAAGCATCTGGAGTGTTCTTTAATGGTGAGTAATGATATTTCTTTTGTCAGGCAGCTGGCACCTTCTGCCTCCCAACACCCTCTCCTATCACTCTTGCTCTGAAGGCCTTTGCTCCCCCCCAGCTCCCCTTTTGCTGCTCTCCAAGGCTCCCAACCACAGCACTCGTTGAGACATATGAGCTAGGCACCGTGATCCAGGGATGTCATCACCTGGAAGAGCTTGTTCTGCATTAAAACAATCCCTTTCCATTAGACAGCTTTTGCAGAAAAAGAGTTAGAACAGGAATTAACAACCCTCTGGTTATTTGATTTGCTTGCCCAGCAAAACACAGAAATGCTGAATGCTACCGAATATGTCTCTTAGTTGGGCCAGTCTTTCAAGGCTGGTCCTCACAGAGGCTTCCTTGGGCTGTGTCTCTGTTGCACATCTGCCTGAGCCCATCACCACGCAAACACATCCAGACTCACCGCCTCCCACCCCATCCAGCTGGGCCAGCTCAAGTATCTGAAGCAGAGACCCGCTGTCCTGAGAAGGTCAGGCCAGTGCCTGGCTGAGCCCTGTGTCTTTCCTCTCCCACTGAACACCTGCAGCATCCTACAGCCTCATGCACCAGGAGGGCAAGACCCACCTGGGTCATCCAGGTACCCTCTGCCAGGTGACCATAAAGATATCTCACTGCATGGACAAAATCATCCTGCAGGACCTCATGACCTCTAAGTCCAGGTTTGAAAGAGCTTTTTGGGTGTATTCCAGTTATAGGTGCTGTGAAGCTGGAAGCTTAAAGTAAAAATTCACCATTGTTGCATACTTTCTACCACCATTTTCTAATATTTTTGATAAATAGTAATTGTTATGATAAATAACTATAAATAATAAATAATTAAATGTATCTGCAACCACGTCTAGCATATGTGTTATTTTTATGCCCATTATAAATGCATGGAGCCAAAATATGTGCTTACATTGGTGAGTTAGCCTAGCAGCACCTAAAACCAATCACTTTCTTCCGGGTCCCCTCTCCCAGGCTCACACGGGGTCTCACTGCAGCTCCGCAGCCACCACATCCTTGCTGCAGGGCCCGAGATGCTGGACAGGCCAGCATCCCAACAGGGCCGTACTTATCCCACCTGCTGGACACATGCGACAGCCCCTCGGGAGCTGCAGGACGTTTGCTCCTGCCTTTGCTGCACTGACGGCAGCTGAGGGTGAAACCCGCAACATCTGGGCGCAGAACTCAGAGCGGAGGTGCAGGTAGAGAAGAGCTGCTCAAAAACTGGCACAAAGTGCTGCCAGTAATGCTCAGGATTCATCATTTTATTTTGGCAGGGATTTGTTTCACCATAGGAAAGCACTTCCAGAGTCATCTTCTGCTGAAAAATACGAGATACTTCCAGAAACTGCGGTGAGCAGGCCAATTAATCCTGGCTCAGCTCCTTACAAGGGGCTGCAAGGAAAGGCCTGGTTTCTAGAGACAAGGTCACTCCCCGGGAGCGGTCGGGCTGGCAGGGAGCGCTGCAGGGCTGCAGAGGCGTTTGCTGCTGCCCTCGCTCAAGCTGCGAGGCAGCCTGGCTTGGGGAGCTGCTCGCGGGGCTGCAAGCACCAAGCTCCCTAAGGCCCGTGGAGCTCAGCGCCTCCAGCCTCCCTCCCCTGCAGAGCTTGGATGCAAGACCCAGCAGGTCCCTCAAGTGCTGCTGGATAAGGACACTTTTTACTACTTCTTTTTCTCTTAATGCACTGAGCAGCCCAACTGTTCTTTCCAAAGAGCACAGAAAACACCTCGGAAAAGGTTGTGTCACCATCATCAGTCCTGTCTCACCATGGAGAGGAGCAGGTTGGACACCCTGGGCACGGCAGGTTGGCGCTGAAAGCCATCACATCACAGCCATGTGTCCATGTGTGCAACAGCCAAGATCAAGCTGCAAAATGCTAAAACCTGCAACTTCTAGAGACGAAGAAATTAGTGTTCATTGACACTTGACTAAATATACAACTTGAAAGACATGGAAAGGAGGGAAAAACAGGCTGCAACGCGGTGCTACGGCTGATGTGATGTATATTACACATTTTGGTCTCTAACAATCCTCTTAGCGTTAATGAGAAATAAATGTTACAATGTAACATTAAAATTATCAGGAGCAATTAACAATAATAGTATCCGCGAGTCTCCATAGCAATTAGCCCATGAATCAGGCGGCAGCACCGTGGCGCAGGATGCCTCCCCGCGCCCTCCTCGTCCTCCCCTCCGCCGCGCTGCCCGGCCGGCGGCCGAGCCCCGGGCCGCCGCGTCCGCCGCCTTCTCCCCCTTCCCAAACGGCACCCGGACGCGGGTGAGGAGCGGTGATCTGTAATCCAGCAGCCATTTTTCTGAACATAAGCAGCTTGCATTTAAAACTCTCTTGCTCATCCGTCTTCATTTGAAGACTGGGTTAAAAAATAAAATTAATGATTGCTATCAGAGAGAAGATGAGCAGCATCACCAGTGAAAAGTAGCACTGCCACATTTTACCAAGGCTAGCATTTTTCACTGGCTGGAAATGGCTGGATATACTTGTAAACATTATTAAAAATAATAACTTAATGTTTCCTTCCTGTGACTAGCTAGCATTAGCAAGGTATTTTCAATTAGCATTTCCTCCAAGCAATGTAGGTCTTTTACTTCATTTTATTTAAAAAGGGATTTGTTTTCTAATTTTTTTACTTCTGCTGTTGTCAATAATAGCATTCAGGGGAATGGCTGCAGCTTTTTCCTCCCATCACTTACGGTTTGCAAGCCACTGAAAGGGAATGTATGCGTTTGATTTTATTTGCTTTAGCATAGCTGTCCAATGAAAGGAAAAGACATAAGTATGCATTTCAATCTACTGTATATTATGTGAGGCTTTAAAATACAAGTAAATAGCATCATATGCTTAAATCAAGTCATTTTGTTTTTAGGGAAAATAAACAAATAATAAAATAATATAGATGTCTTTGCACTTCTTTTTAAAAAATATGCATTATGAATAAAAACACCCTAAAATCTTCCAGTGAGCTTTTAACATTCCTATATAGATGAGATTGTTGCCTCTCCAGTTCTAACAAGTCTCTCCTTGATGGACTAATTTTACTTCATTAAAGAAAACTATACATATATGCTTTTGAATGCTAAATAGGCAAATATTATTGCAAATGCAAAGTTGTATCATGGGTTTGGCAGCCTCAAGGTAATAATTTTCTTCAAGTTCAACACAAAGTTGTTGCATATTTCAATTGATTGCATTGGGCAATTCTCTATTCATTTAATCAGATTAACATATAACTTGCATATTCAACATCATTTTACGTGCTTTAATCGCATACTGTGTAAGAGGTTCCAGTGCAATACAACAAGCTGCAAAAAGCCCTGAATTCATTGGTAGGCTTTTAAGTAACACATACGTACGTTACACACACAGATTCGACTAGCATAACCAATTATCTGCTTGTACTGATAGAAAACAACTTTTAAATAGAAAAACACATCAATTCATCATTTGGAAGTAAAGATGCATGCTACGCTTATAATACATTCATCAATTCCAGAAAAAAAATTGTTTGTTTCTTTTATTCATACATCTGCTAATTAAAAATTTACCTTTTAAGTACTGCGTGGAACCTTCGATGTCCTTAAATATTTCATACATTTTGACTAGTAAAACTCAGTGACCCATACGGTAGGTTACAACTGCTTTTAGATAGGTCCCAGTTCGAAAAGCCTCTAAGTGCTGACATTTCATTGACTAGTCACAATTTCTAACATGCTGGTAACAAAAATAGTCCTGGCATAAAGTCAGCTTATCTGTCCATCATTCAAAATTGCTTTCATCAAAGCATTATTCATTCCTCCATCGTATACGTCCAAAAGTAGCACCAAAGTCTTTTATATACCTACAACAAGCATGAGAAATCAAAGCGTGTTTAACCGTGATTAAACATATTTCATACAATAGCAATCTCTTCCCAGGAAACAAAAGCTTGGTATGTCACTATAATTAGACAAATGTTGTTAGTCACAAAATGAATGTCTAAACACAAGCTAAAATTAACTCAGTGCAACATCCTAAATCCATAGTTATTCCATGAAAATGGAATTATTGGCATATTAAACTTTCACATTTACTACATACAACAAATATCAGCCTTCTTCCTGCAATCCCAGGAGGAACATCTTGTTGCAGCGGCACGAGAGATAGGTGGCAACTGAGATCAGTTTAAAGTGCATACGTAGATAAAGTCCTAAGCCTGTTGGTTCCTTTACTTGTATATGCAGATTGCACATTATACGGAGCCAATACAGTGACGTCCTAATCTGAAACGGGGCATAATGAAAAAGCACAATAAAGCGAGAAGTGCATTGGCACATGTGAGGCTCAGTTTGTAAATGTACCACTTAGTTGTCACATCAGAATACAATTTGGGAGTGGCATTAAGGTTGTTTAGCAGCTGATCAGCAAGACTGTTCCTGAGTTTTGCAGTGGCTGTATTACCCTATACACAGTGAGCTGCAATCACCCGGGAGCCAGGGAGATCCTCACAGTACAAAGATCTACTCTCTCTGGAACTAGCCCTGACCACAGATATACTTCTGCAGTTGTAACAGCAAACAAACATTTTTTTTTTATTTTGAAATATGGATAAAATATACGCGTGTGTATATGTACGCATTTGTTTCCACACTTGCCATGGAGAGAGGAAACCATTTTATGGCAAGTATCCAACCCCTCACATTATTTCTCTGGCAAATGCTAAAATGTCTGTCAACATCATGTAAACAGGCTGGCAGGGAATTTTGAAGAAAGAAAATGAAAGCTGCCATTTATTCTGTGCATGACACCATTTAAACATTTTTCAAAACATTAAATGTTGAATTGCCATTTAAAATTTTGAATCATTCATCAACATGACATAAGGTGGCATGCATGTCCTTATAAATTCAAACAGATCAATCCCAGAATGACCTACTAAAAAGCAATCAAGAACCTCAAAGCATGTAAAGGTGCTATAAACCATGGCAGATAGCGTGGCAGTAAGATGGTGCTAGGCAACACATCTGGTCTTGCTCCTCCAAACAGGGACAGTCAACACCGTTCAGTTGTGCAAAGGTTGAGCAGATACAGTTAAAAAAAGGATGGTATTTTCTCAGGTTGGCTGATGGAGCAGCCTTTTTGCTCCTGGGACCCCCTGGCACTGCCACCTCCGAGAGGGGATATTGGAAATGCTGTGGGCACTTGGCCATGAGGTATCCAATGGCCCTCAAGTCACGGGCTGTTTTCACCCCAACACTCACAACTCGAAGTTTTAGCAAAAAACTTTGTCAAGAAATCATATCAGTTAAAAATTCCTTCGAATACATCCTGCTGATCCTAGTGATTTGCTGGGCACCTCACTGTTTGTTGTGTGACAAGTTGGACTTTGGACAAGGTCAGCTCCTGAATCTTGATTATGTTTTTTTCCCCTTGAGCCAGAAGACATTGATTTGTACATCTAGTTTACCTTGTTTTCTTAGCCATTTGTGACACAGTACAACAGTTCCCATCGAAAAAAGTGTCATGTAAATAAATTACAACTTAGGACGTATACATTAAATAATTTTATAAATGAACTTTAAAAATGAAGGAATAAAAAATGCCAGTCCCAGCTTCTATGGCTGCAGTGATTATTCTGATCATGTTGTCATGTGTAATGAAGCACAGTCCTGTCATTAATCAAAAGAACCAATCAGATAACTAATTTAGGCAATATTCTTTACCACAGGACATGTCGGTCAGTAAAAATGCATTAAAATAGCAAAAGATCAATAGCAGACACTAGGGATTGTGTTTACAAACCAATCCTAAACTTTAGGGTATTATATTCTCAGTCATACTGGGTACTGGCTTTCTTTAAAGATTAAAAAAATAACATGTAGCATAAATGCTGAGATTTTATTTTCAGTTAATAATGTGCATCTGAAGCTGTCTGTTACAAATGCATGAATTGCTGTGTTATTTAATGATTCCCACAAAAGTGTGTTTAGCCACCTTCTAAATACACTCTAACTAGACTGGAGTGACACTGCACAGGAAATAGTTGGCAGGATCAGGATTTACTGACGTGTGCCTTCAATACCTTATGTGGGAGCCCACATCAAACACTATACCTGGCAAGCACTATTTATGTTCTGCCTTGGGCAGCCATGTGTTTTACATAGTCAATACCTTTATTTAAATGCAGATTGAAGGAACTTTGTTGCTGGCAGTGGCATACTTCTAACCTGCATCCTCTTTTTCCCTGTTTGAGAGAGAATTTTGCAAATCATTCTGATAATAAAGTGCATCTCAAATGTGAAATATCTCCACTGGATTTAATCCTTTCAAGATGTTAAAAAAAATAAAAATAAAAACTGTGCCCTTGATTCTAGCCTAAATAAAACGTGCTGCCTGGCTGCCCATGTAGCATCATTCCTGCAGGACGCTGTCAGGACACTGGCTTCTCTCGAGTTTGAGAGAAGCCACTCCAAACTGCTAGTCTAGAGAGCCACTTAGACATTAGTATAAAGCATCAAAACACGGTGGAGTTGTAAGCTCAATAACTAGTGTCAGCACTTAACCAAAGCCATAATGAGCCACATTTTTTAAGTTCTGCATGGAAGGGGCATGAAACAAGGGGGCACTCAGATGCCTACACCAACGCCTTCAAGCCTAGGCAGGACAGAACAGGAAGACGCAAAATATCTATGTCATCTGTTTGGGAACGTGTATCTTGTTTTCAGGAATAAAAAAAAAAAAAAAAAAAAAGGGGGTTTCCCTTCCTTCTGTAAGTAAAGTGGAGCCAGAAACATCACCACAAAGTGAAAAGGCCTTTGTCATCTTCAGCTAAAGTGCTATGGTTTGGGCAGCGCTGCAGCAGCGCGGGCTGCAGCTCTGGCCTCTCGAGCTGATGGTTGTACCTGCACCTTTCATCTCATTGCACTCCTCGGACTATTCTTATCCAAAACAACTGAATTCCTGTTTGGACTATTTCTACTTCTGAGCTCCTCAATGTTCTAAGCATTGCGTTTATTTTTGTGAAGGAAAAATGCCTCCTTGTTAAAGCGTAAACCTGCTGCCTGATGATTTCATGCAATGTCTCCTAGCTCTTGAATAACCATTCCCACCTCTACTCTCCATTTCACACATCTCCTCTGCCATACCCTCTCATAGTCATCTCTTTTACAAGCCAAAAAATCCTGGCCCGTTTCATTTCTTGTCACCCAGCAAGCTGTTCTGGATCTCTCCGCAGCCAGGAATGAGCCGCTATTTCTGCAGAGCTCTTAAAGATTAAGTAGTGTCCCTGAGATCAGTTACGGCGCTTGTGCCCTTAACAGTAAGCATATGCTTAAGTACTTCGAGGCCTGACAGATTTCACAAATAAGCAAATAGAAGACTACTATGGTAGTCTAAATTACATCTAGTAGCACTTGTTTTCAGAAGAGCAAGAAAATATCTAAGAGATATATGAGCTGCTAAGGATCCTTGTATTTTTATGTTATTTCGAGAGGTTTTACCAGATAGCAATTGTCTATATCTTTCTCAGAAACACAGGACCTTATTTTATTGTACATAATTCAATTATTTCCTTCCATCCAATAAAATAAGCTCATTCAAATAAAATCAGAATTACTTCCCTTTTTTGGCTTGGGTACAGCATCTTTTGTACCCAGCTAAGCAATCTTCACAGTGCTTGGCAATAATCCTGCTTAGAAGGGCAGGATTTAGAACAGATGCAGACTTCTCCATGTTGGGGTGCTACCAAGTTCTCTGCTGATTAGTAGGGTGCGTAATCGAATATGACAGAATATAGATTTCTGGCAGAAAATCATTTCTAATGGGAGAAGCCACTTGCTGAGGACACCCACTTCAATTAAAGGTAGACCATGACTTTAAGTTAGGATGTTAACCCTGTGACTTCTCCAATAGACACTATTTCTGCTTTTAGGATGTTGGAGTCAAATGTCTGGACATGGCATTAAAAGAGAATGTACACGGAGATAACACATTAATTTAGAATCAAAACCAAGACTTTACCAGAAAATACTCTACTGAAGCAATTTTGCATGCAGCAATCACCTTTGATTGCAGAATACTATATAAATACCATATAGACAATATATACCCTGGTATTTGCCCACCTCCAGCTAAGTACAAGATCTCGGATGTGTTTAATTTGATAGGTAGACATTGCTGTGGATGAAGGTACTCTCTTTGGACAAGTGTGGTTGACTGTAAGTCATTTAATCCACACGTACAGCTCCCACTCCCAAACAGAAGGGGTGGAAAGCTAAAATCCTCCTAATTGCCACCACACAAGTCCTGAGAAAGTCCGAGTCAGTTTTAACACCAAAATATTAACACCTAAACAAAGTCTGCTGAAGTCACAAGGAGACTTTCTATTGGATTAAATTCCATTAGTGCCTTCTTTTTAATTAGTTTCAAAGCAACAAGTGTTGCTTTTTTTTGATTAGACAGGATGCTTATAATGATCTTGTTCTAAGGCAAAGGAAAGGTTGTAGCATAGTGTCTGTTAGAGACAGGAATAGGAATGTGCGTTTCCTCGAACCAGATATGAGTCCAAATTTTAGCATGCGGTTATCTTCCCGAAATCAGCAATAATCCTTATGTGTTTAATGTAAGGCATGTGCTCAAGTGCTTCATTTGATTAAAGCCTGACTGATTGGACTAAGGCTTTTGATCTTGGCCGTGTCTTTCAAAATAAAAAGAAAGGGAAAACCAAGATCAGTCTTGCGGGGGCTACATCTGCCACTGGGGCTGCTTTGTGGGAAGAGGATCTCTCGGTACCATGCAGACCCCAGTGAAGCCCACTGGGGTCTCATGCTCCCCTAAAGGCTGCCACCAAGGTCCCCCTGCACTGTGCAGCTCAGTGACACCAACCTACATCCAGCAAATCTTTAGGACCCCACCAGCAGAGCACAGACAAGTACATGGAAAAAGAGGCACGAGCCTTACTTGCTGCACACCCCCAGAAAGCCACTTCTGCCCTGACATTTGACTGCACAACAGGTTTCTCTCTGAGCATTTGCAAAAGTGCCTGGACTGTGATCACATACAAGACTCTAAAATGCAGCAATTCGGAGAGTAAAAAATGTCAGCTGGTTAACACTACATAGCTGCAGTACAAACCAAGATGTGAAACATATCGAGCTGTAACTACAGGGGAATTTTAGGCATAAAATGTAATTGCTCAAACTGGCGTTCAGCCAGCACACCAGGATTCACACCCCTGTCTTGCAAAAATAATGCAGAGAGGTGTGTGAACCACAAATAATCATGACCTCAAATTTATGTCTTACAGGCATCTTAGCGTGGCATTTCCAGCAGTACTGTCTTTTCCCAGCACCACACCAGGACATTCGTTGAGGGCTGCCTCTAAGTATATTGCCTACTGCTTTAGCAGCCCCTCCACGTGAAGTACCACGGGTCTCCACAGAGGTCCCTTCCTTGAGTAAAGATGCCTTGCCAGATCCAGGAGCATCACGGCCTTAACTGGCATAGCTGCAAGTACAGCACAGGGATGCTGTGTCACCTAGAACATTTTTAAGGGACTGTGTCTAGTTTAACTAAGGCTTTTAACAAACAAGGCCATATATTTTTATTGTACTTTTGAAGATGACAATAATAAACACAGATAATAAGTTGCAGGGAGAACATGAAGAGCCATGTAGGGTATTATTTAATTCTTTATTGCATTTACAGTTAAGTTATGCCTTTAAAAAAAAAAAAAGTTTACTGTGTAATCTCCTTCACAATAGCACGGGTCAAACATTTGCCATCAAAATGCTTTTAGAAATACACACATCTGTTTTTGTTAAAATCATTTCAAGGAAACATTTGCTTTCCTCAGGAAAAGAAAAATGTTGGGAAACTAAAGAATCAAAATACACCATGAGAGAAGAAAATACTTTTTTGACATGTTATTGGGAAAAATGTAACATATGTGTTGGTCCTTTCAAAAGGGAGGATACAAACCGTGCTTCCTCCCTCAAGAGATTCTACAGTAATTTGTCCCATCAGAGAGTCAGCAAAGAATACAGGTGATGCTGGAAATGCTGGCCCAAACCCCAAGGGGAATATGGACCTTGAGCTGGCTGGATATTTGGGCACAAAGAGCTCCAGCAGCAGTGACGACTGGCAGTATGCTCTTATTTTCACATGCTTTGGGGGGGCTGTATAGGAGATACAACCAAAACAAAGCAGCTAATATGAAAGAAGCTTTTTATTCGTGTTCCACATACAAGTTTTGGTATGTAGCCAATAGTGTGAAAATACATATTTTTAAACACGACACAAATGCTGCAGCTCAATGACCTGTAAAACAATGGGGAATAAGAACAGTGGGGTCAAACTGTGTTAAATCCCCGCAGTTCTCCTCCTTACTCCACCCTGGAAGAAAACACAAGGGGCTACATTTACCCTGAGCTCTCTCCTCATTTGCAGGATGATTCTGCAGCATGTACCAAATCCAGCAAGCTGGATAGCTATTTTTGAACTGTGCTGCATTTAAACACAACAGTTTTTAAAGTTTAAGGGATCTGATTAACTCGGTGTTCCAATTGACAGAGAAGTGACAAGGTCCAGCAGAAACAGATGTTCCCTGCAAGTTGCTTCTTCCATCCCACGCGTTTTTTAAGCAACATTCAAATTCTACTTGGCACTTCTCCCAATAATTTTTTTTTCTCTCCTCATCTTTAATGCAATTGTAGGAAAATTTGACGCTTATCTCACTGCTATAAATTTAATAGTAATATTAAAGAATGTCACTCACATCAAATCTAAGAAAGTGAGACAATGATAATGGTACATAGCTTTATGCTAATCCCCTTCTAATACTCTAACCTTGCCTGCTCATTTTGCTAACATTAATACTCTGCTCAAGGTAGATTAGTAGGTAAGATCTACCATGCCTGCTGCTCTCTGCTAGAGATTTTATATCTATCTGCCTGGAAACAGTTCCTCCTTTGGGAACACAGTGCTGTGCTGAAGAAGTTGGATTCTCCAAGACAGGAGGCAGCCACATCTCAGTGGGGTTGGGGAAACTGTGGCAGGACCCACTAGATCTAGCACTTCATACCAACTGAAAACACACCTCATAGTAAGCTAAAATTCAAGTTTGTTATAAGAGTAGTAGCACAGAGAAGTATCGATGAGTTGCAGAGAATTCCTAAATATGTATCTCATACATATATATATATATATATATATATATATAAAAATAACCGTATCATATATGTCGAAAAAAAAGCCTTGAAAACAAAAAGGAATGTATGTGTGTGTATATATTACACAGTTTAATAACTCGACTCTAACTACAAATTAATTCAAATCTTGTACTTGCATTAAAAATGAACTCTATCTATTTTATGTTGATCATTAACTAAGAATATTTCACACTAGAGATTTGTCATATTAAGGAGAATTGAAACCACTTATATCAATTAATTGTATTATACATAATCTTTACATAGATTACCAAAAATAATTTAGATTCTATATTAAGGAAATATTAAATACGAATTCTGCAAGGAGCTATGACCCAAACTCCTGTCTAAATAATATTTTGGGATAGGGAAAGGAATTACAGAAAAGAAGTGTTAATCAAGAGCTGATTGTGAATCTTTCAGTGACTTTTTTTCCATTGAAGAAGGCAATATAATACAACTTCAATGACTTTTGCAAACATGCCCTGTCCTTGGGATGGCATCTTAGGGATGGGCTGTAACCCAATGGTTCCAACAAGCAGAGTAAGAACTTAGAACTGGTGCTCCTACATCCCAGGAAGGCACAGGTTGCTTGCTTTGGGATCATTATTCCCCTCCATGCTCAGGCTTTTCTTTTTTTAAACTAAAAGCATTTTTTAAATTAAAAAGTAACCTTTTTGAGTATTAAAAATGCAAGTCTAGTATTTCGCAGTATCTCCAGTTTTCATTGATGAGTAGCCCCACTAACCTATGAAAAATGTCAAAGTAATCACACAGTAGAAGAGGGTTTGTTTCTGCTAGAGGTCAAGAAGTGCTAAGGCTGTCTCCTTAAGAGACATGAAGCCTTCAGCATTAAGAAATTCTTGAGTAGCTTCAGAAAAAGTATCAGTCATTATGATCTGAAAATGAAGACAAGCAATATCAAAGTTTTGTGAGTACATCCCAAATGCTCATCTCCAAGAAGCAGGAGGAGAGGACCAGACCACAGGAGCTGTAGCACTGCTGGGCATGGAGGAGGGGGTAAAGACCATAAGTAACCACATAAAAGCAGTATTAGTGCAGAAGGCACTGTACCAGTTTCTGTAACTCTCAACAGTAGGTTGAGATTCTTAGCATGGGAAGTATAAAGAAATGCCTCCTACAGGGTTGCTTGCTTCTCCTGTAAAGCTGGCTTTTATCACATGCAACTGAAAAAGACAACCAGATGCACTGTTCACCAGGAGCTACTTTAGCAGTTGTACCAAAGCAGAGGAACTAAAACAGTTGCAGAAGACAACACAATATCGTTTAGATGCTGTAGGCTTTTCTCACCTCAGAGGTGGCAAGCACTTACTTCAGATGAGATGCATCTCACAGGGCAGAACCTGCACAAGCCCACTATAAGTCACCACGTCTCTCCTGAGACACCATGAAAATTTTGTGTTCAAACGGAAATGTAGGTCTATCTTCAAAACCTGAAACCAGAGCAGTTTCAAAACCTCTAATGCTCTGAGCAAGCAAGATCTGGTTTAACCTCCGTCGTGTTTCTTCTGTCCAAGGGCAGGCAGTACAACTAATCTCAGAGACACTAAGCCCAAACACATGGTGTTAAAAGCCAGCTCTCAAGCATGTTCCATCCAATGGCTTTAGGAGATCAGAGCAAAAAAAAAAACTCAGTGGAAGTAGCAGCATCTCATGGACAGAGAATAGATTACCTTCTCTCTGGATGCAATATCTGTAACAGAACATTTTCACCCAAGAATTTTAAAGTGAAAAATGTTACAACAAAATAAGGGGAATGGAAGAATTAGGGTATTTTAGGCTACACTTCTGATATTTAATGTTTACAGAAAAAAAAGAAAGAAAAAAAAGAAAAAAGATTTTTTTAAGGACCAAAGAGTGGAATAACCAAAAAATCCCACACTTTTTTAACAGTGCCATCACTGACAGTCAGAGCAAATCATACTTTCCTACATACAATGATATTTTCATCATTTGTTTGCCGTCTACTATAGACCAAAATCATGTTACATTTTTCCATTTAGATGCTTTTCCATTTAGAAGCTAGTTATTTAATGAATGACCTTACCTCTGTAGCGCTTATTAGTTCTGAACTAAAATAAGAACTTTGTTGGAAAGCATTCTCCTTAATGATGCAACCTCTAGAGCTGCAGATTTAAAATGTACATCAGCCAAACATGTCCACACAACATGCAGAAGAGGAAGTTAGAAATGGCTCATACCTAGTTTTGAGTTCATATTATTATTATTAGCAAAACCACAAATCTTGCAGCTCTACAAAGACCTGCAATGGCACCTTGATTTCCAGAAACGCCAAGCACAACTGGAGAAAAAGGTCGTGCAAGCCCCATGAAAGCAAAGAAAGTGCATTACAAGGATGCATAATGCATGAATAAACCTACATGCTAGTCACCAAGTTTTAGCCAATTTTACACCTTATAAAAAAGGATGACGGGGTTATTGAAGAACAGACAAAAAGCAGATAAAAGGGATGACTGCTCATCTGGAAATGAGCACAAAACCGCAGAAGAACAGCCCTTGGCTTGGAGAGGAAAGCAGATTTCCATCTCCAAGCCAAACCTTCAGCTTGGTTGAGTCAAGACTGGCCAGTCAGCCTTCAGGCTCACACTGCAGCACACAGGCTTGGGTATTCACAGGCTTGAACTCACTCGTGCCGTGTCTCGGCAAAGGTGGACAGCAGCACAGCGAGCATCCTGGCAGCATCGCTGAGTCTTCCCCAGGGGGAAAAAAAATAAAACCACACCGAAACATAACACAAAAAAAACCCCCACACCCACAAGGCAGGAGATGCCCTGCTCTGTTCTTGGAAGCACAACACACCACATGCCAGTGCCCACCTTTGCTCTTCCCCTTCCACTTTTTTTTGCTCCAGGTGGATGAACAAAATTAGAAACATGTATATAATAATATCAAACTTCCTTCAAATAGCTTCTTTTCTAATCTCTTCATCTACTACTCCCCTTCAAGTAAACCATACAATTACTTTCCCACCCACTCTATATTTTAAGCGATACTTGATTAACAAATAAACTAACACTTAATAAGAAAACTATTGTCTAAATAAGCAGCAATACTTAAAATTAAGTACTTTAAATACACCTAATTATGCATTTAATCTGGATTTAACAGGATGCATGTTGTATGCTAACTAAACACAAAATTAGATTTCTTAAAAGGTACTTATTGACCTTTAACAATTATGTAGAAAATAAGTATTTGCTACAAGCTGGCACATATGATAACTTTTAATTTATTTAAATAACAGTGAATAAGCATTAGTCTAGTGACATCACTTGTACTTGCTTTGTGAATAAATATATGCATGTCATACATAAATAGGATTGGCATCATATCATATTTCACAATCACCTTATTTAATAACATTGGGGAAAGCTCCTAAACACCTTGAACCCAGAAGCACCAAGCCACCTTCCCATGCACACCAGATTGTCCACCAGTCTTGCTGGGCTGTTTTTCAGCTACCAGTGTCTGGGTAACTACCAAAACCCCAAACAGGCAGTTTGCAAGAAATGCCGACATTTCAGTATCAGCTTTCATTCTGACCCAGAGTACCCGTGTATTCCCCTAAACCTCTCGCAGAACGGCACTCCATTGGCGCTGCCCAGAGTGGTGCGCAGGGAGATGTGGGGTTAGGGGTAAACCTCGTGGGATGGGGTGCACTGCACAGTGAAGGTGCAGCCAGATGAGGGCCGGCCCCGGCAGGCTGTGTGACTACCTGGAGCTGCGATGGTTGGCTGGTGGCCAAGGAGCCGGGCAGGTGACCTGGCAGCAAACCAGGCAGATTTACAAGGAAAATCTGCTTAGCAGGCGAGCTTCCCTCAGAAGATTCACTGAAAGCCAGATGTTTTCAAGAGACGGTTTGCTTTTGACGAATCGGCATTTTCTAATGGCAAAATCGTGTGCCTGGTAGCTTGCGCTGTGCTCCGCGGGCAGCACTACCCGTCGGCTCTACACAGGCGGCCACGGCTGCCCTGGACTGCCCAGAGCCCCTCTGCTCTCGCCCTGCGCCAGCGGCTGCTGGTGCGCAGGCTGCTGACATCAGGGCTCCCTCCGCTCCTCGGCCAAGGCATGGACACACACGGGAGCCCGTCTGGGCTCACAGTCCTTTGTGCCATTCCTGCTTTGCAGTGTTTGAGGGCCAGAAAAGGGGCCAGCACTGAGAAAAGCAGGGGCAAAGCAGGGGGATTTCAGCTGCCAGCAGAAATCATGGATCCAGCCCAACACTTGTTCTCCTACGTGGGTTGATGCTCCTGAGGTCCCATCACAGCACCCAGTTTCCTTGTCACCCTGCAGACACGGCAAGTCAGCAACTGTCACCTGGTCAGCGGGGTCTCTGGCCCCCATCTCGGGCTGTCACACAGCGAGCCCTGGAGCGCGCGCAGCCTCCGCTGCCCCCAGCACGCGCTCGGAGCCCCACGCCGCGCGTCTAACGAGCTTCAGGCCTCGCTGCCACCTTCCTCCGCCTAACACTGATTGCTGGTGCGAGCAGCAAAAGGCAGCTAGAACTTGACAGCTATAACACAGCTCAAGGCAGACAACTGTTTATGTCTAAGGAAGCTCTTCTTAATAAAAGAAATAGACATAAAAGTAGGGAAAAGGACCATGATGTGTACAGGACTTGGAAAGTGACTGGAACTGCAGTGCTGCTTTCAAAACAGGAGTTGTCTTGAAGTGGAGCTGAAGGCAAAGAAGTGCAAAGCGCTCATAAAAACTCAGCTTAAAGACTTCTTTTTTGATGCAAGAACTGCTGTATTTGTCTGTCTCAGTGGCAGACCAGACCCACTACCTTGTTTCTGGTGCTAGAGTAAATGGTATACACTAAACAGTCACCAGGGCTTCAGAAATCTCACCTCTGATATTATTCTAAAGAAGTTTCAGCTGTGAAAAACAATGTCATTTTTATTCTCCAGACATAGCTATCTCTCCAATCAAAGGTCATTTATTCTTTAATACACAAAATATTAAAAAGTCTCTTGAACGGATTTCACGTCACACAGGGAACATCTGTCCATCCCAGGGTCTCCAAGCAGTAACACATACACTGACTGGATATATTAGGCTATCCAAATAGCTGCATGTCAAAAATGACACTTTCTTGTGCTAGTGAAATCCAGGTGAGATTCATCAGCCTCAGTAGATTACAGATTCAAAATTCTGTAAATCAGAGAAGCATTTGGCCCTGTGCTTTAATTAACATTTTAAATCAAATCCGTATTTGAAAGTGTTCCAAAGTTGCAAGAGATCATAAATAATCTTGGTCTGCAACCTAAGACTAGAACATACTTGTACATTCTTTAGCTTACAAAAATGTGCTTTTTATCAAACAGTAATTACAGTTGTGCTTGAAATGATCCCCTTACATTCTCCAGGAAGGTTAAATGACTGCTGTATATTAATATTTTCCCCCTATTCAAAGCAAATCCCAGCAAAATATCGGGCATGCTGGATTCAGAGGGCTACCCCATTAAAACCTGCCACCACGGTAGCGCTTAGGCAGGCATTCTGCAGCACCCACTTCTGCAGTAATAAATAGCATTTCGAAACAAACAGGTGATTTCTGCGAGAGGAATCGACAGCACTTTTTGAAGGCAACACTTTCTGCGGAATCCTTCCTCTCTTTGTGCTCGCCGATCTGCAGGGTATTGACAGCTCTGACAGGACTTTGATTACCTAGTCAGCAGGAGCCGGGGACGTGTCACTTGTCAGGAGCGAGGCGGCCGTCAGGCGCCTGACGAGACAATCGCGGGAGAGGGGCTGAGCACAACCCGCGGGGTCAGCGAGCCCCAAGCGCATGCCTGGCTGCTGCGGGGGCCTCGTGCCCTTGCTAGCGTCACCCGTAAGGTGGGACGGAGGCTAGAAACGTAAGGGAGCAGAGGCACCCGCTGGTGCGAGCACGGAGGGGACACTGCAGCTGCCAACATCGGTTTCTGCAGCCTCTGCTGGGCGTGCGGTGGCTCAAGGCCGGCCCAGACAGGGAGGTGACGCGCAATAACGGGCCACATTGTACAGCCGGTCGGACCTAAGGAAACGCTTTGTGGGAAAACGCCTGTAATCCATAGCAAACATCCTCTCCACATTTATCACATGCAGCCGGCAGGTCAGCGAGTAGGAGCTTATCCTAAGAGCATTTCACACAAAACTGGATTAGTACAATGCTCTTTGCACTCAAAAAGCATTCACAAACTTCAGGTGAAGCAAAGCCCTGGATGTTTCTCCACTTGGTGTTTCCCACAACACACTCTCAACACACTCTTCTGCGATCTGCTTTAGCCTCCTATTTGTATTAAAATGCAATTTGAGGTTTACTTCTTGAGATCTAATAAGCAAGAATCAAAATAGTGCTACTAGAAAGTCTCTTTTAGATTTAGATTTCAATAGCAAAATAATTACACTCATTTAATTAATGCCACAGGAAAGATCACAAGCACTGAGAACACCACAGGAAGAATGAGTATTGAAGACAAATCCTATCAATTATAGCCACGTAAGTCTGGAATAAATTCACTGATTTTGGAGGTTTCTCCCCAAGTATATCCAGGTAAAAGACCACTGTCAGCAGAATTTGGGCTTCCATCAGACTTTTAAATTGAGCTGTATTTACTTTTTCATCTGAGCCCCAAACCCTTGCCAGTAAAAGCTTTCAAATCTGGGAGCTGTCTGCTCTTCCTAATAAAACTGATACTGGTGTCCATCAAATCTTTGGGATTCTTAGACATATGGATAAGATAAGCATGGATTAACCATGCCTGACCATGCATATCAATTAAGGAGAAAATTCTGCTCCGAGATAAGGCAGCAGTGAAAATCCACAAGGCAGGACATGCAGAGTCACAAAGAAGAGAAGGTCAAATGTCTGTGATGCACTCACGCGCTGTAGGACAAAATCCGGTCAAGCAGACATGGCCAGTTAACTAAGGAGAGGTGAGAAAAAAGACAGCGATGAGATTCAATATGAAGTAGAGGCAGATGTGCCCATTTGAACTTTTAAAGTTATTTTTTGATTAACTTTTACACAACAACTTTCCTTATTGCCATAGCTCAAATGACAGCTCACTATAGTCCTATGCATGAAAAGGTATGGTACACAATAATGTGAATATGCCTGTTAAATGTTTGATAGGTAAAACATTTTTTGCACAGTTGGGCAGAGTTATCATGCACTTGGCCAATCTATCAGCCAGACATTACTCACTAAGGATTTCAAAGCACTTTATAGGAGTTTATTGCAGATGTCCTTAACAGGCTTTCACATGCCTGAAGGAGGGAAAATTAATGCAAGGATTTCACCAAGGGCTACACACTCACTATATGTTCTTACACTTAAATGCAGAATTTTGGATAGTTAATACAGTTCAAAACTGAATCACAGCTTAGGAGTAATGCATACAAATTTACTTGTCCTGTAGCTTTTAAAGGCACCCGTAACAGTGAAATTATAAAGGGATTTCTTCATAAAGCAGCTAGTCTTGAATTTCTAGCCGCTGATCCACTATGGAACGGATGCTTGACACGAGCATGACAGTATGATAAATAAAGTGCTCACCAAGAATACCAGGGAACAATGAATGACAGCTACAGATCAATGGACTAGCAAGTAGGTTTTCAGCCATCAGCTTATTGTTATTAATACTTTAACTTAATCTCCAGCTTTAAAATAAATGATAACACGTTCACTGATGTCTTTCAGATTTGATTTCTCATCTCTAAAACACTGAATGAGAAACGTAACCTGAGAATGACAAATTTACACCCGTGTAATAAACTCATTGAAACAAATTACTTATGCTGTTCTTGGGAACGGATTCTGCTCAGCTGAACGCACTGGAGGCAGCGCATCCCTCTCCCTTCATGCCTCATATGTAAATAGTGGCCTTTGCGGAAAAAAACTTGCTGTACAACTAGTGAACACTCAGTTGATGGAAATGCCGCGGGGCAGGCGGAGTTTAGGTTGACCCTCTGGTGTTTCTGTGCTGGTACCCAGCTCCTCACCTCTGCGCAGGGCAGACCCCAGACCTGCTCCTACCCCAGCCTTATCCAGCTGCTGATGTTATCTACAGCGATAGCTAACCTGCTCTAGGTTGCACAAAGAGAGTGGTTTAATGGAGTGTAGAGTGTTACCTAATTATTCTAATGTTGGCAATGATTTCCTGAGTAACACCAAGGGCTCTCCAGCACTGGCAATAAGAGCACAGCTCCTTCATTATAAGGGAAGAGCCTGTAACATAATACCCAGCTCCAGATTACGAGTTTCCCAATTATCAGACCTTGGCATTCTTTTTTTCCCACTTCCCAGCAGAGGATATTGCTTTACTACATTCAACACTAGAAAAGCATACTAGCCCCAAATAAAGCAAGGCTTCCTTCAGCTCCAGCCAAAATACTGGAACATTTCATCCATGGAAGAGAGTCCTATCACCATCTACTGTCAATGGTAATAATTCATAAAGGATGCCACAGAGATTTGAATGTAATATTTGATCACTTTTCCTCTCTTGCCTTTTTAAGAGCAGTGTTTGTGAGAAGACCAAACTAGAAGGCTATCAATGCACAGCTATCAATATACATATTTTCTAGAATACAAAATTCTCCAGTTAATATAAAATAATTGTGGAAATGGTTGGAAAATTAAAGATGGTTGTTATAGATTCCAAAAATACTTTTGCTGAAAGCAAAATACATTTTTAATTACTTTCCTACTAGCTGTCATTTTTCATAAACCAGTCTAGACAACTCGTGCCAAATCATGCAAAAACTGATTTCAATAAAATGCTTTTCTCTAATACCAGAGATCAGAAAATATTTCTTTTTAAAAAAGCACACAGTTCAACAAAACTGTTTAGATAAACTTTGTTTTTCATAGAGTGTTACAATGAAAACAAAACTTTCCTTTCTAAAAAAGTCGTATTGCAATTCAAAACAACTCTGCCAGTTTTGAAATAGTCTTGAAAATATAAATACATACATGTCCAAATTTTATGTAGTTTATTTTTGTTATCCTCTGGATTTAACATCCTTTCTCAAAAGAGATCACTACAAAGCTCAAGCTAGAAAAATCTGCCTCACCATATATATAACAAGTAGTACATGTTTCTACCATGGCTTTTATCCTTATTTGTCTTGAACATATTGCAATGGAGAGAAAACAAAAAATAATCTGAATTTGTATTCCCTTTACACTTTTGACTGAAATTATTAAACTGAATGATATCACTAAGAAACAAGGAATTATGTGTTGTAAAGAATGTAGATTTTGCTTTTAGTGTCATAATCAATGTCCAAATCTAAAATTGATATAATTGACTGTTAATTAATTCCCTTGATATTTTCATTAGCACATCCAAGCAACAAGTCTTCTGTTTGGCACTTCTGAATTATTCAGAAAGTACTCAGATTGCTATAATGAAGGCGTTACTGCCTGATACTATGCTTGTTAATAAAGTTAAATGCAAGGCATGCTTTTATTTTTCTGTTCTGATTGGACAGTCAAAGATTTCCCTTAAGATATGCGAAATGAAATTTCAGCACTGCACAAAAAACAAGAGAAATGGCTAAAGATATTTTTGTTAAAATAAGATCTAGCTCATGTTAGTGTGTACTTTGAATAACATCATCTTTCCTTTAAGCCCTGTAACACAGCAAAGAGTAGGGTTGCTATGGGTGGCATCCAAATCCATTCTTAAGGCTCCTTTGGTTCATCTTGCCCTGGTTTATAAACTATCCATGTTTTTCAACACTATTTCCTCAGAAAACACTGAAGAGGTAGCCAAAAGCGAGTCCCATGGGTGAGGAAGCAGCATGGGCAAGGTTATGTTAACCATCCCTCATGCTAAAATGGTCCTCAGGGTACTCCCAAATACTCCTACAAATCACTAAGCAAACTTTAGTGTCCTTACTCAGGTAAACCTTCTCTAACTGCAATGAGGAAAGGAGGAAGTTAGGACTGCTGTTTCTCAGTGCTTTAGACCAGGATGTGTTGCAAGCCAGGACAGCTGGTAGGGTTTATGCCAAACTTGGCAGCTTTGTGTCTTTTTTAATGCTGTTTTTTTGTTGTAAGGTACTAAGTGGCAGAAATCCCATCAATCTTGCCCTTCCAAAAGGAGAAGCTCGAGGGGACCGGGTGGTACATTTGATGGATGCACTGTCCTTAATGCACTAGCCTCTTCCCTAAGGCATTATGGTTTTGAATTTAGTGTAGCGAATGAACTGTTCCTCAACTGATGGCAGTAAAAGTTTATCAGCAAAAGATAGTTTTACCTTTCAGACCATCACACCGTTCTCTGACACAATCCTACTCCGCACAGATCCTTCAGTGCCAGTCACAAAAACAATAAATAGCCACTATAGAGTTTTTTTTTTCTCCTCCAAAACAGAATGCTGCTAGTCTTAATTAATTTAATATTTGTCACTTGGACACCATCTCCCATATGACAACTTCCAAAGACTTTACAAAGATTAATGACACCCCATTATATCAATGAAGCAGAAAGAATAAAAATTAGTTCACCCATCACTGAAACACACTCTTTTCTGGGGTGGAACATGACAGCTACTTAACAATATATAACATGGGAGAATAGGGCCCTGGGGAATCAAGAAGCCATGAGTGACTCCAGGTGAGGTATTGGCCTGCTGCAGTGAGAACAGTCTCCTCCAGGGCTCACCACTGCACAGGTAGATTCTTCCAAGTTTCCTGATGGATCCCACAGCTACAGGAGAAATACCACACAGTGGTAACACAGGAGAAGAGCAGTCTGTGGAGATCCTACTCCATAGGTCAGAGACTGCAGTACCACAGAGCAACTTTAGCAGAAGTGCTGTAGTAGGCACTTCTGAGACACAGGGCTCTCCTTTGGAGAGCAGTTTCCATAGGGCTCCAGGAGCACCTGGAAGCATTGCCCCCAGCGACAGCATGCTGAGGCCCCAGGCAAGTGTGGCAGCAAACTCACCCCTTGGCCCGCAGCCACCGTGCTACCACCAGCCACATCAGGGCAAGCTGCCTTCTTGCACTGCAAGGAGCTTCAGAAGGATGGGTTTGTTTCGTAGTTACTGCGTAGATGGCCACATTTTGCCATGTAAAAACACCCATGTCATGCAACTATAAAAAAGGGCTTTTAATGTACACTGTATGGCTTAATCAGTTCCTTTGAACTTGTTGGGTTAAAAAAGAAAGCATACAATTTTTGATTTGATCCTCCCAGTCTTCAAATTTTAATCAGACACATGCTCAGTATTTTTTTTTTTAATCCAGCTGTCTCCAGAACACTTATTGACTATTTACAAAGAGAGGTTAGAAAACAGTAAAGGGGAATATGTAAGTAATTACAGCTCTGGTATTGCAAGACCAAGTGAAGTAAATGAATGTAATGCAAATATTTGTGGATTTCTTTAATTATTTGTAAGTACAATTAAGTCCGCACATACCATTAAATCATACTGCAGTAGAGGGGAGTGATAAATGGGAATGTTGCTAATGAGCCTTTTTCGAACATTCTAAATTCTTCACAAAATACAGATACACTTCATGGTCGCTTATACTGACTTGCTGAACAGGTGAGCATAAATGTCTGTGGCTATAGTCAAAATGGAGAACTATTACTTCCAGGTAGTTGCAGATGAAGTTCTGTTGTGCTGAGGACTAGCACGAGACCTCCCCAGCCCTGAATCCCTCTGGCCTTACCCGCACGGCTCCTAGAGGACTTTGGGGACGGCTTACATGACCCACCAGAGTAGACTGAATAGGAGGGAAGTTTGTCGGGCCTGGTGATATCTGCAGGTATCCTGGCCTCAGCAGTGAATAACATCCTGCAGATGCCATAAGCTCATCAGTCCCCTGGCGATCTGAACACAGGAACAGGAGAGCAACAGAAAACTCCCAAAGACACAGTGCTGCTCTGCCACCATGGAAGTTGAGCTCATCCCAGAGCTCAGAGGCTGCAGCAGGAAGCCAGGCCGAGACCTTTGCAAAATTCAACCGTAATTAATTTTGTTTAAACCCACAGTACCTAGTAAGTTTAAAAGCATTTTGCATGTGCAGAGTTTCCTTGAGTCTGAAATATACAGCAAGTAACAACTGTACACCTGGAAATCGTAATTCAGATTTCACATTCTACCGTACAGTGATGATTAAAACAGAGGATGCTTTTCCTCTCACACTTTTACACCAGCAGTTGTTTGAAGAAAAATAAATGCTGACCCAGAAAGTATTGTCTCGGTTGTATTGGAGATGTTCTCCTCAACATCTGAATGTCAAAGCCAACAAAATTGCTCAGAACCTAAAGCCCACTCAGTAACGTGCTTTGCCTACCCATAGCGCAGCATGAAGGACCCGCCATGCAACGCGCCATCTTTCTGTCTGAAACTCACCAAGTTGAGAGGCATTTTGAAAGTAACATCTTTGACTTTGGTTCTTCAAAGAAAACCCAAGAAGAGGTGAACGAGATGGATTGTTCGAAACACTCCAAAAGGCCTGTGTGCTCCCAGGGACTGCTTAATTACCCACTGATCTGCCAGTCCTCCCGGGAGCAGATCAAACAGCCACAGAAAGCAGTGACTTAGCAAAAAGGAGCAACTTTCTATGTGAGGGCTTTCCCCTCCCCCCACCTCTCTTCTCCCCTCTTCATTTAAGGAGATATTTTTGCCTTTTTTTCTTTACATTTCCAGGAATTTTACAACTAGCGGCAGATGGTCTGCGTTGCATGACTTTCACTCTTCTAAAAGATGAGGAAACACGCATAGTATTCAATAATGCATAAAAATGTCTTATCTTCTAGGCATTACCCTTCACTGTGAGGTCATCAGCCTTTTGATTTTTCTACATTTAAGCCACTATATAGCAATCAAGCCCCAAAGCCATTTCTCCTTGATCTTATTCTGAAATTTAAAAAATATCAGTATTAGTGACACAGCATCATTTCAGGGGCTTACTTCTTCCTCAGTGGGACTTTTCTTGCCCTTTTGCCTTTTTTTCCAAAGTTTGCAATCCTGCCCCTGAGGCAGCCAGCCTTGGTCCACCAAGGGCTTTGCTCTGTCAAGCTTGAGATGATGGCAGCAGCCCTGTCTGTTTGGCTAAGTGCTCAGAGATGCGCAGAGGGATGAGCGCGAGCATGCGCGTCTGCAGCAGCAGGGAGGTTATCGGGAAGTAAGGAATCTATTACTAGCCTTTAAATTGAAAGCTTTATACTCTGGGCTTTTATAAGTGATGTTTTATAGATGTAAAGTGTTCTCAGGCTCTGTGACAGCACCCAGGATACCTTTCTGAAAGTAAGCGGCACCTGACCTCAGCTGGGTCTTTGATGTGGTGGCTTCAGCTCTTGGTATGTAAATATGTTTATTTGCTACAGAAGCTAGTTCTTTCAGATGACTGAATGTAACTCCTCTCGAAACCCAAACCCAAGCTGTGTGTGTGTAAGGGGGTCTTCCAGAAAGCAGACCCCTTTGGGAACACCCGTATTTTGGACAGCTTAGACACAGGACCCTGTCCAAAATAGAGAACAAGTGATACATGAACTCAGCACTATCTGCTCTTTTAAATAAGTAGCTTTCATTTTGAAAGCATTGCCTCCAAACAAGTCTTTGGAGGCCATTGATGTGACCAAGGTTACTTAAAATTCATTGCCATTACCAGAACTTCTAACCAAATGTACTTAGTATGACATTCCACTCATTAGACATCAGCCAGGCTGCCAAGCTTCCCATGTATAAGCAGTTTAATCAGGTGGGGAGATAGATTAAAAAAAAAAAAAAAAAAAAAAAAATAGTCAAACCAAGAGACCCTGCTCTCTGCACCACTGAAGCTGCAAGGTTGATTACAGCCCGTGAGCTGTCACACAGGGGTTAAACAGGTCGCCTTCCACATTGGATGTGCCCGGAGAGGTGGTGCGCACGCAGCCAGGCTCCCGCACACTGACAATGCCGGCCGTCCCTATCTCCCATCTTTTAATAAAGCGTTAATTATAAGGGTGCCTCGCTCTTTGTTTCGAGGTCTGAAGAGAAGCGTGCTGCTCCTGCACCACGGAGGGTCTGCAGCACGCAGCCAGCTGCGCTTTCCTGAAGCCCTGGCTTTTGTGGCCTCCCCAGACCACTCGGTGCTTTAAACACCTTGGTCATGTCCGCTGGTGTCACTCCCAAGACAGAAGAACAGATGGGCAGAGAAAATATAAGAAGGCCAGAAATAAAGGCATCAACCCGTAGACCCATTAACTATAGCCAAAATTGAATTGAAAGACTAGGGGAAAGAATACAAAAAAACATCATAATGTCTCCAAGCAGCACTGTGTCAGGTATGACACACTGTGTAAAGTGAGCCTTCAAAGGGAAAGTAATATCACTTTGTAATGCTGATATTTTGCTGAGTTATTTATTTTATGACAAAAAAGCATTGTGCTGTGTGAATGAATACAAATTTACTACTCAAAAAAAAAAAAAGCAGCAAACAAGGAAACAAGGAGTACATTGCTACAAAAACTTCTCTTTGCTAATTTTCATAAGTGACCACAGCTGGTACCCAGCTGGGAAATCAGCCCTATCCTGTCATTTTCCACAGCCTGTTACAGCATCTTCTTAACCCCATGGTGACGTTTACCTGGTTGCATGAGGACAGCCATGTTCACACCTTCCGTATCTGCCAAGCACAAGCCAGTCACAGGGCAAAAGCACCCAGACACTTTTACCTAACGCTGCTCTTCGAACAGAGCTCTGGTTTGAACCCTGTCAGCTCAGCACCTGCAGCAATGCACAGCCCTGCCCTGCACCTTAAAGCCACCAGCTCCAAAACTTCCAATGGGGAATAGCTTTCCCCTTCCACATAGGAAGCATAAAACAAAACAAAACCACATAGGGTGGAAGAGACCTTAACCCCTGGGGATATCTGAGCTTCAGTACTTCCTCTCCCTACACAAGGATGTTTCAGACAGAGACAAACACCAGGGCTGGTTCCCCCTTGCATTTTAGCCAGACAACCGTGTCCATGCACACTTGTTAACGGATGGGAAGAGGAGAGCAGGAGCATTTGAAGGAACTGTAGGAAGAAAGGAGAGCAGGAGAACTGCTGAACACGATGTCCTCTTCAGACAGTCCCGCACTGCTTATTGCGCACACACGCTGCCTGCAATTGCTTTTGCCAGATTTATCCCTGCATATTTTGCATGACCAGAGGCAGTTATTGCCAGAGGATTATTAAACATGTATAGCTCTGTATTGCAACAGGACCCCAAAGGCTCCAACAGAGCAAGACACCTCCATGAAGGTCAGGAACAATAAGAAGAGAGAGTTCCTATCTGAGAAGTTTATAAAATAACTGCAATAACTCCAAGACACACAGGTTGAACACACTCAGGGGCTGATGGCAATAAACACATGCCTCCTACTCTGTCAAAACGTCCAAACACCTGATTAGCAACTTATTGAGCTGGGAGATGGCTCAAAGTTACGTGATTGAGTAAATATGAATGCCTGTTTTAATCCCAGACTAATTTTTCCAACTCATAAATCTTATATTTTTATAAAGAATCTGCTCTACCAGATCCACCATTCTCCAATCTGTACAACAAACAGGAAAAGAAGTTCCCAAACACAATCTAATTCACATTTGAGGACACCTGAGGAGCCCCAGCGCCCTCTATTTGTTAAAAACCAGTTTGCTAAAAAACACTTGCTGCTAATGCTTCTTGCTATTAAAATACTCACATTTTGGCATGAGGACTGTCTCCATGGCTGAGATCTACATTTTCACCAAGCTATGTTCTCTATTCACAACACACCGTTTCACCATGAGTGGAGATGTATCATTCACAGGGACCATACCTTTTTGACAAAGCATCTTACAGATGCACCCCAAGCCCACCCAAGGAATGGTGTTGCTGTCCTCCAAGAAGTGGCCTCATAACACCCAACCGTTCTGTGCTCCCCACCATCAGCTCCATCTGGGGCTCTAAGAGGTGACACCCACAGCAGGTCGGCACCGCAGCAACTGGCCTAACCAGCATCTTGCAACTACAGGTCTCAAGTATTTTGTGCAATTAAAACAGATATTGCACAGACTTGATATAAAAGTTGAGATGAAAAATTGCATTACGCATTATGTCTACATATAGCTAGTATATGAATTGTTCTGTTGCTTGCCTTTGGATTCTAGTAGATAACCATTGCAATTCTACACCACATTTTTTTTACTGAGCAATAGTATGAAAAGATTAATCAATTTGCATACAATGTAAATCCACATTCATCTTTTATTATTGCACAATCAGGGAGTTTAAATGTAACATAAATTCAAGCGCTGCATACTTTGATTGCTCTTTGTAAAAATACTTAAATACTGTTCATTTGTAAGGAATATTATGGATATTTTCTAAGTGATAAATGTGGTATTTGGGGACACTTTTCTGATACAATCTGCATACCACAGTGGGCTCACAGATCTTCCCCCAGTACAGTAGGTGCTAAGTATCTTAATGAGTAAAACATTCACAAACATTTTCATTTAATATCATACAAAGACCACAGAGGAAAGCAAAATTTAAAAAGCAGCTGGTACTAGCAACTTATGATATATAATCAAAACAGAGAATGCAAGAGATACTGGCAAACAGAGTAGTATATTTCAAAGTGAAGTTAAACAATTGGCAGATCTTATTTCCACTGGGCTTCAGATCATCACTGGGGGCCTGTTTCTCAATTTTCCCTTTGAAAAAATCCCCATTCAGGGGAGTTTTGTGGAAGAAGTTTACAGAAGAGATCCTGACTATTTTAAAGAATTGAAATAGGAATAGCAATTAAAAAAAATCAAGTCTAGAGAAGTTAACAACTTAGTTAACTTAGAAGTTATCTAATGTAATGTGACAAGAAATAGAACTGTATTTAATACAACACACCAACTATAATCCCATTGCTTTCAATGCCTTTATAAATTGTGTGTTTACTTTGGAGGGTTTCTTTTAGAAGAGTAAACTTTCCATTTACACATTTTGAAGATCTTGCAAGAAGCAAAAGCAACAAAAATCTGAAAGTTTCAGTTCAGAAGAAGTTAGAACTTCCATTCTGAAGTTTCAGAAATTTCCATTCTAGTTTTTGCAACTTCAACAAATTCAGACGAGGTCTGGAAAAACCACTGACATTGAGTGATTACATAAGGAGCACTGAGATGTCTTAATTACTGGTAGCAGGGTATTAGTAACTGCAGCTCAGTAAAGAAAGGAAGAGATAAAATGCTTTCTTAGCACATATGTGATTCTATGTAAATCTGAACTGCTGCCTGAAATGTTTGCCAATAAAGATGAAAGTCCCACAACATAGTCACAACATGATATCTATCATATGGCTTCCTGGCTGTTGTGTATGTTTTTGCTGTGTGTAATTGACTGTGTTGGTGTTTGCACTACCTAGAATTTGCAAATTTGCTCAAATGCTGCACTCTTGGTGGGCCTGATCCCGCCAGTTCCCAGAGAGTCCCCAGGCACCCCTGAAGCCCAGGGACGCTGGCGGGGACTCTCTGGAGGTGCCGAGTGCTTCCAGGGGCCTATTCGTTCGACATTTCTCATCCTTCACACACAATCTGGTTAAAACCCTCAGTGGTTCTATCAGCAATTAAGTGGTGGGATTGCAGTCATTAGAGTAACACAAATTTGAGTAATACAAATAGTAAAAAATATAATTCCACAAGACAAGAGAGTTCATTACGTCAAATATCTGGGTTAGTCCAGAGGCAAAGCTGTGACAGATGCAACAGTAAAGTTGTGATATCGGAGTTAGTTTGAACATATGCCCGTAGAGGTGATTTGCTTCTCCATCTTGCTTTTCCCCTCAAGTTTGGGCAAACTAAACAAGCCCTTGCTTCTTGAGGTCAGGCTGGACATTTCTGAGAGCTGTGAAGTCCAGCAGGACAGAGAGGAGCATTCCTCATAAAATCTGCCCCTACCGATTTTGGGATGAGACAATTTTACTACGACACTCACTGAGGTTCCTTCCCTTAATGTAAGGCTCTGTTTTTCATCCTGGGCTACCCAGTAATAACCCGTCTGTGCTCGCAGCACATCCCCTGTGTACACAAGCAGCACAAAGCAGCTGTGACAAATCCGGCCTACAAATAGGGATTTTATCCACTAAGCAAGTACAAATCATTAATAGAAATTACCTTAGTGTATGACTTGGCTGCTTCTCGCGATGCAGCTACATATGTTGCAGCATGTAGGAGAAAGAGGCAGAGCAGATGCTACTGGAAGCAAAATCCTAAGGAGGAAAGATGGCACGATGCTAGCGGCTCTGGGTAGAGGGGATGAAAGAAGAAGATGCAGCACTTACCGGACCTGCTGCTGTTGCTATTGAAGCATCTGCTCCATTTCCATGATTAAAGAATGTGTTTCCACTTCCACTGCTGCTACTTCCCTGGCTTTTTCCTCTGCCTGATTTTTATTTTTTTCTTTCCTCCTTCTTCCCCATATGGAAGTAAATCTATGAGGTCTCTAAGCAGGTTCACATTATGGGCACTGATGGCGAGTGCAGGAATAGGAGGAAGGAATCAGAGGTAAAGACTCATCAACCCTCTCCTTGATGGTCCATTTAAAAATAAAATCTTGACCATCAGCTAATAAGGCCTCCTATAGCAGATTTCAGCATAAACAAACACTCGTACAGCAAATGTGAAGTTCAGGATAGGGTCAGAGTGTTTAAGGCAGATAAGTGGGAAATCTGGATTCTAGTCCATACTTTACCAGAATGTAGATTCCTAAAATACCATAGCTAATTAATTAGAACATCTTTCTGACTCACTCCTCGACAATTACCCAGACAGGGAGAAAGAGCATGTAATCAAAGGCTCTAAAAGGGTCCTCTTATACTCTATGAGGGTCACCAAAAACATAAAACATCTTTATTCTGTGACTAGAGGCAGGCTTTGAGGCTGTATCAGGGGTTTACATCCACAGGGGGAAAGACACACTGTGCGCAGGCTTCTCTCTAGAAGAATGAATGAGTTCGAGCTGCCCCAACAAACGTGCTAAAGGCTCTGCTACTACAGGGAGTGCCAGTACAGAAAAGGAAATTTAATGCTAGCCTGAGTTTATACCACAACACCTAAAAGCATGTGGTAAGATCTTAAAGCACTTAATATCTGGAAGCTTAAAGAACCTTAACTCTTTAAAGCATTTAAGACTCTCACCTGCTATAAGGACCTGTTCCAAAGCCCAGTGAAATTAGTTAAACTGCTTCTATTGATTCCAAAGGATCTGAGTCAGGCTCTAAATCCTTAGAGCACCAGTCTGAGGCAGCCACCTCCTCATGTCCTGAAGCTTTTAAATCCTTAAGCAGTTTAAGAAGTGTTGACTTATTTTCTTATTATTATTTTAATGAATTAAAAGGCATGTCAGATACCACTACTTACTTCTGAACGCCATTTCTTTTGGCTTCTTCTCTTCACAGTTGATAGAAAGAAGGAAAGAAATAATGGAAAAGGAAAACAAGCAACCAGTAAAAATAATTAGAATCCCAGACATGTAACATTCATACGCTTAATTTTAATCAAGTGAAAAATTGCACTGAATCAGTAAATTGTACAAAATTAAACACATGCATAAACAGTCATAGAATCAGGACACAACTGGGGGAAATGCAGTGGCTCTGCACATAAGTAAAGCGCTGTTACAGCTAAACAGCCAAGTTAAAAAAAAAAAAAAAAAAAGGGAAAAAAGAAAAGAAAAGAAACAGTTTCAGTGTGGCAGTCCTGTAAGTTCCTATCGCTCCTGAAGAACCTCAGTGCTTTACAGAATTGTGGTAAAAACAAGATCTCCTGCTGAGATTTTGTCTGTTTATATTTTGGGATACGGTGAACAGGAATTTCGATTATCCTCAACAACAATCAGGCACCTGCTCAAACTACATCTATTTTATCCTGAGTGTTACTGGTCTTTATTGAATTGACTCTATTACTTCCTTTTTGGAAGTCAATGAATAAAATAAAGCTGAAAAAAGAAATATTTATGAGTTCATTTTGTGCTCAAAGAGTTCTCAACATGCAAATGAGTGATAAAGACACAAAATGAGATACCCAAAAAGTATGAGAAAGGACACTTGAAATGCCTCTGAAATCATTTCTTTAATAAAAGCTCCCATCTGTAACCTCACCTTCTTTACGATGTAAATAATATTTCAACAATAAAAATGAGGGGGCTGAGAGCAGAGGCAATTTTGAGTGATGTTCTTTAAGCCACTGGCTGGCATTTGTTACAAGTCTCCCTGTGTGCCAGTCTGCAAAGGACATGAATGACCGCGGCTCCCAGCTCGAGAGCAGCAGCTCACGCTCTCGGCTATGGGGAGCCTTCCCTCGCTGCCCGTTTCATTGGCCGACTGGTGACTGTCCCCCTCCTCGAGGCAAAAAGGGTTCTGAAAGTTTTTCCAGTTCTACACACACTTTCCTTGTAGACTGCGGGCAGATAAGTTTTTTATACTACCTCCTTAGGTACATTCTCACATCCCACTTAGGCAGAAGGGTTTGAGAGTTTCTGGCTCTATTATTTGCATGCCTTCTGATTAAAGGCAACCAGCCTGAGGCACCCAAGTCAGTTAATCAATACATCTCATGACCCCAGCACCGAATCCAGACACCCAAAGGGATGGTGGCACCGCTGCGCTCAGGACAGAAGCTCACTACTTCCAGGTACTTCCATTCCCTCCTCGTGGGATGGCCCACTTGTCCTATCCAAGATCAGGAAGAGGGGCTGCTCAGGACTGGTGAACTAGGAGCGAGTGCTCGGGAGGATGTGACCCCAGTCCCAGACCATGGGGGATCATGAGCCTGCACCACCAGTGCTCCCTCCCAGCAGCTTCTCCTGCACAGCTGGGCTCCACCTTGGCTTCAAATGAGGATGGAGAGCAACAGGAAAGGACAAGTCTCCTTCCAAACACAGTTGAGTCCCTCTCCACCAACACCTTTTCTGTTCAATAGCTTTATCCTCACAACACACATACAAAACACACAAGATATCCTAGACTGGTTCCTTAGATGTCTGACAGTCTGAAAACATTATCTCCTACCTCTCCAGAGCATGCTCTGACAGCTAAACATACAATGTTCTGGGGCAATGGTGCTTCTATTTTCCATAAAAGATTTAGGAAATATCCATATACATTCTAGGATTCTTCTCAAGGAAGAAGTTTTTGCAAAGCTCCATTTCTGACCTACTTGCCTGCAACTTTTCAAACATTTAGATCTTTAGGTCGGTATCGGCCTCAAGTCCTTGGAGCTAACAAAATGAAGCATGACAGAGAGCCAGAGGGGAAGGGCTTGCTGCTCTGTGGTTAGTGTCACACCAACGTGCCTTATGGGACAGGCGTGCTTCCTTACAGCATTGCATTATTTCGGGGGACACATTGGCTGGATACCTTGTCTTCACCTTCATTTATATGGTGCGAACTGTCCTGATGGACTCCACATGACAGGCATGTGCCTTTGCAAGTACAAGGGATGCCTTCCACTGGAGTGGAAGGCAAAGCTTTTTAATGAGTGATGGATCCAATTTCTATAATCATTTTTAATACCTGACACTGATGAAAATCAACCACAGGAAGAACAACTTTGTTTTTCATTAATATTTGATTTGTTGACACAAACAGATGATTTTGGGGAGCTCACCAGTCCTTTTAATTTGTATCTTTACAACGTGAAAACAAGTATCTTGCACTTTTAAATGAGTAAATTCTGTATCTCTCTTCTTGGGGTTTTCTTTATTATTATATATGCAGTTGAATCTGCCAGATTCCCTAAAAAAATGTGTTTTGCAGGGGGGTAGTGCTCTTTTAAAAGCACAAATAATGTTATAAACAGATACTAGTTATAAAATATCATCCTTCACTCTCCAGGTTCTAGGAGGAATAGTACCATAAATACCAAAACACACTTTTGATGGAAATTACCGATACAGGCTAGGCCCTGCCGCACTCCCTAGAGCTCTGTGCTCAAAGTCTGCACTTCTTCACACCATGAAACTCCCCAGAACCCAGCTAAGGCTTCTCTCGGTAGCTTCACATTAAGATACATGGATTGCTGGATCAATACAATGCCCCCAAAATTCAACCTCCCCCTCCATTCAGAGTAATCTTCAGGTCTTAGGGAAGAGAGACTAAGTACAGCTGCACACAGTGCATTTTAGAATTATTTTCTTCCTGCTCTTAAGCTTCATTTTGTATTTTTAACACATTCAACTGCTGGCCAGACTGTCTCAGAAGCAAGCTGACCCTTCTAAGGTGACAGAAATAAGTGCTCTAGTTCACCGGGAGAATACCAGCTTTACAGCCTCCACCGCTTTTATAGTACTATTAGCACAGTCACACTAGAAGAAATTTCCAAAACATTGCATTTCTATCCAGTGGAAAACATGCAATTCAGAAACAGTGCTGCATGCCCGATATCTTGTTACATTTCGATCCTTATCATATACTTTCCTGGATTTCATTTTTATAATCATGCTTAATCTGAGACGAGTAAGGCTAGCTGGTTTTCATTAGACATACAAAGAATAGATGGTAGTAACAGTTTTGTTTGACTGTAATTAAAAGACAAAATTTTAGCACATTCCTATTTTGCAAAATGTGTTTTAAAACTAACTATTTTTATAGTTAACCTCAAACAAAAGAACTTTTCTCTAAACCGAGACTGTTTGATTTTTTAATAAGTTAATGAATCATTAGCTTCTTCATCCCACTTTCCAAGTGAAAGTTAAATGAAAATAAAGTTGGGAAGCCAAAGATGCTTTTCTCTGTCTTGAAATATGGGACCTATCAAAAAGCAGGCAGGGCATTTCAAACTCACAACTATGTTTTGACCATCACCACCTTTCAGGCTAAGACTGGCGTTCATTTAGTCTTGGCATAGATTCCTAGATTTTAAGGTCAAAAGAAATTCCTACACCATTTATGTCCAGCATAGCCCTGGTGTCATGCAGAAACCATTTATATCTCAACTCAGGAGTGGAGAGAAACCCACTTTCACTGCTTGTCTCTAGAGCTTAAAGAACATTTTTGGATTCCTCATCACCCAAACAAATCACGATATCGCTGCATTTGTTCCTGTGCCTCACCGTGCAAGGCCCTCGGACAGAGCGAAGGAGAAACTTACTTTGCAACCAGGTTAAGCTGAAATTTTGGCCTTGGCAGTGATGGCAGCTAGAGGCAGACAGTTGGAATCCTTGTCCGATTCAGCAGAGTAACTCTTATTTCTAAGGTGACAAGAGAAGAGCAGGGAGCCGAAAAACAGCCCACGCTGTGGCACAACGCAGTCTGTCGCTCGCTCTCCTCACCTCAACAGCAGGTACATGCACGCAGGCAACCAAGGAGGGCAACCACGAGAACCAGCCGCTTACTGCGTGAATTACTGCTATATAAGGGACAGCATATCCCTGCCCATCGTGCCGTTTGGAGGCACAACACGGCGAGTGGTAAACACAGCGGTGGCACCACTCCGACATCGCTCCTGCGGGGCAGGTCTCCCCTCACGCACGTTCAGCTCAGCTCTCCACAACAGTACTTATGATTCAGCTCGTATTCACTCTATCCTCATTTATAAGATAAATAATTTTGAGATGTATCTAAAATTACTTTACAACCTTTTAATCACTGAAAATTGTGTATAATTATTATACCTGCACTCGGGTGCCAAGATCTGCTGTGAAATACTTGGCTGCTCAAAGTGTGTGGAGGAAATACTTCAATTCCACGTTAATTAATGAATTTTTATCCCCACTCCTGTCCATTAACAGCCACCATGCTTTTGCTGTGAATGGTCATTATTACAGACTGAAATAGGAACATAAATTTACTGATAATGAAAGTGTCATTTGGAGGGGCAGTCTATCATACTGTGTGCTGATATGGTCAGACCTTTTTTTGCTGTCTCGCATCTTTGCCTTGTTTCTAAGAGGCTGGCATGCAAGGAAAGAATCCTTTATTTATAGATACCCATGAAACATCCCTTTAAATAAAGTAGGAATGATTTTCAGTATTCCAGTAAATATTGCATTGATTTTAAAATTGCTCTCTTTTCTTATCAGACACTGCAGGTCTTTGCCAAGAGAACACGCCTGACCTCCTTGCTCTTGAGATTGCTAGCCAGGTTTGTTTTGTGTCCTTTTTTGTTTGCTTATTTTCTGATGAGAAGTGCTGTTCACTCGTGAAGTAAATTACCTGGTTGACTTAATCCTTGTGCACTTCTGAAGAGAGAAATTCCAGTTGATATCCTGCATCTCTGGACCACATGGAACAGAGCTCAATTTATCACATTTACTATCTTTTAACTATTTAGCTCTTCACTGAATGCATAAGCTACATTGGCATTTCATCTGCTAATTACTTTATTAGCTGGACTATAGTGTGTGATGTACATCACATGAATCTAACAAAAAAATAGGCCAGAGAGTAACTAGTTCCACTACAGTCAAGGAACATATGCCTTTAATATCATTAAAGCACCTTGTAATAAAATATACAGAATGAAATATGGCTATGTGTAATCTTAGGGAAGAAAATCTTGATTTTTCTACTGAGACTCATATATATATATATATTTTTTTACCATATACATATAAACATATATATTACACAAACATATATAAATTACCTAATACTTAAGAGTGTTCTCTTTCAAGGCAAAGTATGTGCCTGTGCAGGGAGGCCGACCTCTGGTATGCAAGCACCAGGAAAAGTGCTATGAGACCATAGCCAAAAGTGACTTATTTATTGCTAACCTATTGAATGAGCAGCAATTAAATGGAGCTCTTTACCCTGGGAGATTGAGGAGGAGCACAGCAGCCTTCCATATCGTCTGATTTGTGTGCAGCTGGTCAGTCACCTATGTTCAAAAGAAATACCTATATGCAACTATGTAGAACAAATTGCCAGCTTTTCTTCTTAATCAAGTGTACCATACACATATCAAACCCTGTTAAAGGCATCAGCAGCAAACCTGTTGCCTGTGCACAAATCTGTTTCATTACATAAACATTCCCTCCCTTTCCTCCTTCTTATCCAGCATGTCTTTGCTTTATGTTACATGTCAGAGATTTAAGATATTCCCACCAAAGTCAAGGTGATCGGTATGATATGGCTCACCTGCAGAGGCCACCATGCAGCAGTGAGCACCAGAAAAATCACCTACATAGTGAACAACTCACTTTAACACCTAAATTACGTTCTATGACTGCTGCTTGCTTTGCAAGAAAATAGCTGAGAAATTACTGTTCTTAGTTATTGATATGTAAAAAGGTTTAGTGATTAGATAAATGAGTTTCCTCCTTTGGACCTTCTCCTCACGTGCTTCCAATATCCCATATATTAAAGCCTATTTGAGTGGCTCATTTCAACACACTGGGTAATGGGCAACTATGTCCAAGAGCATAGAAACACCACCCTTGAACCTGAAGGTGCTACATGGCGAGATGTGTCCAGGTGTAGCAGAACAAGCACACAAGCCTCTGGTCAGGAAGCAGAAGCCTCCCAGGAACAGCTCAAAATTGTTCTTAGATTTATGATATATTTTAAGTAGAGATTGGGACAAGCGTGGTTGCTCCTGGCGCTAGGAGGAAGCAGAGCGAGCACTGCCTCGCACGGTCGCCAGGAGGGAGGTAACACCAAACCCACGACAGGCACACAGAGGAGAAGGGAGCAGACCATGAGTGTTCAGGAGCAAGAGCTGTCCCTCAGCGTAACCCACGTGGGCACAGGCAAGGACAGCTGTCCCGCACAGCAGATCATCCCACAGGAGTAAAGGCCCTCAGCAAGCTGCTTCCATCATCTTAGTGCCTGCCTTCTGCTACTGGGGCTAGCCCGAAGCAGCTAGAGGGCCAGAAACCAGACTAGCACTTCACCTAGTTGAACAATTCTCCTCTAGCAAAAGCAAATAAGTATCATCGGGCACTTATTTTTTTGCAACTCTCTACAAAAAAGCTAAAGTAGTGTTTAGTTAAAACAGCAGTGTATAAGTAAGGTCTTTGTCAACTGACCTTATAGAAGCATCTTGCACATGCAAGAAGCAAGGTCTGTACCAGTGGAGTTACATACAGTAGTATGTGTGCCTAGGTACTCAGGTTAGCACATATTTACACGTACAATCCACACAGGATTATACTGGGGCCAAACACTAAAAGAAAACATGCGGTAAATGGTTGCTTTAATAAGTCCTGTTCCATTGAAAGGAAATAAAACCTGAGTATTAATGAGATATAATTATATATTTAAAATCTTTTCCCTTGTGCAGTATACAGAATTAATGCCAGTAAACTCACAAACTGCAACATTCTACTCCATTACATCTGCAATGATTAGAGATAGTTTGAACATCTGGCATATAATCTGTGATAGAAAACAGCATTCTGCACTTTAATGGACGTCTGGAGGCTACACATATCTGATTTTATTTCTTTGTGTTAACTCTTTCCTAGGAGGAGGAGGAGATCCAGTGCTTGAGCACCTTCTTTCTGTTTTTTGATGAAGTTACACGTAGCACTGGTATTCAGCTTCTCTTTCAGGCTACTTTTGTTTTTAGTATCAAAGCTAAAAAAGGGACTCACTCAGATTTGTGAGGGGCTATTTATAATGTAGACAATTGAACAGCATTAATATTAATATGTTAAAATCTAAGAAACTCAGCCAATGAAAATGACAATAATTTCCTCATTTTCAGTGACTCAAGAACATTAAAATGAAGCAGCATTTGCAGCTCCTTCATTATTTCAAAGACATTCTGAATACACTCCCTTAATGTGGTTTTCTTTCATAATCTTGTACATGATATGCCAGGGTTACCACTATTTGTACATTTTTGATGTACCCTAAGTGCAAGTATATAAAAGCTTCTTTGACTGGCACTGATTTTCATTGAAAAAATTAGATTATTTCTCTGCTTTTGCAGGGTGTGTTTTGCCCCAAGCTAAACAAGAAGGTTTTAGCCCTACTGCATTCTGTGGGGAAAAGAGAGATACAGGCTTGAAAGGCGAAAGAGACTGACGGCTTTATCTTTCTCCTTACTTACTGAAATATTAGCTAATACTAACACCTAAGGAGACCTTGAAATTGGACTCTATGAGTAGTAATTAAGACTGATTGAAGAATGGTATCACAAGAGATCTGTGTCACTGCTGAAAGGATTTAGCATTTAAAGTGACCTGAAATACAAGTGTTCTTTATGATCATACTTAGGTACGAGAAAGAATATCTCTTGTATGAAAAACACTGGTGTTAAGTAGAGCTCTGTAATCTAATAGTGCACACGTCTGGGGCTTACTCAGCTACCACGGTGTAATGAAAGCCATCGTTACTGAGCAGCTTCTGTCGAGTACTAATAATTAGCCTAAATACGGGTGCATTAAGCAATCTTCAGGTCCCGAGGACCTTGCTGCAGAGGTTCACAAGGGCATTAAAAAGTTCTAATGGCTGCATTACCACACAAACGCTCACACCACACACATGGTGCGAATGGGGAAGAACAGAAAGCCTGCAGATAATCATTTAAGACTAAAACTACCTAAATATGAAGCATATGCTATACATTAACTTACCATTGGATTGATTCATGTATCACTGGACAGTGGAAAACTTCCAGTGGGTGGAAGACGACTGTTCATTTGTAAACCAGACTGAAACCATTTCAACAAAGATTAGTAAAAATTGGCCTAATTATAGATGATGATCTAATACAATTTGGCCATATTTAATGGAAGTCAGAAGCCAGAAAGTTGTACGTTACTTCCAGTTCCACTACCTAAACTAATGGATCAGTGTTTTCTTATGTAGCAAGAGATCCCGTCTGTACATATTTGCTACTTTAAAAAGGGCTTTGGATTTCAACAGCTGAAGAGCATCAAAGAATACCTTGAAGTTGCTGTTTCTTGAGGAATCACCTCCTCAGGTCTAAGGCATGCTCGGGTCCAAAATGCTCAGGAAGGCTGTTTGGAAACAGGCCAGTCGTGTTTTATCAAAGTACCTATGTTGTCTTTTATTTATTCAAAGCTTCTGTCAATAGCATCAAATGCAAAGATCAGGTTTGCAGCCTTAGAGCTTAGTCCTGCTCCGGGACTTCAGTCGATAAAGGACTCGCTGGGAGAACAGGCCAGCTTTATGCCCTGGAGGAATGCATTTCCTTTTGATGGTAAGTTAGCAAAGGTCTGGAGTGGCTCTGTCAGAACAAGGAGAATATTTAAGCTTCATTTCCTTGTTCTTCTCTATCTAGAGTTGTATATTAGATCTTAGTAGACACAATTCTCTGGATTAAACCATGAATTGATTTCTTCTAATGTTAAATTCCAGTAAGACTGATGTGGTTTGGAAATACACAAATCTCTCTCTCCCAGAGAAGTTATTCAGAGACTCAATTTGCTAAATCAGTTATCAAAGACCAGAAAGTGAATCTGCCTCAGCATAGTCGTAGATCATGGAAAGAAATTCATGTTGGCGAGAGGGACCATGTTCCGGGTTGAAACAGCTGGTCAAATACTTTGACAAAAGGAGTGATATTTCACAGCCACAGAGGATGCGTGTGGTGGAATTCAATGCTCCCCGTACAGCCTGAGCAGCAGCTTTCACAGGCATTTGCTGTTGCAACTCTCCTCTGATGCTCCAAGAGCTGAAGCACCTGAGATGGGTATCCTATAGGGTGGGCAGGACGAAACCTTGGAAGCCTCAGACTAAGGACTAGGTGCTCATGACTCAGGCAAAACAAAGGAAGAGATCAAACACTACCTGGCTTATTGAGATGATTAAGATAATTCAAGCAAAAACCTTTAAGGCATCAAGCCACAAGGATACCTGGAGCATCGAAGCTCTGGGAGGCAACAGAGGGAAAAGAGAAAAGACACATACCACAAAAATATACACACACACACACACAAAAAAAAAACTTTTATATGGTCATTGCCAAGAATCTGGGGAAATTATGATAGCCTTCCAACAGGTGATGTCCTTACTAAAGATTGACAAATATAGAAAATAAAAATTGGAAGAACAGAGGTGAGCAGGAGGAATTAGCAAGGTTAGAGACAAGCAAAATTTGTCATGTTCTCTGAGGATAAGAACACTGGAGACTTCAAGAAAAAAAAAAAAAAAAAACACACATATTATGCACTAGAGGAGAGGGGAGCAAGGGAAGGGAATAGAATTAAGAAACCTCAGTGGTTCCCAAAACTAAGGCTGGTGAACTAGGAAGCATCTAAGCATACCACAAACAGGCTTCTGTAGCTTTAATTAATAACAAAAACCCAGGAAAGTCACAACAGGAGAGAGAGACATGGTTTCCTTTTGTTCCTGGAAAGCACTACGTGGAGTTAATATACAGCATTAGTTAGAGTCTACATTAACATTAAATTGCACAATTTTACAACTTACTAAGAAAGAGCAAAAAAGGAGATCTAACTTGCCACATACTATATAAAACAACCCTTTTGCAGAGGAGAAAGATCTTGACCCTAGCCTAGAGTCCTACTGGCTATCCCAGATAGATATGCTGTAGTAATACTCAGTTGTTTGCATTTGGGAAGCTTGGAGATACACCACAGAGGTTAGATTCATGCCAACAGTTCCAAACACAGATAGAAAATTAAGCTGAAAACCTTCCTCCGCAACTTCCCCCCATAATCCCACCAAGAGATTCAGAGCAACAAACCAATTACTTTTTTTCCTCAGGTTTTGTAGGCCTTTCAAGATGTAATAGCCTTCAGTACCTAGGCTCTGAAGGGAATAACTTGCAACGCAAAAGGCAGCGCTACAAAGCAATGCCTATACCAAAGGGTATTTCAGGTATTGCTGGAATGTGCCCCAGGTTAAAAAGCCTCTGAACTGGGGCATCATCAGTGAAGGAAGATTTTCAGACTAGGAAAGCACATGAGAAGCTGAAAAGAGCTTTCCCCCCAACTGATTTTGTATTGTGACATGCTGAAGTAGCCAGTTATTCAGAAGCAAACATGCAGATTCCTGCATTCATATAAACCAAGGACATCTTGCTCCCTTTCCAAGGGAATAAATGCTGCCAGGTCCTGAGCTTCAGGGACTGCTCACAGCCTTAGCCTACCTAAGACCCACGTCCGCTTTTATTCTGAAGCCATTGTCATCCAGCTGGGAGTTGCAAGGGAAATTTTAGGATGCAGCCAATACACCCTAAAGGATCAAAAAAAGAAAGGTATTTTCTATCTCTTCACTTATTCTCATGATTCCTAAACCAGTTTTACAACTGTTCCATGTTTGAAATTGGCAGGAGTCCGTAAGCCACTATGAAAATGTGAACTGAGGAGAGTCCAGCTTCCAGATTTAGAAGAGCAAAGCCCGCAGTTCTGTAACTTCAAAAAAAGGACCAAGTAGCACTGGAAATCCCCTTGCAGCCACCAAAAGATGCCATAGAGCCAGTGCCCCAGTAGGGCTGGACCATGCACCCATGCCAGGAGCAGCCACTCTTCTAGCCCTCATGGTCAATTGCCCAGCCCTCCAGCTCCCACTTACTCCTCAGTCTCCGGCTTCATGGGCAGGGATTTAGCTTTCACTGTGTCAAATATGACACCATGCAAGTCAGACTGGTCTAAGGCTCTGCTCCAACAAGCACACAGCAGGAAGGTCATCAGCACATAGAGAAGCAGAAAGGAAGGAGCCAGAGAAGCTGAGGAGAGTTTGGATCTCTCCTGCTTCATCAGGTAAGTTGGCTGCTCCCCTGCAAGATGCCGAGACACCTGTGACGCACATGGAAGTATCCTACAGACTGATCAGAGACTTGTTCCCCAATACACAACAGCAAGTGTTAAGAGGTAATAGTGAAGAGAATTCCTGAAGCCAGCTAGGAATTACAAGAGTATATTTCCCACTCAAAGGAGTCTTAGTTTTCATTAATTAATGTATGAAAAGAAACAAGTGGAGAAACACATGTCTTGTTATCTGGCTTCTCAGATGGTAGAATCTGGTTCATTAGCCTTAAAGTATATCAACTGGATAATGCTATTTATAGTAGATCCGTATTCTATACAGGATAAAGACATACAGTATTGCACAGGCAGGAGTGAGCTCAACCATTATTTCACAGTTTAAACACACACTAACTCACATAAGGAGGAGAGATACAGATATAAAAGGAGTCGGAGAAAACTGGCCCTGGAGAGAGGCAGGATCTAGGTATCCAGACCCTGTAGCTATGGCAAGTCTTACTGTAGCTGATTGCTCATTCGTTTCAAGTTACATTACATGGGTTGAGAACCTTTACTCTTTTGCTATATTTAAAGAAGAAGTAAAATGAAAAGTAAGCATGGTTAGATCTTCTTCCTGGGTCTGCAATAATACTAGTGTTAGATTTGGAGTTTTCTGCCTTGTTCGAAAATGAACCATTGTGCTGATATTTAAAGTATAATCAAATTAGTTCAGAACCATGTAGTAGGGGATAACTCCATAGACAGTTTAACAGTCCCTTCAGAAACACCATGATTTTAATCTTACAAGCTTGCAAGAGCAGGATCTCTGCAGTGCTCAACCTGTACTGTTTACAATAAAATTATATATATAAAAAAAGATGCTTTAAACATGCAGTAGCTGTATCTGAAAATTAAATATCAGGCATTATTTCCCCCCCAAATTACTAAAAAGCAACAGTCCACACTAAAGACTAACTGTTTGTAAAATTGGATTCTTAAAGATGAAGTCTTTTTTAAGCCACAGCTAGTCCAAATATAAATATATATTTAACACCACACACAGTAGAACAATTCTATGACTGGAAAAAAAAAATAAAACAGTTTTGCTAATTCAAACCACTAAAAATGGATCTATGCTGCTCCTGTCAGCATTTTGGATGCTGCAGGTCACCAAAGCAAGGCCATCCAGTTAACCACCCAAAACAGACACTGAGTAGCCGGGCAGTGCAACATCCCCCTCTCCTCAGCATGGGGCTGCACACACTCAAGCAGTGCCAGCCCAGCCACGGGCAATACCATGGCCAAGTTGAATTCCACCAGTGGCTCTGAACTAGCCGCAGAGAGCACATGGGAGAGGGACGGAAGGAGACCTTCTCATAGCACGTCTTCACCCTCTACTACACTGGAGCCGGAGGAGGCCTCCACTGGTGGCTTCCTTCTTGGAGGCAGCTCCCAACTTGCTCACAGAACTTCAGAATGACTTGGGTCAGCAGAGACCTGCAAAGATGCTCGGAAAGTCTCTCAAAATGATGGTTTGGGATGGAAAACATATCTCCTCCAACCCATGCCCAGAGAACCCACTGACCTGCAGCAGATGATGCCCAGGCCCTCGACACCCCGCCAGGGCCCATGGTCAGGCACCACGAGAGCAGCAGGCTCCCACCACGCCATGTGCACCACACACATCAGCTTTAAAGGAGGCCATTCCCCAGGGAATGCGCGCTCAAGCCCTGCTCCAGCCCACACGCGTGAGGGCAGCACCAGAACTCCCTCTCTACCTCGCTCAATGTCACATCTGCTGCTACATGGCATAACACCAACTGAGGCCACAGTCACGATTCAGTAGCCCATGCGTAAGTCAGTCACCACCGTGACTGGTATGAGCTGGAACTGCTACTAGTATGGGGCCCACCATGGCAAAGACAACAAGGCAGTGCAGGCTGCTGGCACACAAGTACCCATGGTCACATCCACAGCCCCGACTCACACAGCCCCCAGTGAGTTATAGCACAACTTTCACACAGCCACAGGCAGCAGCACAACAGCAGGAACACACACCATGGTGAGCTCTTCAACACCCACCAGAGCCCTGGCCCTCCTGCCCCTCAGCTGCTGCCCAGCCTCACCTGCCCAGTTACATCCAGAGTGGCCACACATCTACCCATCCCCTCGGGATCCTATGAAGGAGTTTAACAGGCTTTTGTTCGAGAAGCAGGCCTGCACTCACCTTACCTCATTGCGCTTCCAGACCATCCTCCATAACTCCAGCCCCAAAACACTAAAACATTTAGGCACTTACCCATTACTGCTGCTGCAGGGAAACTCCCAGCTCACTGTTCCCTTCCCCTTCTCATCCCTGGGCAAGCATACCTGAAAGTGATCACTAGTCTCCTCCTCTTCCTCCTCTGCATCCCTGGAGAAGCACACCTGGAGATGATCACTACTCTAATCCTCTTCCCCAGCCCCACAGAAGCACAGCTGGAGGCAATTGCAGGTCCCTGCATCCTGCTCCCGTTTGGCAGTAGGATGCCAGGGGGCTGGGATAGGCAGGGGTGCAGCCCTAGGGAGAGCCCTACTGCTGCTTCCACTGCCTGAACCATTTACAACTTAGTACTTGCTCTTGGTCTGCTCCTCAATCCCAGGTGCTGGGTCTGGGTCTCAGCCTTCCAAAATTGCTAAATGGCACTTCCCACACCACCAGCCTGTCTCCTCTCCGGGGCCTGTCCACACACAACACTAATTTTGGCTTCAGGCACAAATTTGTGCTTCTTCAGGCCAGATCTTGCATTCACATACGGTTTTCCCTTCTATTATTTCTTTGTCCTCGGTGATGTTTGCAATAGCTACTAATGCACTGTCATTTGCAAATGTAATTAGTGTGTTTACTTCTTTCTTTCTTTTGCTCATTAATAAAGATGTTAAATAAAAATATGCCTTCCTCTGCTAACAACATCCTTGAAATAGTTAGGAAGTTGGGATTCTGAGGTAATAGGAACTAAATTATTGGACAGGACTTCTGCTTGCATTTTTTCAGCATTTGTTGTTTGTTGTGGGCAATTAAAACATAAAATAACTTTCTATCTTTACACCCAAAATAAACTCCCTCTGTTCTGTGTTTGCATCCGTCGGCTCCACACACATAGAGACAGACTCGGGGTCAGCTGGCAGACTGCTCCAGCAGAGCAAAGATAGCAAGGTCTCCTCGATCTAGAAGCAGAAGAGCTAAGTGAAGCCATTTTTAACCTTTTTACCTTCGTTAATCCTGTTTTCAACAAATCATCATCGTCAGTGCTTTTAAAACTTTACTTACGGTACTCCCGTAGCTGTGTCCTAACACAACAGCTTGTCTGTTTATTATATGATCATAATTCAGCATTTTGGCCGGATCCTCTCCTGTGTCCGGTATTTCCCATGACTCACAAACCATCGTTGTTCCTTTGATTTTGACAGGACAGAGAAGAGGCAGCAGTTCATGGCGTTGGCTCGCACTTGGGACAAAAGGTTGTTGCTTTTCACTTTCAGGAAAATGTACTGAAATTAGCTCATTGCTCTGGTGAATTGGTGTGAAGTAAAACCTATGCTTTTTCCTTAATTTTCTATCATCTGCTATAGAGACAGCAATGAAAAATCATGTGATTGCAGAGTCCCCAAACCAAGAAATGAATAGAAATCAGTCTGAGGATAAAGTGGCTAGTTTATCAGATTTATCAGATTTATCAGTTTATCACATCTCTTGGTTTCATCTCATGTTCAGCTGTTTAAATAGAATTTCAATTGTACGTTTATTTAAGGGAGATTCTTTTCTCTGGAGCCTTCTGGCACTGAGGGGTGTGTGTATTAATAGGAATTGTCTTTTCTTTTCCTTTGTAATGTATGAAGGAAGACTTAAGATCACTGGATGCACATTTGGATAATCATAAATTAATTGTAATGTAAACTTTCACAACATGTTCTGAACATGTTGAGATTTTGTTTGATTTTGAATTGCTCCAAAATGACATCTAATTATATACTAGTGATTAACACGTTGGTTGCTACTAAGAAATAGCAGCCAAGCAAATGTTACAAATCAGTATTTAAATTTACTATGGGTTGGATTTGTTGGGTTTGTATTTTTTTTCCCTTTTGTAATGATTCCTGTGCACAAAGAGGAATCGTGGTAAATTCAAGTATTTAGACAGGATCTGAGACTATTTCTTTATCACGTGTGGAAATCCACAATTATCCAGTGTCGGGAAGGAAAGGCAAGGTGCTCATAGTGGTGCCTTATTTTCCCCACCTCCTCTTGCATCGCTCTCCCACTTCGCCCCCGCTATGCCCATGGCCAGCACGACACCTCCCCAGCCGCCAGCCTCTTCCATGCGGCCGGACACTCACACGTGGGAAGTGGCCCCTCCTGCCCATGCAGACAGAAGCTGCCCCCAGCCTGGCCCGGGCTGGTGTTTTGGGGATGAGGAGATGGTCTAGTGCAAAAGCCCGTGCAGAGCTGCTGTCCCTGGAGTAGTGCAATCCTGCTTTGAAATACCAGTTGCTGAAGCACTGGAGAAAAAGAGCATTTTGAGAGTGTGAGTTGAAAATAAAGACCTAATGAGGTCTGAATTTCTTCTCTGCGGAGCCAAATACTTTCCCATATTAGCTCACTTTTCCATTCCCACCGGAGTCTCATTACTGCCCCCAGCCTCAGCGCTTTTGATGTCAGGAGGAGATTTAGCAACAGTTTTAAGTGGAAGAAATGAAGGGCTGGTTTTCCATGGAGACACTGTTCTCCAGTTTTGGGTTCACAGACCAGCACCGCGTTTCCTTGTGCTGACTGCGCCTTGGCGATTGCTACTACATCTTAAACGGAAAACACCATGTAACAGCGCTGGTGGGGACATGGCGGGCAGCAGGCAATACATCACGGTCCCTCAGCCCTCAGCCCCATCGCGGGAGCTCAGGACTTTTCCTGGAGCAAGGCAGAGCTTCGGTGCCACATTTCCAGTGGGAGCCCAAAGCCTGGGGTAGCCTCCAGCTCAACCCAAGAGAGGCGGATTCCCCTCCCACTCTGTCACATGGAAATACTACGAGGATCAGGTACTTTCTTGCATTACTTTAAACACTGTGTTTTATGACTTAATTGCAAATGCAGACTGCTAAACTCTGGCTTTTGTGAAGACAACTGCTGTCCCCAGTACAAGGAAAATGAGCGCCGCCGCTACGCGTTTCCAGCAAAGCCATCCCAAGCACTATGGATCCCCTTCCTCCACATTCCAGGTCGGTCTGACCATTAGTGTTCGTGGAAGGAGCAGGCATTAGAGACTCAACATTTTTAGCAACAAGGTCAGGTGGTTCTCCTATAAATCAAATGGATGTGAAAGCTTTAATTCGGTGCAAGCATGGGATAGATCAGTGGCTTTGGAAAAAATAAGCAAATCTTTCAGTTTCAAACCTAACTGAAACTTGAACATGTCCTTACTGCATAGGTGAGCTGGGTTGCATCGTGCCAGTCCCACCAGTAAGGTTTGAGAGGAGATACAAAAGCAATAAAGTGGCTCACAGATATCAACGCATTGCTCTACAAAGAAATACATATTGCTTTAGCCATAGCAATGCAAATATTGGTTAAGCATAAATAGGCTTGGAGATACTTATATCCAGCGGTCCCTGCCAGGAGCACACAGTTCCTTTCTGAGTCCCGCTGAGTGACAACAGGGTGGTGGCTTCCACTGGCAGCGTATGAAAGACCAGCACAAATCAGGAACAGTAACTCGCCAGTGAAGATGGATGCACTCCAGTCACAGATATTGTGTGAGAGATTTTTAACAAAAGAGGTATTTTCTCTGATGGAATTAATAGCTCCATTTTTCTTTATTATTTCTTGTGTTTCACTCATTCATGTATCAACTTCTTTCAAACAGAAAACAATTGAGAAAACATTCTCCCAAGAATAAAACTTAAAAAAATAATGGGAAGAAGAGTGGCACAACCTAAAGAGAACTCACATATTCTATGTTGTAATATTTCACACAACTTAAGGATTTATTTTCTCCACAAATTCTTTCTTTCAATCAGAGATTTTTGTTCTCCAGATTCATTAATAACAGGCTTGATTCACCATTGCATTGTTTCAGCTTTACTGAGATGGAATTTCAAGAGCTACAGTGGTTCATTACATCCTGTGGCTCAGATTTTCAAATGTAAAAATTCCTCAGTCCATATTTATGGTCCTCACTATCTGGCTGATCTTCAAGAAATGCTGAATATCCATTACTGGCTTCTCTGCAGTGTTGAAAATCAGGCACATGAGGATACTAAATATGGAGCTAAGAGCTAAAATCACGTTCCTTCTAAAAGAAAACTGGTTTGCAACATGTATATGTTTGCATATATGCCTATATATACATATATGTTTATACAAATATCGATTTCCTCTCTATATATATGTTTCAGTCCTTTAAAATTAAAAATATTTCAGCTATCACTAAAAACATAGCACTCAGCAGCTTTTTTGAGATCAAATTTTCCCTCTACCTCATCTATTGAAATGTAGCTTACCTACTATGACAGTCTGCACATGAGACAGAGCCTGCAGTTCCTATGTCTATAGGCATACTTGGCAGTGATAAATAGAAGAAAAACTTCTTCCAGCCTTTTTCACATTTTGAGCACCTGTATATCAAGAGGCATTAACAATCGTGAGCATAGAGAGTGGATCTTTCTTTACAATATCACCAAGTGCGGGTTCTCAGAAACTTTTGCTACGTGATGCCGCACCATCAAACCCAGGGATTATCTGAAGTTGTCATAACTAAGAAATGCATGAGCATAGCAATGCAACTAAGAAATGCATAAGCAATCAAACCAAACCACCTGTGATTAAAAAATAAATAAATAAAAAGACATTTCTCAGTCCCTCCAGCCATGGTAGGTGGGAGGTTGGAGGGCAGCGCTTGCCTGCACTGCTGGGGCTCTGCATCGCTCCACAGTGATATACATTCCTCTCATAAACAGAGACAAAAATGCACAGGGAATTTGATGAACAATTTGCATCTGCGCACTGTTTTTCCCTCTGTTTGCACCCCTGAAATACGTGATCTTTTATCTGTAGATTTTCGTTTGCCTTCACCATCCTCTTGGTTTCTAGAAACACTGTAAAACCTTTAGAATATTAAGAAAATTGCATCTGCTACATCTTGCTTTAAATATAGTATTCAGTGTTTGTAACTGTTACTTCACCCACTGAAAGAATAGCTTGCCCACCAGGTAAACTACATTTTGTTGCTTTCCATGTCTGTCTTTGCACAACATGCAGCATGCAGGAGTAAATAACAGTGTGTAATATAAATAATTACATGTATGAAAGGCTGTAAAACACTGGAGATATATTTGTACTTTTACTTACGAGAACATTTTAAAAATGATTGCATTGTTTGCTGTGCAGTTTTTATGTGTTGAGCGTGGTGCACACAGAGAACAGCTCCAAAGTTTTTTTTTCCCTTTCCTCCAGGTCACACTAGCATTATAGTTAGCAAATTGATAAGGTTCCACTGTTAAGCTTTATTACTTGTGACATGAGCCTATGACACTTTATAAAAAGAAGTAATCCAGAACAATCTCTAGGTAATTAACACCTAGATAAACAAACATAAATTTCTATATTGCATTTATTTGGACTACCACTCAAATATGCGTGAACCATGCTTTTTTAATTAAAAGATAAATCTATGTGACACTTAGCCTCAAACTTAATTATTCAGCATAGTATAATAAAAAATAGAGCCCATTAAATGTGTCTTGCTCTGTATTTCTGTATTAACAGCAAAACAGTTCACTCTGGGATCATTTAAATTTTCTTCTTCCTCTTTTCCTGCAATTTCTCTGTTTGCTGAGACCCTTTGGGTGAAAAAACCCACGCCAAGGCGCACAGCCCCCGGCAGCACCAACAGGTGAGGAGCTGCTCAGCTCCCGCCAGCGCCTGCGCCCGGCGCTCGGCTGGGCCGCGGCTCCAGCGCTGGGTCACGGCACCTTCCCTCCTCCCGGCCCGGCGCCCGGCGGCTCCTGCCAAGCCGGGACAGCAGGAACCGAGAACGCAACACTTCAGAATAATCCCACTGGGAGCGCGCCTACAATACACGAGGTGAGATTCCTAAAACATACGGCTACCATACAGATGTTGAACAGAGAGGGGAAATACTCAACTCCCAAATTGCAGCAGACAGAGGGGTTATAGTCCTTATAAAAGCTGCAACAAGAAACGTCATCTTAAAGGGGAGAGCAGCTTCGGGGTGCTGCGTGGGCAGAGCCCCATGCGGCTCTGCGGTCGCTGTGGCCGTTTCCGCCACGGGGCTATTCCCAGCCTCCCCGGACAGCGGCCGCTCTCCAGGCAGGATCACGGCAGAGCGTGGCCGTTGGCTCTTCCCACAGGCTGCCCAAGCTCCAGCACGGGGCTCTCGGCGCTGCAGGAGCCACTGCAGGAGCCGCTGGAGAAGCCCTTGTGGCACTGCTGGGCCCAGCCGCCCTCCCCACGGCCCCCATCCCGCGCCGACCGCAGGCCTCGGCTTCCAGCACAAACGGAAACCGTTGGTAACAACCTGGTGTGCCACAGCTTCACCACTTACTTTCCTCCTTGCAAATGAAGCCGAGGGCTGACACTGCCCCTGACACCAATGGCTTTACCCCTCTATGTGGCTATCCCACTGCTGTACCCAGAGGACATGGACCCCAAGGTGCAGCTTCCAGCCCCGGACTCTGTGTTTACACGATCCCGAGCCCACCTGTGCCAGGTGACCTGCACACGTTTGCTCTGCCTGTCAGCGTGGGTGATAGCAGTTAACCACTAACGTGTCTAATTGTTAAAACTTCCTTTTCTCACTGCATTTTCCTCCCTGACTTCCTTGCTCTAGTCTTTCTTCCTCTCTTCTCCCTTACCTGCCATGGCATCCCAGACCTGGCGCATCTTGTTGATGTCAGAGGATCATTAAGGTTGGAAGGGACCTCAAGAGATCATCTAGTCCAACCTCCCTGCACACGCAGGCTCACCTAGAGCACGTTACACACACAGCACCTTTACTCTCCCTACGTGGTGCAAAGACCTTCCTCGCTTTCAGCTAGGCAGGTCAACCACACAGAGGAAGACCATGGAGTCGTCGGCAGAATAGGAAGGGTTTTTGCCCTTGCAAAATCATTTGAAGTGTGGGCAGGCTTCTTAACATGCACCATAACAACAAACCTCACAGTTTTCTAAAGCCAAATATATGATCTATACAAACATTTTTTTTAATGTGAAAACATGACTTTATACATCATAGTGTATGATACACACTTCAAACACTTTAAAATCAAAGCTTGATAGACCCCAAGACTTTTTCTATAGTACATAAGTAGTAGTATATAAAACAATTATTACTACATGCTAAAACAGATTTCCACAGTCTTTTAATTAAGCACAATATATATAATATATATATGTATATACTGTATATAGATTTGTTCAGATTAATAAGTGGACTGAGCACACACACCCAGCATAATACACTCCAGTAACTGCCTAACAACTGTGAATTTACTGACATTAATTTTTTCTTAATCTGACAAAGCTGCAGAAAATAATGTTTTAACTGTTCCTAATAAACATAAGCAAGTAGGAAAACTTTTTTTCAGAGGTAGAGGTTTTATTGCGTAAAACACTGGATAAAACTGTACTGCTTCAAAGACATTTTTATTCTAACAGCAGAAAGAAAACAGTCATTGCTGAAAAAACAACTTTTAATACTTCTATACCAGAATAAAGTTCTGTCAACTGATGTATTATAATAATAAATAATGACCAAGAATAAACTTTAAATACAAAGTTTTCTAATTGTTACAAGCATAGCAACAAAATCCTCTACTCTATTGATCTCAGATTTCCTCCAAGATAGAAATTTTTCTTTGTGTAGGAATGTAGACAGTATTATGACCAGTATCACAGACTACAGAAGTTACAGAGAAAAAACTTGACATGTTTAGATATGAGAAGCATGATGATATTCAGAAACTGACAATGCATCACTGCTGCTGTCACTTGTTTGTATTACAAGTTACAAATGTTCTGGAAAAAAGGTCTATGTCAGAGGGGAAAATAGGGACAGTAGCACCCGACCAAATGGAATCAACACACACATCACAAAGAACGGGAGATGTTTCCAGTGTCACAAACAGAATTATTGCCTGTCGTATCTGAAAATGCTCAGAAGACACAAAAGAATACTGAAAGAGCTCAAAAAGTGCAAGAAATGGAATGTGGGGGGCGTTTTTGTTTTTTTTTTCCTTTTTTTCTTTTTTTTTTTTGCTAAGATACTGAAGGCGGCGCAAACACACAAAAGCAAGCGACTGACACAGTCACCAAACACAGTAGTGCAGTTAAAATCCTAAAGCTTACTACAGTCAGAAAGTTTCAATAACATTTCAATCCTTTATCTAGGATCATAGAAACAGTTGCATTAAGTTTATCAACTCGATTTAAGTAAGGCAGTGAGAACTATACTAGAAAAACAAGAAAAGCAGCTTGCTCTGTGCCAGATGGGTCCAAGTTACACAGTGACCTCATTTAAACTGAAACTTCAGTTGGATGACATCCTTTCCGACAGCATATGCAAACCGTATTCCTTATTAGCCTGAGATTTTTTTTTCCAGTCTCAGGGTAGCGCTAAGAATTTTATTTACATTGATTGCAGTTTAGTATTTTTTGTAAACTGCTTTAGGCAGAGCTGAAGTTTTAAGGCCCTGGGGTTTTACTCTGTGCTCCCAGCCTGCAAAGAAATATTGACTTTTTTTTTTCTTTTAAGTCTGGATGATTTTGTTTTAGAAGAAGCTAATAGTCCTCTACCATCACAATAAACAGCACCAATTTAGCTTCTATCAAAGGAAGTACATTAAAAGGCTAAATTTTTATGCCATTCAGAGAATTTCAGAATAAACCTTTAGCTATTTTTCTTACTTTTTTTTTTTAACTATGTGGTTTGTTATAGTCTCTTAAAAGCTTCCTATGCCACAAAGAACTTAATAAATTTGGAGCATCCAATCAGTAAAAAAGCTAAAATCTGCAAAAATATAGAACACATTTGTTTTACAAAAACAAAGAAATATCAGCTAAAACACTTTTCTTCATTAGAGACAAAGAGCAGGAAGTTTGGTTTCATATTTTAGGTCAAGCTACTTTATAAGAGCTTGCTCCAGAAGAAACTTCTGCACTATGTCTGCAACACTTATAAAAACTAACACATGAAAATTAACCATGACTGGGGAATCCTACATTCAAATGTAGGAAAAAATAAAAAAGGAATTTAAAGGAAGTTTAAAAGGAAACAACCTGGAAGAAAAGAACAGAAAGGGAAAAAAATACCAATCCTCTATTTAATAAAATTCTGTTTCTCACCAGCACCTTCTATAGATAAGGCTGACTAGTTTCACTAAACAATATTTGTATATATTGTACTTCTACTTTTATAGCAACCTACTTCTTCATCAACAAGGAAAGAAAAAAGAGTAAAAGCATTTCTCTCAATACTGCAAGATGATTTTTTTAAATGGAATTACACTTCAAATCCACAGTCACACATTGGGCTGCAGATTTGCTCTAACCATTGATTCATTTGGCTGTACATTTAAAAGATAAAAATAAAATGAAACTGTAATCTCACAATCCTTCTCAGTACAGGTCAGTACTGACCCTGCATACGGGCCGTCTAGGGTTTCTCCTACACTGCAGTTGCAACACCACTTGAATTGATTTTCTCTGCAATGACAGCTCCAGTCAGACTGGCACCATGGCAGTCTACCAACACATCTCATTACTATGCTAGGCAAATGACAGCAGCTGGTGTCATATTATAAAGGTGTTTTCAACAATGAAAACACAGCCCCTCAATCTTCAAGGCAACACTAAATCGCTTAGACGGTATCATTTTTCTGTTAAGAGCATTATTTTTGGACAAAGACCACTTTGAAGTTTGAAATTGCCCTGCTTTTTAAATAACTAACGACCTCCTAACATTTTAAAATCACTTTATTATCCCACCTACATTGTTTGGAAGTACTTGTTGCCAGGTAACAGTTTAGCAGCCATTTTCCAGGGCTGGAAATTGGTGTGTGAAATATATATATTTAAACATACACACACACACACGTATCTTAAGTGTGTATTTTGTGTGTGTGTGTGTGTATACGTAGATATATATGTATAATGTGCATATGACTGTACGTGTGTGTGTGTAAATATATATATGTGTGTGTGTACATACACATATATACATATATATATTTAAATATTTTAAACCTTCTGTACACTCCCGGGAATTCTGCGCACAATTCACTTGCTTAGAATGCAGCTAGCAAACTCTTACCCAAATGCATATCTAAAAACTGTGTAAAATAATATTGCAATATAGAGATTGATTCGTTGAGCTGCATTACTCTTGGGCCTTGCTGCCCTCCTCCGTTAGCTCTGCCGAGCTCCCAGGTTTGACAGCTGCAGGTTCCTCTAAATTCCCAGAAGCTTCGGAGTCAACTCTGGAGCGCTTGAACCTGCGATCTGGGTACTGACTGTTGTCAAAAGGCATGCGATGGACACAGAGAACATGGGTCTTCAGATTTCCCTTCTGAGAGGCACTGTAGGGGCAGTATCTGCACTGGAAAGGCCGGTGACCTGCGTGACAGACAAGAGCCTGGTTAGTTTTCCCTCTATTTACATTTTGACTGCAAAGCAGCTCGTTGCAAAGTCTAACGAGAACGCGAAAGCTCCCCGCGCACAAATCCCTCCTGCCGCACAGAAACGCCACGCTGCTCAGCAAGGATAAGAAATTCATACCATTTGCATGCTGCCTGTTTAAGGAAGCTACATTTCTCCCAAGAACTCTCTGCTTTGGATATTTTTAGGAAAAAAAAATAGCTATTTCATCTCCCATCCCATCCCCAGCCATAAATCAGCCACCTTCTGATCCAAACTAAACACTTGTAAATAAAGTGCAAGCATCTAATAGAGAGGTTTCTTTTATATTTGTTAATTATCTTTTTTATTGAAGTGCAATTCAAGGATGACAATGTGCAGACCCTTAGTCTAATAAACATACCCTGTCTTTGGGTGGGTTTCTGAGTAAAGAATTGTATGTTTTATTTTAATCACACAGATTACTTTTTAATGGAAAGAAATAATGGATTGAGATAACCAAGGCCTCAAACCTGCAAACATTTACCCCAGTGAGATTACTCCTGTGAGTAAAGATATGCAAGCCCATAAGTGTTTGCTGGACTAGGGCCCGAGGTTATCACCAGCTTTAAAATAAAATGTCCAAGCTAGATTAGAAAAGGAATGTTAATGCACAAAATCTGATACATGCAGGACTTGTGTATGAAATAGCAACCGACTGCAAAATGGAAGCATGAATGAAATACACCGCTTTTTCGTAAATCTATCAATATTCTCTCCCATATTTTTCAGATTATTGTAACTCCGAATCTCCATGCTGTATCTGGTTTTGGAGGTTATGTTTCAGCAATCACATTTCAACCTATGCTGGGAAGTTGTTGATGTGTTTTACTGGAACTTTATGAGCTTTGTCTCTCAAATTAACTTAAACCAGGACCATCTGAGGTCAAATGCGCTTAGCTTGCTTTAATTTGCTCAAATAAATGAATAAATAAATGTGCCAGACCATCTACATAAGGCCAGGATAAGTGAAAAGCAATACTCGCTCCCCGCGTTCGAGGAGGGCTGTGGCACTGCCCGTGCGTGGGGAGCAGGAGGGCTGCTCTCCCGGGCAGGGGCCGGCACTCGCTAGGCTCCACGTTCGGGGGGATGCAGCGCCGCAGCCCCAGGAGCGTCCGCGCCCGGCCCGGTGCTCCGCGTGCCTCCAAGGAGGGAGCGAGCCGGAGCGCCAGCTGCTCCCGTCCAAGCGCCGCTGGTGGGGCAGCAACGCGAGCCCCGTCCCCAGCTGAGCAGCGGCAGCCGAGGCGGCTGCGGCGCTCCGGGTTGCTCAAATAACCTGCCAATTGCGCTGTGAAATCAAAGCTACCGCTTGTAGGCCCAGCGCCTCAGGTGCTCTGGCTGCTGCGAGAGGGGCGACGCGTTGAGCCCATCACGGAGCCACTCAAGCCCAACGGCCAGCGCCGTGGGCTGCATCCACGGAACAAAAGTGCAGGACATCCCATAGCAACACCGAGAGACGGTTACCGTCCCCTCCACCCTTCGCTTTTACAGCTGGAGACTGCCATTGCTGCCCTCAAGCTCCGCGGCCACCAATGTTTCTGGGTGAATCTCAGGATGGAGCGCGGATTGCTCCATCTAGTGCTCTGCTAGCGCTCTCTTGGGATAAAGAACGTTTCCCTCAACAACTCAGTATGGAAAAAGAGATGAAGTCTGTATGTTATTAATCTTTAAAAAGTCAAATTTCAGTGGAAAATTTCATTGCAATAGCAGTGAAAAAGCTTGCATAGTTAATGTTACAGAAATGAAATTTGGCTTTTACAGAAAAATTTCAAATAAAAGATATGAGGAACTAGTCAATCATCAAGGGCGTACCCAATGTCTCTTAGTACGAGCTCTAAAAATCAATAATGAACTATAAATACATTTGAAACAATTTGAATATAATGGTTTTGACCATTGAAAGCACTCACAAAACTGTCTGAGTATGAAAGAGGTACAGATAAAATCTAATTTTTCCTTTTTTCCACAAAAGTATTTGAAATCTCAGGAAAAATGCTTAATAAAATCATACAATCTCTCCCTTTGTTTATCAGGGACAGTGAGTATTTCATCTCAGAAAAGCCATCAAGATGGACATCAGGGTTCTGAAGCCTTTCTTGCCTTCTCCCTTTTCTCCCTTCCAACTAATTCCCAGGCCGAGGTGCAGGGTCAGCTGTGTATCCCGGCTGGGGAGCTGCCCAGATGCCTTTGGACAAAGCAAACAAAACAAGGATGAAGAGGACGGAAACTTGCACCATGATGAACTGCAGTTATTTTCCCTTTTCTCCAAGAGATAAATCCTGCCACTTTTGTATCCACTGAGACATTGAATTGAGCTTCTTCTGCTTAATTCCCCACCCTGCCCCATACAGGTACCACCACCTCCATAGCCAGGAGACCTCACCATCCCACTACTCACAATTCTGCCCCAAATCTCCCCCTGCTTCTCATGCCTGAGCCACATCACCCTTCCCAGGCACTTTTCAGACAATTCCTCCTCATGTAGCTCCCAGCTCTGGGTCTGGCAGCCCTTAGATGCCAGGTTTCCCCACAAACATCACAGAAATATTGCCTATCGCCAGCCTCACCTAAAGCAGCTGTGATCTCATTGAGCTGTTCTCAATGCTTCGCCCAAAAGTAATTATCATTAAATGACAATCCTAATTCCTTCCTGGAAAAAGGCAACTTTTAAACAAAGAATCTACAAAGCATGGCGTTAACAACCCTTAATAAATGCATGAATAAAAACAAACTCTGTCTGCCCACTACCGAACCATGTTCAAGCCTGTGCACTCGCATGCATAGATGGAGAATGGCATGTATTAATTCAGTGCACTTTAATAAATCAGACAATATAAAATGCACCTACAAGGATTTGGTTCTGCATTGCCTCCCCCACGACTTACTTTTTCAGGCCATCAAAATTTCACATCACTGCCTTGTGAAAAGTAAGTACACAATAAGTTAATTTGTATTGTCACTATGCAGTACAACTGTGGTAAAGAGCACATTCATTTTTAATCCAGTATGAATAATATATAAATATGTATACAGAGTGAGGGTCAGAGGAAAGCAAGTGGTACATTGTTTACAGCAGAAGTAGTACAAAAACTAGAGATTATTCTCACTTGCAAAGATAACAATATCTGCAATTTGCTTGTAACTAAAGGGTGAAGGAAAATGCCCATTTCTCTTAGGTAACCCATCCATTAATTATAGCTCAAAACTTGTTGTGGGCAGCAGGCTCTTAAAATAACCCTTCCCAGATAAGTTGGCAATAAATTTATAACGTTTTATCTAGTGGTGGTTGGTAGATTCTTTCTTAGTAAGCTATAGTTCATGTATATTTTGCCTACAATATATCTTCCAATAAAATTATTTGAAAGCCCTTTAAAAAAAGAAATCTGCCTGATAGTTCAGGAGATAATGTGTAATGCATTGCATTTGTAGTAAGGAGCATTAGACCAGAGAAGGGCCAAAAAGAAGAACAAAATATGGTGCAAACGCCAAAGATGGAAGCTAGATTCCAAGAGCACTAATGTTCTTAGGAGACAAGGCTTTTCTCAGGAAGGGGGGTTACCTCCCGCACCTGCTGAAGGCAGCTCTCCACGAGTGATGGAAACCTTTCCAGATGAGCCCCAGAAACAGCAGCAGAGCTCAGCTGACTTCGTCTGCCTCTAATTTTGACTGCACACTGGAGAGCATAAAGAGTTGGGATGCAGGGTATGTTCTGCTCACAACACAGCATCTTTCTGCATGGCCAATGTTTTAAAAATCCCTCATCATTTCAAAGTACTCCACCTTTTTAAAAAAATATGCCGCTTTGTTAATTTAGGCTTTGAGAAAAAAAAAGTTTTTCTTTTCTTTCAAATTTCTGATCTGATATGTTGCTTTGTGACACATCACGTCAGCCTGCATCAGTCACATTGCGTTAGGTTTCGTAACATGGCATGACTGATGCAGCCCAACATGGTGCATCAAGTGAATGGAGTCTGAAAAGGCAGGTTTTGAGAACGACAGTTCTCAAAGTCTGGGTTTTATGACCATTTAGAGGAAACTGTATTTAAAGACAGGCCTGGGATTTGAACAAAGCCATTGCCCATAAGTGAGTTGCTAGGGATTCAAATATTTGCCAGATCTATTTTACTTGGTCTCATCTTTATTAAAAAAAATGTATTATTGGAACATATAAAAAGTCAATGTCAACACAGTGTCATTGGGTTACTTACTGTAATCCAAACACTGCTAATGGTTACTAATTTATTAACTTTGATATGGATCCATTATTTAAGGTTAGCACAAAGGAATACACAAATAAGAGAGAGTGATGAATGCTAAAGTCTTTTTCATTTAAAAAAAAAAATTTACATGGTCAAGCTGCATTAATTCTCCACTTCTAAAAAATATTTGATCAGCATCCAAATTCTATAAAAATTTCCACAAAGAAACATCTTATTTTTGTGATATTACAGGCACATATGTAGGGGTTTGCACTAAAATGCAAAAATGGGCATTGGACTAGTCACATGAATAAGATCAAGAATTTATTCCAGATTGTTAAAAGTGTACTAATCACAGCAAAATCATGGCTTTCTCCCAAAGCGGCAAGAAAACGGTAATTTGAAAGAAAAATGCCAATAATACATCACACACAAGCCGTCTGTTGTCCCCACTACACCACTTTTTGTTATATTGCATATGTGTACATATATACACACAGATACACACGTTCAGACACACACACACACGCACAGTTTAATGCATAAATTTAGGGAAAAGGCAGAAGAGCAATAAAATGATGAACAGAAAACAAATGCTGCGCAATGTACTATAAATTATAATTAAGTCATGAATAAAATGTGTTTCTTAGGTATGACATTTGTTCCCTGAAAATGCAAAAATAGCCATGATTAGCTGACAGCCTGCTTCTCCCTGGATGGCCAATGGCTATAGCATTTACTGCTGTGCAATACAGCTAACTCATTTAAGATTTCTTTGCTTAGTTTAAGAGCATGCTTTTGGTGAAAACTGGAAATAACAGCCATTGCATCTTTAAAACAAATAAATGACTCAGTTTCTAAGAAAGACTTGAAAAGCCTCAAAGATTCGACTTCCTTGGAGGTAAATTTCCTTAGCTCAGATGGCTCATTTGGGTCAGACGTCGGATGCTCCCGAGATGAGGACACGAGTCTCCGGCTGCAGCAGTCCCAGATGACCTGGGCCAGCGCTGGCCAGGATCAGACACCCCTCACAAACCAGCTGCAGGGGCTCAGGATGGATTGTTACTGCCTCTCAGATAGAGATTTTCAGTCCCACAACATCGCTGGTGGAACGGTCCATGTAATCGCACATCTGCTCCGGTGCAAAGTCAGCAAGCTGCGTTTAAACCTTCAGCGAGTCTCCAGCTCCCTGAGAGGAGCTGCTCTAAATATTTTTTCCTGCGCAAACTCATATTTGAGGTGGAATCGCCTTTAAACAGATGAGGGGTACGTTATCTCAGAAGTAATAACTGGCAACGAGGCCATGCACTTTCTACTTAAGAAAAATGCTTTTCAGAATGACTCCCCTTCTCAAGCTGTGACCATCGGCCTCTGTTCCCGGCTTCGCCAGTTCAGGGTCTCGGGGTCCTAGAGATCTTGGGGAATGCTGCCATTTTAAAGTTATAGTATTACAGCATAATAACAAGCATTTGCAAGGGAAGAACTATTTTCATTTAAAACTTGGCTAGTGTGATTTCCTCTTTTACGTACAAATTTTCATAAATACATTTACAGCAAACATCTCAAATACTGTATGCATTACCCAGGAAACCAGAATGGCTCTAAAGCAGCCATTCTGATTGGGAGCATAACAGTATGGATGGGAAAATGCTGAATAAATATATTTGTCCAATAGACAATAATAGCTTTGATTGAGCCATTCCATTTTATTGGTCTCACAATACACATTTTACAAAACTCCCCAAATACCAGACAGATTAAAGTTGGTCCAATCAGGTTCATATATGTAATAAAAGTTTTTATAAAACAATTGAAAAGTATATATTTATTTACACACAGGTCCAGGACCAACCGGGATGGTCTTTTGGGAAAATTACAATACTCTGTGAAGTTTATATGCTTACTGGGTTATGAAAAAGGAAATGAAATTAGAAAAACCTCTCTACTTCATGTTGACCAGGAAAAACTGTAAAGGCAACATGGCTTGTCCAACATCTCAAACATTTTACTGTAAATGTGTATACAAAAAAAAAAAAAAGGAGAAACATGTGCATTTAGGAATGCCTGGGACCATTTTCACCTGCAAACGCTGAAGCTTGAGCTTGCATTTCCCACGGGCCACTAAAGCTCTGGCAGCCCCCGGACACCATTCAAGGGGATTGCTTCATTGCTGCAGGCTCAAGCCTGCAAATGTTCCTGAAAGTAAGTGCAGCAGTTGCTCATCACAAGAGGCACAAACCAGGAGTCATCCCACATTATACAGGCTTCTACCTTAGACACCTAGTTACCTAATTTCCCTCTAGCGAGCAGGGACAGACATTCCAGAGGGCGGTCTAGGGCTGAAGGTGTTGAATTGCCATCTGGAGAAGGGGTTTCTTGAAAAACTGCCCTAAAACTAGTGCCATTTATCCACATGCCAACTTGCTAGCAGTCCTGGTGCCAGGTTAATGATCCACAGAGAACTGCTGAGAAGAGAGACGGAGTTTAGGGCAGCTTGGGACACCCCCTTTCCGGTGACACTGAAAGTCACCCCATTGCACCTCATCCGCTGTGTCGGGTTTGGCCAGGCTTTGCAAAGACACTGCTACATGGAGTTCCCCCAAACACAGGCACAACCAGGCTGTGACATGACTGCACCGTCACTGGCTGCACAGGAGGAAGAGAATAAAACACCCAATTGTAATTTGTTACAAGGATTTTTTACTTAAAAACAAACAAACAAACAATAAAATAAAAACCCCACCATCCACTGGATCAAATTGAACACTCAGATACCTATAAGCCTTTCTTGAAATATAATCAAAGGTCGAGTCTGTCTGTGATACAGTGTATTATACAGACCTGGAGGTTTCTGAATAGGTATTTCAGCTTGCTAATGAATACACTAAAGGATGCAATGATGACAGGAAAATGCAAAAGCCAATGCCAAATTTTGTCTTTAATACTTATTATTAACAGATGACATATATTTTATGCTTTCTCTCCCAAAAAGTAAAAACTGCATTTAAAGAAACAGCCCAGTTCCTTTCTCAGAAGATCACACTTCCTTATTATCACACATTAAACTTCTTTTTAAAACAAAAAAGGAAAAAAAGAAGCCTTTTCCTTCATAGCTATGCTTTTACCTTATTAGCCAAACCAGTCACCAAGTTACGGAAACCTCACTAAGTTAACATTTCTGTTACCTCTCTCATGTAGAATGTGGAAATTATTATTACTATTTGGAAGCAGCCTGGGGAACTTGTTAGCCATATACAGCACACTAAATATCAGAAAATGAGGAAACAGCCAGCTGAGTTGCCTGTCGTATAACGTGGACTTGCAGTTCCTGGGAAAACAAGCACTTCCCACCTCTTGAAAAGCTCACTTTGATTGTGGATCAAGTAACAGGGCTCTTCAGCCCTGGACACTTTGCACAGAACTTGTGCCTTTTTCCGAAGGGTGAGCTTTGCACAGGCACTTTTGATTTAGGAGGGAAATGGATCAGAAGAGTTGAAAAGGTTCTTTTAAATAAGTATCAAGCATTATGCTATATTGCATAGCAAAAATTCTCCTAAAGGATAGCTTCAGATTTTGCTTTTTAATGAGCTGTGTTTTTGAAATTGCTTGTACATCCCGTGCTTACCTGGTACCCGTAACACCCCTGAACCATTTTAGTTTTTGACGTGACAACATGAGTTACGAGCCCAGTGCCTCCGCATGCTCCAAACCAGGTTACTGGGAATGCTGTCATTGATTGAGCTTGAAATGTCAGACCGTCATTGTCCCGTGCTTTGCTAAATTTAATTACATTTAATTTTTCATATTTATTTACTTTGGTTTATACACATAAGCAGAGGACAGAGTGCTTGCCAAGGGCAGTGAGTACCTGTTCTAAGGTGTAGGCCCTCTCCGACTAAATCTATAATGGAAACAGTTTGGGCAGTTCATAAATTCTCCCGTCACAGTCTCCTCCATGATGTGAGCCCAAGCGCGCGGTGGCCAAGACCACGAGCACTGGTGTCCCGGCAGGCGCAGCGCCCTCCCGCACCTCTGGCTCTCACCGAGCGCCAAGGGACCAGCTGGCAGCTCCCGACGGACCTGCCAGGAGAGGAGGAGCGCCCAAGCCCGGAGGAACAGGCGGATCAGGGCCTTCTCCTGCGCCTCCTCTTCCTCAAAGATGCCTTGTGGACCTAAGTAGACTGCGGCTATGGAAATGGATTCTACAGGGAAGCAGCAGGCTCTTCTTTAATATTAAGTTATCAACACTGAGTTCTTCTAATTACCAAAATTACATGTTTAGAGAGCATATTGCAGTCCCACCTTTGTCTTTAATTACATACTACAATTAATTGTTATGTCTATTCACTCCTTTACGTGTTTTAATCACATCAATAATAGTACATTCACATACTAAGCCCCTTGAGCAAAATATCTCAGTTTTCTTAGTAGGTCATTCACAAGTTTTCCATATCCTGTTCTGTCTTTCTTTTTTTAATTATCTTAGTAAATATTTATTATTTCGGGGAGCATTTTGAACTTCTGGTATGAAGCACTACTTGAATTTAATGTACCTATGATTTCCCAGAATAAATGTTGTACTGGCAGTGCTGGGATTTTAGTAAATCAAGATAATTTAGTGATCATGGCAATTTAGAGTTGCTAACAGGAAAGGCCTTGTCAGGGATTACGTTTCACTACCATATACCCTTTAGTCTGCCCAGCAATTTGTAAGTACAATAGCGTAAGTACAATAGCATTTTCCCTTTCACTCTGGGAAACCATTTTGACCTTGTCTGTTCTATTTTGTGGAATGGAAGTAAAGCAAAACCCTGATCCTCAGCTTTTTGAAATCTTCCTGCCCACATTTCAAGGTATCATAACCTCAGCTGGTTTAAAGTGGAGCAGCCATGTGGTTTACACCATGTGAAGAACCACTGTCATACACCTATCAAGGTGAAGACTTGGAGTCTCTCTGTCCCATTCTACACAAATCATCTAAATTGAAGAGCTGGAACTATTCACGTGCTATGACTTTAGCCTAAGTGGTACCTCGAATAACTGTTTTCTGCATCTGTGATGTCACTTGAGATAAGAAAGTTCTCCTACAATTTTAGCTCTTGTTTTATTATGTAACTTGGGTAGTTTGGATGGTATTTTGTCACATTATAACTTGTCATGTAGTTCATGATGCTCTATCCACAATGACATGTTAGTAAAGAGACTGAGGAAAAACAAAACACAAAGTAAATAAATACCCAGGCTCACTAACAGCTAATATTTCAAATTATCCATGGGTAGCTCACAAGCCCTCTCATCATTCCACTAAAACATTATCAGTTTATGGGATTTTGTGAGTGTAGTTGGGAGAACAACTCATTACCAGCAGTGTTATGGCACTATATCCCATCACTGCACTGAATTAATAATCTGAGTGCATTCGGAGGGAGCACTCAGGATAACCTATAGCTCACTAGGTGCATTTTGTACATAGGTGGGAATACATTTAAGGTATCTTTATCCATAATACATGCACTCACACAGAGAATATATATTTTTAGCATATCTCATTCAACAAATCTATAGCTTGAACAGTAAAAATTAAAAGGCTGCAAAGAATAAATTGAGCATTAACTTTTCAGGACCTTTCCCTCTGGAAAGTACTGTTGATGTTGTCACAGAAAAAGTGTCTTTTTTATTAAGTCACAAAGGAAATGCTTTCTCCCCTGCTCTTTTTTCCTCTTCTATAAAAAGCTCTCTAAAATGAAAGGTGTCAGACTTTGCTTTTTCTTCTTGGCATGATCCAGAATGTATGGCTGAGGAATGACAGATGTCTGCAACCAGCTGCAATGAAGCATGCTAAAGTTTCAGTCTAATCCACTTATTTCACTGCAGTCACGTAAACCAAAACAAATGGGCAGTGCCTTACATTATAAAAACACAGCAGCATTACTTTGTTGCATAATGTAGCTGATACGCCATCTTTTTATCATTTTTCCTACTGCAGAAAGAATTCACCTCTTTATTAAAAACATTCCCTGAAAGTTCTCCCATTCTGTTCTCCTCTATTTTTTTCTTTTACTGTCACAGCATTCTTGCTCTGCCCCATGCATTACTCAATACACTGCTAGATAAAAATATAACATTTTCCTACTGGAGACTGTTTTTATTTCTAAAAACACCATGCTATTCAAAAGCCATTGGGCTCGAGCCTATTTTCGCATTCTTTTTGCGGGACTGCGATTTTAACTGCTTTACACCAGCCTCAACAAGATCAGGATCAGACCCATCATCAAATTCACACACATGGCCGTATAACAAGTGCATCATGCACTTACCCTTAATGGGTTAAAAAAGAAAAAAATAGAATAAAAAATAAAAAGCCAACACATTTCTGCTTTTTACTGATCAAATTGGAAATGTCAGTGAAGACACGACTAATAATATTAATCTACTTGACTAGCCTCATTCAAGAAAACCACAGTTTTTAATTAGGAAGAAGAGTCTTTGCCTGCATGTTCATTGAGGCACTCGAAAGAAGCCCCCCTTTCTCTGTTGTGCTGTACCGGAGGGAGTATAAAGTAAGTGAACATGGCATCGCTTCCTGGAAGGGGAGACCCTGCCTCACTTTAACATGTAGTGCAACAACCTTTTGAACCCTCCCTCCTTTAATCCTTGTAAGGAAAGAGAAAGGATAAGGAGTCATGTGGCTCTCCCCCTGCCAGCAGTTTCAACAGCTGTGAAGCACTCTTTCAGCGCAATTCATAAAAAAAGATGTGTTGGATTTCGCCTATGGCAGAATGGCGTACAATTTCTGGCCCTTCAGGCTAAAACAATAAATGCAAAGAGGAAAATTTGAGATTTCCCCCCTTAAACTTCCCACAACAACCTCAGCAAAACCACATGACTTGTCTTGTACAATCTCCCTGGTGTTTTCAGTGCTACTTTGGCAGGAAATCAGAATTACTGTTATATAAATTCCATCTGATGCCAGAGCTACCATCTGTGAGTAAAACTGCTTCACCTACGTCTGCCGGCAAAGCCACTCTCCCAGAGACAAGGGAGAAGGGAAAAAAATTTGATTAATTTGCAGAATGCTTGTGATTTGCTCATATATTATTATAACTGCTCATCAGCACATGACAAATTCCCAGCACTCTGCACAGGAACCCGTTCAGTTTCAGCAGTTTTTTGCGTCGGCACCTGACAGACTGCAGAGCCACTAATGACTTTCAGATGCTTACAAACAGTAATTCTATCTTCAGAATAAAAAGAAAAATCCGTAGGAAGAAAAGAGTAGAGTTAGTCTATTTCATTTCCTTCCTGTATATCAACATGATTTAACTCTTGCGGGCAGCGGCGGCGGGAGCACGGTGAGGCTGCTACTTGCCTGGGAGAGACAAAGGCTGCCGGTCCCGGGGGAGCTCGGAGCTCCCCCTGCGCCCGCTCCTCCGGCAGCGGGACACAAAGCGGGTATTCCAGGGAAAGGCACACCTACCCGCACCCTTCCCATAAAGCACATGCTCTCTTCGGTGTTTCCCGATTCTGTATATAATTCCCTATTTTAATACTTCTGATAACCTTTCGTGTTTTCAGCGAACACATCTGCTTCCTAACTGCAGTCGAAATGTTCCCCCTCCCCTTTTAAAACTATGATTATGCTTTCTGAAGCACTGTCTGTGTGCTTGATTGCCTGTTTTAGATTAGAGATTTTAGCAAGGAAACAAAGACTTCAGAGTGCACATCAGTCCTGCATATGAGAAACCACAGAAGGAATAAGCAATAAAATGTGATGCACCATCTGTCCACAAACAATAACCTGGATGTTCTGAAGGCTTACAAATTATTTAGCACACAACCTCACCGAATTATAGGACCCTTAAATAGAGCAATAGACTGGGAATGAGAGCCTCTTTGATGTCCTTTTGTATTTTTTTCAAACTCAGCCTTCGATTGATTGCTAACAGTTGAGGTATTTCTCAATGACTATTGGAGCAAGTTGATTTTTATTAAGTAGCTCTCGATAGAATATTTTGCCACAGATTTGAACGGAGGGGCACGCACTGCCTCCGCGGCCCTCGCCTGCTGCAAACAGATTGTTAATCAAGAGACAGTCTGCAAGAAGAGCCAGTTGGAAGACATAGTCCTGAGGGCAAAATTGCGCCCTGGACATGCAGGCGCAGCTCCCACTGGCTCCCACGGGAGCACCGGGACCCAGGAGGAGAGCCGATGTTACAGGGAACTCCAAGGGTTCTCACTGGGCTCCGGTGGAACAAATCAGGAACAAATCCTGAGCAAGGAGTCAGTCCTGGGGGGAGGCAGCACTTCATCCTGCCCCAATTAAAAATCAGAGTGACATTTTTCTTAGCTGTCATCCTGAAGAAGCACGGTGAGCTTGCATGTGAAAATGCATTACCCACGGAGCACACTTTGGATATTGCAAACTGGAGTATGTCAAAGGCATTAGATTCCTAGACAAAACCGGGCATCCTGCAGTAATGTGGAGATAATCAAGATATTCAGATACCCACATTTAGGGCAGAGGACTTTGGTTAACCATATTTCGCTGTGCAATCTTGTTTAAAAAAAGTTAAAACAAACAAAGAGCTCCACATTTGGAATTCGAACATGCTTCGCTCAACTTTGTCTCTACATCATCCATTGCTGAGTTTTTGGTGAACACCAGCATTTATTTCCAGTCTGAGCAGACCGCTGAGCCCATACTCTCAAAGGAGTCAGTATCTCCTGACAGACACCCACTTCATCTAACAGAAGAGCCTTGCTACTATTTATTAAAAAAATGCCCTACATATTTTTCTGTGCTTTGCCTTCTGTAGATTCTTCAGCAGGTTTCCTTAACACAACATTTCCCAAGCTAGTCCTCTCTAACATCCAAACCTACCTAAGCAAGGTCTTCTTCAGGTGCCCTTTACCCTCTAGACGTCAGATCAAAATTCAAAGAAAAATAAAAATAGATGCTGGAAGACAGATGATTTTTTTAACCATGTTCTCTTTGACAAACACAGGGCCAAGAGGGAGGTAAGCGTATAATTAACTTTAGATGTGCCTAATGTAACTCCATTATCACTGATGAGTTTTATGGAGAGACGCTGCGATGAAAATGTGCCTTCTAGAGTTTCATTGTGGAGCCAGTGCTATTAAAGAATATTTCGGTATTTAGGCTCTGATTCAGCAAATTGCTTAAGCTTATGCATAATATAAAGCCTGTAGATCGTCCTGTAGACTTGTGTGGGTGCACACGCATGCTCACACGACAAGCAAGTTTCAGCAGCCGGCGGGACTGAGGCCTCACGAGCTACACCTTATTTACAAGGATTCGTAAGAGACATGAAAGTTTGCTCGGGGCTAAGAGCTGGCACGTTGCACTCCTCCCCTCTGCACTCACGTCCCCGTTGCACTGATCGCTGCCTTTGCTTTCATGTGCGGGTCCTGCCTCACGCCGGGGGCGGCTGGCCCTGCCCGGGGCAGCAGCGGCATCTCGGGGAACCCGCGGCCGGGTCCCCATCCCACGGCAACCAGTCCCCATCCCAAATTCAGGGTGTTTGGGGATTTTCAGTTTTCAGTAAAAGCGATCCATAACTATCTATGTAGAAATTAAGTCAAACGTACCATGTTACACAGTGGACAGTACTACTGGGAAACATCAACTTGGAAACATCAAAAAAACTTGGAGCCACCAGCCTGCTGCCTAGGAGGGGCACCACTGAGTCCCAAGCGAGCGTCGGAGCGTCGCTGTCTTCCCTCGTCTTCCACAGAAAAGCCTACTTATGTGAAATCAATGTCAAGATCTGGGCGGTCCAGTAAACTGATACCCACTTGGGTGTCTATGTGTATAGACCAAATTCATTCTGTATTAAAACTAACACACACAGTCATTAGTGGGGGCCAAAATATTTGCCTTCTCTAGGAGCCGTGCAATTCTTCTGATTTCAACAAATAATTTGACCTAGGGAACTTTTCTCCCTCTACTACATTACTAATCAGAACAAAGAGGCCTATAAATGTGCTTAAATGGACAACTAAAAAAAAATTAAACTCTGTTTTAGCTTAAAGGTCACCTCAATGCATATTGAGAAGTCAACTGAAATTCTGCCATTAAACATAATCTCTCCTTCCAGGGTGGTAAATACTGTGTGGAAATATTCATCAGGAGCCAAATTCTGATCTCAGACAAACATATGAATGGCGTTGCATGGGAATAAATGAGCACAGAGTTTGACCCTGCATGGAGAACCTTTCTAAACTAAAGCTTTTGGACATAAGACTCAGGCCACTGAAAACTACTTTAAATTCCATAAAATGTGATTAATATCATGAGATTAAAAAAAAATAAAAATGAAAAAAAGAGAGAGAAAGAGAAGAAAGATACTCTGGGCTTCTTTCTGGACTTTTTCCAGCTTCCTGGATTCCAGCTTTAAAGCATTTTCCATAGCTCTAACAGCTAAAAAGTAACTTTCTTTTAAAAATGAAAGAGAAGAGATTATTCCCAAATCATACGACTAGCACCACAGCAAGCGCTATTGGGAAATACAGAACTGCCCCAGTTATCACAGTAAAACCAGCAAAACTAAAAACCAGTAAATCCAGGATGTGCAGTCCTCGAAAACACCTCACTGTTTGGCAGGCAGGAATCCATCCTTGATCTGTAGCCTGCGCACAGTTGTTCACAACCCAAAACAAGTTTTCCTATTCTTTAATATTTAATAGTAAATTGAATATAGCTTAACTAGTATTTTATACACGCACAAACTTATTCTTTAAATCATAGTATATGGAAGATACAGTATAGGCAGCATCTTCTGAAATAACGTTAAAGATTTGACTGGAAAATAAGGAGGAAAAAAAAAGACACAAAGGTCAGCTTTAAATTCTGAAGGTAACATAAAAAATTTAGATAAAACTGTTTGCATATATTTTTATACAGGACATGTCCTGACAGCGTCACCATCAGCACAGGCGGTAGAATTCATAATCCACAGTGCTATTTTTTAGAATAGTTTGATTTGTTTATTAACTGTGCTTTCCTATTTCCATGAGATATAGACATCGACAGTGAATAGACCTTTTCTAATTGAACTGATAGCTTGAAAGTGAACATGTCCTTGAATTTACACTGGAAGATAGACAGTGATTATTTATAATAAGGGATTTAGTCAACTGCCTTTCCATTTGTACTGCAAGGACTTTATCAACAGACCATGTTTAGGTAAATAGTGCCAAATAAGATAAATTCTGTATTAAAGGACAAATGTCTGGCAGTGTCAGATGTACAAGAAAGAGACATTTGGTTGATGATATGTCCTGTAAGTATAAAAGAGGGTATAAAGATAACACTTTATGCTGGCATTAATACATCAAAGTTCTGGACTGACCTGTTTCACCCAAAGTGAATGTGAGGATGCTCTTAATTCCTATCTAAGATTAATTTAATTCAGGAGGCAGTCAGCCTTATGTCCTGTTTTGCAGCTTTATGAGAATTGCTGGATTTGCAAAATAGCATTACTGTACGTACATTAATAAATGCTCTGTATTTGTCTAGCCAGAGTTGAAGCCTTTCTTTAAAAAACACACACACATATAACTCTGTCTCTGCGAGCTTGCTTTGCCCACAATATTAGAGCTCAGCTATCTCCTTGCTGAAGGGCCTATTTGTCTGCTTTAAGTGAAATCACTCAATTCTCAAAAGTCAGTGGAGGACTTTGGAAGGGGGAGGGCTGGGAGAGGCCACTCCAAATAAGTTCCATTAATCAAAAGACACAGTCTAATGTAACTAATATTTTACAATTAGAGAAGACAAGATGGAACTAAAAGCCATCTATCTCTCTTACACCACATGATCATCGATTCATAATCAGAAGGCTGCGAGTCGCACAAAGATGCATTTACGGGGCTGGGGGAGGGGGCCGGGCTGAGCCGGAGATAATGAACACGATGAGAAGGAGCGGCGCTGAAGGCTGGGGAAAGATGACAGAGTGGTTCAATGGTGACGGATGACACGAAGATGAGTACTGATACCTGACAGGCAGCGAATGATGACTGCAGTCCTTTCCCACCATTATGATCCTCAATTATCTTGGTAAGGACTAAGAGGAAAGAGAGAGAGAGAAAAAAAAAAAAAAAAAAGACACCGAAGTGGCTCAGCCCATCCGTTTATTTATAAGCTGGGATAATACGAGATTGTGCCAGGCTGCTGGGAAAGGCCACCTTTCCACAATTTGATCAGCACTTTATAGGAGCTGTAGTTTTCATTGTCAGCGCTCATGGGCACAAGGGGAAATGGGTAAAATACAGTACTTGTCCATCTGTTTTGCAATAAAATTCCTAAATCTTCAAAGGGAGTTATTTTTTTCCTTTCACTGCCACCTTCAGGAAAAAAAAAATACCCTAGGCTAGCCAAAAAATAAAAAACTCTCTTTGTATTTGCACGCAGAATTAGCAGGCTGCAGCCTACATGCTCGAAATTATACGCCCAGATTTATACAAATGTGCAATATGCAGTGGGAAATGAGCCAGGGTGAGGGAGAGCTAGAGCTGAGAGGAGTGCAAGAGTAAAATGAAGGGGAACTTTTAAAGATTCCTCATTGATTTAGGGAATTATTAATAAAAAGGGAAGAAAGTTCACTCGAGACTGCTTTGTAGTTGCAGAAGATGCCACAGGCTAGCATTTCTATACCAAAGAATATGCCGTTCTGCTACATTATTTATTTTTAAAGATACAGATCTCCTAGCTATGTTGGAGTCATTGCTTTTGAGAAAAAGAAAAACAAATTAAGATTAATGTTCTACACAGGTCCCGACAGCAGTAAATATTTGATCAGAACAATTCACGTTTAAATGTTGACATATTAAAAATTGTATTTTGGAAGAAATGTTGCTTCTTCACACTTTAAGCCTAACAAGGAAGCCTAAGGAAGTCCAACTTCCTTCCCTGCCCCTTCCCCCTCCATCCGCTCGGAGAAACAAAGTCACACAACACAGCCCTGCACCTCCCACCTGCGAAAGAAAAAGAAATGAGCAAAACCAGGTCAAAAGCAGCTCCGATTTTTGTTTCTTTTTAATCACGTGTAGCATACAGGTCACACAAGCTCTCCAATTTTGCCTGCCTTTCTTGTCCTGCAGGTCTACCGAGGAGCGAGCTGCCTGGTCTGGAGCCGAGCAGCAGACTCCGACGCCGGCTGCTCCGGCTCAGCTGCCGAGCGACAGCGGCCGGCGTGGCGAGCAGCGCCGGGTGTCCACGTGCCGGCTGGCACCGCTTTGGGCCACCAAAGCACCATCGTGCGCTGCAGCACGACCTGCTCACGAGGAAGAGGAGCAAGAGGTCAAGCTCTGCTCCGGCTCCCGCTTGAATCGGACCCCGGCATCCGATCCCACCTAGTGCCGGGGGCATCGTAGGCACTCACCCATCAGGTGTCACCAAACCCCCTACGGAAACTTCCCCTAGGCTTTCCCTGGCTCTAGGGCTGTCGGCACAGTGGGCACGCAGTGAGCAGAACCATGTGCCGTGCGGTGGAAGCTAAAAACACTCTGGTGGCACCAAGCCCCAGTCCCCAAAGGCCAAGTTGCCTATAGCAATAAGCGTTAAGAGCATTAAGGTTCAGCAGGTGCCTCTCATTATCAGAAGTGTTTACGGTGAGAGTTTCAGATTTTGGTCACTTAACGTTAAATAAAATAGTAAATGAGGAAAGATAGTCAGTAGCAACAGTTTGGCTAAACACACTTGCAAATGTTTGCAGGGGTAAGTGCTGCCTTACAGCCTCGAGCGGGCACCGGGCACTCTGGATGTACGTGGTGCTGGGGCACCCGGCCAGCTCCAGCTGGCAAACCTGGTGCTAAAGGAAGGCAGGGAGGGGTATCACGATGCAGTACACCTGGTTTGCAAAGGAAAACACCAAAAGAACCACATTTGGCCACTATTGTACAACATGTGCAATATTCATCCTGCAGATACCATGTGCACGAGGCACTGCCTTGCTGGCACAAGACTATAAAAATTCCAAGAAGCATTTTCCCAGATTTCCATTTAGGAACCCTAATGATGAACAAATGTCCTTAATCTGGCTATTTCACACCTCTGAGATTTAAGACAGGTTGAATCCATGATCAGCACCCTAATTAGCCCAAACAAAAGCTCCAGATGTGAGAAGCTTTGTTCTAAGGCAGGTGTCTCAAAGCCATTGATCAAATATCCTATAGGTATCAGTGTTTTTCACAAACAAAATAGCCTAAAAATTGATAACAACAGACACAGTATAAATTGAGTTTTTTTTTTTTTTTCTTTTTTGGCATTCTCTTTTTTTTTGTCTGTAAAAGTGTGTACTTCACTCATACACATATTGGGCCCTGCAAGGTTATTTCAGCATTTGTAGCAATACAACTCCACCGCAATCAGTGGATTCACAATTGTATAAAATTGGACTATCATAGTGATTAATTGGGCTAACGTAATCTGCACATGCAAATTAAGTAATTGCACACACAAATACCTAATTTAGCACGTGCATACAGTGTTTAATTTGCACATACAACCACACTCTTTGGGTAAATGAGGTGCACAACCACCAACGCCTTTTCTGCCTCTGTATGTGTAACTGCCTTCCAAAGTTGCTGGTTATCTTGAATACATACAAATATATATTACATTGGCCAATACCACTTTTGTCTTCCAAATGGCTATCAGGATTAAAACGTATAAATTTATGAAGAAAAAATAAAATTAACCAAAATGGATAAAAAATAATAAAAAAAACCCTTGGGTTGTGCAATTAAGCTTTAATTCAGCCATTTTTGCTTGAATACAGCTCTAGAAACTATAGAAATTCTATAGAAATAAAATTTCACTTGAAGAAACAAATCAAGACTGAATCTTGAAACTAAATTTTGAAAACTCTTGAAAAGAAGAGCTCAATTTGCGTGTTACACTGAGAGTATGGTGTGCGGTAGGTAGCGGCAAAGGAGCATTTGCCCGTTTGCTCTGCCAGGGCAGACCTGCCATTCGGCAGGTTCAGGTTTACCCCCGAGCTCCTACCCTGTGCGAAGGGAACCGGGCGGGGTGGCGAGGAGGGCGCAGCGGCCGCAGCGCGAGCCCCCGCCCCGGCAACCCGCCGCCGCCGCCGGGGCTGCCCCGCACGCG